>JACEFZ010028197.1:440000-450000 GCA_014155875.1 Cepaea nemoralis
CTCTCTCTTTTACACACTCACTCGCTCTCACACTCACTCATTCGTGCACATACACGCATACCTACAAATTCTCTCTCACTCACTCACGCTCCCTTACTCACTCATTTACTCGATGACTCTCTAACTCACACTCACTCACTAACTTTCACACTCTATCACACAGACAGGCAGACACACAACACACCCACTCTCTCAGATTCACTCCTTCTCTAACTAAATCTCTCACACATATGTCCACACACTCACTCACTTTTACACTCACTCAGGCAAATGCGCATGCATACTCTCTCACTCTCACTCATACTAATTCTTCCACTCACACTCTTTCTCACTCACTGTCTCACCCACTGTCTCGTTCACACACATACAGTGAAGAATGATAGTGGAAAAATGATACTAGTAGGTGACTTATGGAGGCATATAGTCGGTATGAAGTAAGTATTGAAAGAGTTTTCGGTTGAATGTGTAGGGACTCATTGGTGTTTTCAGTTCTGGTTGAAGGCTATTCCACAAGTGAGCACCAGAATATGCGAAACAAGTTTTGTATAAGTCCAATCTAGGCTTAGGAAGCTGTAATAAATTTAAGCGCTTACTGTTCATTGCATTAGATTGAATTAGCGGTAGAAGATACTCTGGCGTATTTTCAGATATAATTTTATTCACTAATTTGGCTTTGTTAAAAAGGAAGCGCTTTTGAAGTGGTAGAAGTCTTAGATGGCTGTATAATTTATTACTTTCAACGTGCTTTATGCTAGAAACTAGACGTATAGCGCGGTTTTGAAGCGAACACAATCGTTTCATATTAGATTTAGGGCAGCCATCCCAGACTGTGGAACAATAATCGAGAGGTGATTGGATATAGGATGCATAGAATATTTTACGTGTGCTTTCATCCAAAAAGTGTTGAATTTTAGCAAGTTGGTAAACTTTTTGTGCTATTCTCTTGGTAAGGGCGTGAACATGAGGGCTCCAGTTTAAATGTCTGTCAATTAAAAGACCTAATGTTTTATGTTCATTTACATTAATTATAGGTAATGTGTCCACGTGGAGCTCGAGCGGTGTCCCAGTTATGGCTAGCGTCTGTAGTTTTTGTCTGGTCGTTATTAGCATGGATTTAGTTTTGTCGATGTTAATTAACATGCGATTTTCATTGCTCCATCTACTAAGGTTGTCAAGATCGTTTTGTAAAGAGCTCTCTAAGTCACAAAGGCTCTCTTGACTTGTGTAAATAGTGCAGTCATCCGCAAATAGATCACACGAAGTATTGAGGTATAAAGGAAGATCGTTAATATACACTGCAAAAAGCAGCGGACCTAGTATTGAGCCCTGAGGCACCCCAAAATTAAGTTGTGTGGGTCTTGATAGACAGTTATTGAAGGACACTACTTGTTGTCTGTCTGATAAAAATGACGTAATTAGGTTCACCATATAGGTGCTAGTCTTCATGTGTTTTAATTTTCTAATATAATTTTCGCTATGACCAGCGAAGGTGTGTAATGTGTGTAATCAATGTGTGTAATAAACCCAATGTGTGTAATTCTAATAATTTTCTCTACCATATCAAAGGCCTTTTTAAAGTCTACAAATACTGCTCCACAGATGTTGCCATTGTTGATACAAAGATGCCAGTTATCGGTCATTTTTGTAAGGGCACTATGGCAAGAATATTTAGGTCGAAACCCAGATTGACTGTCAATTATTAGATCGTTGTTAATTAAATGATGTAGTGTTATTTTATGCATGTGTTTTTCTAATGGCTTTGATAGCGACGATAGTAAGGAAATAGGTCTATAATTACCCAAGACGCTAATATCAGTTGAGCCATTTTTAAGTAGAGGATACACTTTAGCAACTTTAAAGGCAGATGGAAAGTAGTTTTTGGATAGGCACTGGTTATATATGAACGTTAAGGACTCACTAATAATAGGTGCAGCACACCGAAGAATTCTATTACTGATACCATCTAGGCCTTCTGAATTTGTTGCTTTGAGATTTGAGAGATATTTATATACTTCTGCAACAGACATCAAGGGAATCTCAGAGGGAATATTTCTAGAGCACTTCCCTTCACAGAATGATGACAGTGAACTTAAATTACATACTGAGTCTGGTATTGAGGACTTTAGATTCTCTATTTCTGATTGAAAGAAGTAACTTAAATCCTCGCATGTTATAGAGTTTGGTATTGCTGACTCTGAAGTGTGTTTCTTGTTGGTTAGCGAGTTAATAGCCTTCCATATATTTGTATTATTTGATTTATCTACAATTAAATTTTTGAAATGATCTTTCTTTATCCTACGAATTTCATATTTAACTTTATTTCTTAGTCTGCGGTAATTGATAAAATCTTTATTTTTGTGTGCTGTATCTCGTTCTCTCATGATTTCGAGAACTTCGCTAGTGACCCACGGGGACTTATGTTGATTCTTGACTCGAACTTCTTTGACTGGCACATGTTTATCAAATACATTGTATACTGCCTTTGTCCAGTAAGCTAGTGCATCATCCGGATCAGGAAGTTGGTAAACATGTTCAAGGGCTGCATTTTTTAAGTCGTCTAAAAATAAATTTTGGTTGAGAGCTTTAAAGTTTCTAAATTTGATGCTTAAATGTTTATTTTTAGGAGTTTTGAACCCAATTTTCGACCATGTACAACATATTGGGTAATGGTCACTAACTGCACTAACAGGAACAGAACATTCGGTAATATTAACTGGACAAGTAACATATATATGATCAATTATAGTTGAGGAGGTGTCTGTAACTCTTGTGGGACGATTTATTAGTTGTTTGAAATTGTAAGATATAATGATATCTTCCCATGTCTGGTTGGATTTAGTAATATCTATGTTAAAGTCACCTAATATCATGACTTCTCTACCTGCTGTAAACACCCTATCCATCATTGTAGTGAAACAGTCATACCAACTATACCCAGCACAGGGATTTCGATATAGGTATCCAATGAGAAACGGTTGCTGGCTGACTGGCTTCACCTCTAACCAAACACATTCTATCTCTTCTATCTCGAGATCACTTCTACGGGAACAGTTGAGAGAATTTGAAATGTATACAGCAATACCTGTCTCTAATTTTTGATTTGCGTCTCTTCGAATTACTTTAAACCCCTTAAGAGAGATTTCAGAGTCGGTTATTTTGTCGTTGAGACGACTTTCTGTGATTCCAAACACATGGAACTGTTTGCACAGTATTACTGAAAGCTCAGGTAATTTATTGAGCAAATGATAGATGTTGAGATGGCCTATATGTAGACCATCTTTGTTTAGCCACTGATCGTGATTGGCGAACATTACACAATGAAAAGATGATGTCGCTTGTGGTAGAAAAATTTCAGAGGTTTTGAAACTTTATTTAGTGGTAGTTACGACTATTAGAGGGTATAGGAAAATGTCTGTGATGGAGTGACATCATTAAAGCTTGGTGCAGAGCTACAGGATTGTATTGCATTAGCTGTTGAAGTTGACAATTCCACTGATAAGAGTGTGGATTACCGTCCAATGAGGGACCACTGCTATGAGAGCTACTGGAAGTGCCTACATTGGAAGCAGGCATCGAGGGCACCGAAACATTGTTTATCGGTGTCCCCTTTGACATGCTAGGTGGAGACTGTTTTATGGGCAAGGGAGGAAACAATGCACCATAGTTAGCAACATTGGGATTGGAGCCTGGGTCGCTATTTACAGCCGTGTATTCCTGGGGAATAGGCAAAGGTGGTGTGGGCAGAGGTTGAGTGTTTTCTGAACACTGAGAGATGGCTACAGCCGGAGGTGAAGATCGGTTTACTCCTGTAACTGAAACTGGTTCTAATTGTTGTGTACGTTCAGGATATTTTATGTTCTTCGCTAGTATGCTAGTTCCTAGTTTTGAACAATGTAGTTGATCCTTATATAGTTTTTTCTTGGGAGCCCCGGACGGCGATGTGAAATACGGGGTATTATTAATGAAAGCATTGTTAGTTTCTTGACAAAATTTATGTAGAGTCAGATTGCCAGCATCGGCAGTGCGGCGCTGGAATCCATAACATGGCGGGATGATTGATGAAAAGAAAATAGATGCTTTAGGAAATTTCATGCGCAACAACACCTCTAATGTAGCGAGTTGTGAGGTGCTTATGATGTGATTGTTCATAATATTGTTGACACCAATATGGACTGTTGTTCTTCTAATTCTATCATTCACCTTGAATTTCCGCAGTGTAGAGGTCAGTCTATCAATGTCAGCTCCTGATAGCGGGTAGATCGAGGTAGTTTCGCTGTCAGAAGCTGACATGCGGTCACTATAGATTCCCTTGAGCAGAGAGTCTCCAATGACGACATGAGTTGCACTGTCATCCATTGTTATACGCACCCGTTTGATTTCTTGCCACTGATCGCTGTCATCTTTCATGCGTTCTTGTTTATTATAGTCGTTACTTGTTTGGGCTGGTTCTTGATGCTCAGTAGTGGTAGTGGCTGAGCTCTTTAACTTCTCGTCTGCTGCTGGAGAGTCTACACTTGAGGCCTGGGACCTATTGCTGACACGCACATCAATGGGGTAGATGGATGGTGCGCGTTCTACAGGTTTAGTAGTGTTGCAGCCTGTGGAAACTAACTGTATGTCATTTTGCGACGAAAATCCACTCTGGAATAAGCTTGCAAACAAAGCTAAAAGTCTACAAAGCAGGTGTATTATTCACACAGTTATATGCTTGTGAAACCTGGACTGTTTATCAGCGACACGCTAGGAAATTAAACCACTTCCACACAGTCTGCCTAAGGAAGCTACTGAAGATTAAATGGCAAGACAAGATCCCAGACACTGAAGTCCTAGAAAGAGCGTCCATGCCCAGTATCCACACTCTACTGATGAAGAATCAGATTCGCTGGGCTGGTCACTTGACTTCGCATGCCAGATCACAGGCTCCCTAAACGAATATTTTACAGCGAACTGCGTTGTGGTAAACGCTCCCAAGGCGGCCAGAGGAAACGCTTTAAAGACACTGAAAATCTCTCTGAATGCTTTTGGAATTCATCATGACACCTGGGAGACTGCAGCCAGAGACCGAAATTCGTGGCGTGCATCATTACACAAGGGTGCAGTCATGTGTGAGGCAACCAGGACTGCAAGAGCTGTAAAGAAAAGGCAGGACAGAAAGACCACTGCAGGAAATCCTCCTCCAGAAACGTCAAGCATTCTTTGTCCACATTGTCAAAGAACATTTCGAGCCAAAATAGGCCTTATCAGCCATCTTAGAACCCACGGCTCCATACTTTCAACCCCACTGGATGAAATGAATGGTCATCATCATTCTTGATGGACAAACAACAGCAGTAGTTGCAGTTGTTGGAGTAGTTGAAGCCGTGGTTGTAGCTGTAGTAGTAGATGTAGTAGTAATAGATGTAGTAGTAGCACTGGTACTCAGTAGTATACTACTAGTAATATTAGTAGTAGTAAGAAAGGTTGCACTATTAGTGTTATTAGTATTAGTGGAAGCAGCTGTAGTAGTAGTAAAAGTTGTAGTAGTAGTAGCAGCAGCAGCAGCAGCAGCAGTATTAGTAGTATTAGTAGTAGCAGTAGTAGTAGTAGTAGTAGTAGTAGTAGTAGTAAAAGTTGTCGTAGTAGTAGCAGCAGCAGCAGCAGCAGCAGTATTAGTAGTAGTCGTAGTAGTAGTAGTAGTAGTAGTAGTAGTAGTAGTAGTAGTAGTAGTAGTAGTAGTAGTAGTTGTCGTAGTGGTAGTTGTCGTAGTGGTTGTTGTAGTAGTAGTAATTGTAATCCCTGTAGGAGGTAATAGAAACAGTAGCTGGGGTAGCAGTGGTAGTTATGAAAAACCTAAGTGGCATATGTAGGAGGAGGAGGAAAAGGCAAACCAGAGAGGCGGATGTAGTAGTAGGAGGAGGAAGAAGAGAGAAAGGAAGAAGAGAGAGAGAGAGAGAGAGAGAGAGAGAGAGAGAGAGAGAGAGAGAGAGAGAGAGAGAGAGAGAGAGAGAGAGAGAGAGAGAGAGAGAGAGGGGAAAGGCAAACCTGAGAAATAGATGCTGGAGGAGGAGGAAAAGGCAAACCTGAGAATCAGATGTTGGAGGGGGAGGAAAAGGCAAACCTTAGAGGCTGATGTAGGAGGGGGAGAAATATGCAAACCTAAGAGTAGTAGTAGTAGTAGTAGTAGTAGTAGTAGTAGTAGTAGTAGTAGTAGTAGTAGTAGTAGTAGTAGTAGTAGTAGTAGTAGTAGTAGTAGTAGTAGTATTTGTTGTCATTGTAGCAGTAGTGGTGGCATATTCATCATTAAAATCGTCGAACACCTCAAACAAGACAAGCATAAAAAAGACTGATGCCTTACCAATAGGGTCGGAGAGAGATAACACCAATAGTATCACGACAATGGACACCAAGGACAAACATCTGTTGGAACATCTGCACATTGTGTGTCCTCAGTTTCTATGTTAACTCCGAAGAAACAACAGCTGAAGGCACATCCACGCACAAGACAAACTACAACTTGAACTGGGAACAGGCAAGAACCGAACTCTTCAGCTTGCAAACAGACACGTAACACCCGCAGGGAATCAGTCAGAAATGTAACCATCTATCGTGTCAAAAACTTTATCGGTTCGCGAATGCTTTAACTTTTCTGGCAAGACATGGATTCTTAGGAAAGGGAGCAGGAATTAAGCTGCTTATTGTGTGCTAGTATCAAGTCGGGTCACCTGTTGGCAGGGGTTACTTGAGAAGCTTGCTCGTGTTTATTTTGGTTTTCGCTACTTATCTGTTGGTTCTGGCATGATGTTGTGATATACTCATTGAATGCTGTCCATTTACAGCTTACACAGTATATCGTATTAATGTGAAATCAGTTATACAAGTAAGTAAATTGCACTTGTCCCTGTCTTGAGGCCTAGTTATGGTATATGGTGCTAACTTTAATTTGTTATAGGCCAATCAGCATTGGATGGGTGATGTGGCAATGTCACGCCGAGCACCTGTACTTTGGACATGTTCTAGTAACCATGTCAGACTGGACCTACCAGGGAGGACCTACATGGGAAGGCGTACCTGGGAGAGCGTACCTGGGAGGGCTTACTTGGAATGGCATATATGAGAGGGCTTACCAGGGAGGGCCTACCTGGCAGGGAATGTCATTTAAAAAAACAAAATAAAACGCTACCATCGGGATATGAAAATGAGATCTAAAATCACATATGCTAGTTCTCTAACTACTGCCGGACTGCGAAAGTCACATGCTAGCTATCTAACCACTACCGGACTGGGACAACCACATGCTAGCCATCTAACCACTACCGGACTGCGACGGCCACATGATAGCCATCTAACCACTGCCGGACTGGGACAGCCACATGATAGCCATCTAACCACAGCCGGACTGTGAAGCCACATGCTAGCCATCTAACCACTACCGGACTGGGACAACCACATGCTAGCCATCTAACCACTGCCGGACTGGGACAACCACATGCTAGCCATCTAACCACTGCCGGACTGCGACAGCCACATGCTAGCCATCTAACCACAGCCGGACTGTGAAGCCACATGCTAGCCATCTAACCACTGCCGGACTGGGACAACCACATGCTAGCCATCTAACCACAGCCGGACTGGGACAGCCACATGATAGCCATCTAACCACTGCCGGACTGGGACAGCCACATGATAGCCATCTAACCACAGCCGGACTGGGACAGCCACATGCTAGCCATCTAACCACAGCCGGACTGGGACAGCCACATGCTAGCCATCTAACCACTGCCGGACTGGGACAGCCACATGATAGCCATCTAACCACAGCCGGACTGGGACAGCCACATGATAGCCATCTAACCACTGCCGGACTGCGACAGCCACATGCTAGCCATCTAACCACTGCCGGACTGGGACAGCCACATGATAGCCATCTAACCACAGCCGGACTGGGACAGCCACATGATAGCCATCTAACCACTGCCGGACTGGGACAGCCACATGATAGCCATCTAACCACTGCCGGACTGCGACATCCAATCACACATAATATTCTTCACAGTATAGATGTTTTAGTGTCAGCAAACTGAGAAGCGGCTGGTCGAGTGGTTATGAATGCCGGGTTTTCCTTCCGGAGATCCGGGTTCGAATCCTCGATAAGATGTGGATATTTTTCTGTCGGGGGCAAAAAGAGCATCCTAACCTGCACAGTTCGCGGCGACTGCACTAGCCAGGGGGCCTTAATTCCTCAGGCTCGAGACCGCCACCTGTCCTACACCGCAATGTACTATAGGCAGTAAAGTGTTTTTTTGTGTGTGTTGACAGTAATGGTAGTAGTAGTAGTAGTAGTAGTAGTAGTAGTAGTAGTAGTAGTAGTAGTAGTTGTTGTTGTAGTAGTAGTAGTAGTAGTAGTAGTAGTAGTAGTAGTAGTAGTAGTAGTAGTAGTAGTAGTAGTAGTAGTAGTAGTAGTAGTAGTAGTTGGAATAGTAGTAGTAGGCATAGTAGTAGTAGTAGTAGTAGTAGTAATAGTATTAGTAGTGGAACGCAGAGGTGTTTCCAAGGCACCAGGGCCGGGTTATATACTGGCCAAGACCTATTGACGCGTCCTCGTCGAGCGTCCTGGGCAACAGGTCTCTTCGGGGTCCTGGCTAAAGTCAGTAGGATGCCGATTCCTCCGAAGTCGGAGAGTGTCTGCCTGTACGGCGAGGAACCACCAGTCTGCACATCAATAAGCCAGACATGGGACAACAGGATACTCACGCAAACCTCAGGTCCTGCTATGACATCACACTGATGTTGGACAACAGGATGTCCTTCATCCGACATACAGGACTTCGCGTTGGAGCTCAAGCCAACGAACACAAGCAAGCAAGCAAGCAAGCAGTAGTAATAGTAGTTCTAGTAGTAGTAGTAGTAGTAGTAGTAGTAGTAGTAGTAGTAGTAGTAGTAGTAGTAGTAGTGCTGGTGGTATTAGTAGTAGTAACAGTAACAATACAAATAGCAGCAGTAGCTGTCGTAGTGGTAGTAGCTATTGTAGTCGTAGTAATAGTAGCAATGGTAGTAGTTTTGGTTGTAGTTGTAGTAGTAGTCGTATTAGCAGCAGTAGCAGTACGAGCCGTAGTAGTAGTAGTAGTAGCAGTAGTAGCAGTAGTAGTAGTAGTAGTAGTAGTAGTTATTGTAGTAGTAATAGTGGTAGTTGTAGTAGTAGTTATTGTAGGAGAAATAGTGGTAGTAGTAGTTATAGTAGTAGTAGTAGTTATTGTAGTAGATATAATGGTAGTAGTAGTAGTTATTGTAGTAGTAGTAGTGGTAGTAGTAGTTATTGTAGTAGATATAGTGGTAATAGTAGTAGTTATTGTAGTAGATATAATGGTAGTAGTAGTAGTTATTGTAGTAGTAGTAGTGGTAGTAGTAGTTATTGTAGTAGATATAGTGGTAGTAGTAGTAGTTATTGTAGTAGTAGTAGTGGTAGTAGTAGTTATTGTAGTAGATATAGTGGTAGTAGTAGTAGTTATTGTAGTAGTAGTAGTAGTTATTGTAGTTGTAGTATTAGTATTAGTAGTATTAGTATTAGTAGTAGTAGTAGTAGTAGTAGTAGTAGTAGTAGTAGTAGTAGTAGTAGTAGTAGCGGCAGCAGCAGTAATAGTAGCAGTCGTGATAGTAGTTAGACTAGTAGTAATAGCGGTAATAGCAGTAGTAGTAGTAGTGATAGTAGTAGTAGTAGTAGTAGTAGTAGTAGTAGTAGTAGTAGTAGTAATAGTAGTAGTAGTAGTAGTAGTAGTAGTAGTAGTAGTAGTAGTGGTGGTGACATTAGTAGTAGAAGCATTTGTAATAGTAGTTATGTTAGTAGTGGTAGTGTCACTAATTGTATTGGTAGTAAATTTTGTGGAATTAGTTATAGTTGTGGTAGGTGTAGTTGTAGTAGTTGTGGTAGGTGTAGTTGTAGTAGTTGTAGTGGAAGTAGTTGTAGTGATAGTTGTTGTGGCTGTAGTTGTTGTAGGAAACAACAGCTGTAGCAGCAAAATTAGCA
>JACEFZ010028197.1:455000-534562 GCA_014155875.1 Cepaea nemoralis
TGTTTGTTATTCACTATGACATTTTGCGATCAATGGTTTGGTCAGTGTTTTCTGAATGGTCAACGCTCATACCATCGAAATCAACGCAGAGTCATCTGCTCCCAAATGGCCTATTGCTGATATGGAACCCTCTAGCCGGCATGTCGGGGAACGCCTGGAACCCTCTAGCCGGTATGTCGGGGAACGCCTGGAACCCTCTAGCCGGTATGTCGGGGAACATCTGGAACCCTCCAGCCGGTATGTCGGGGAACATCTAGGAACCCTCTAGCCGGTATGTCGGGGAACATCTGGAACCCTCTAGCCGGTATGTCGGGGAACATCTGGAACCCTCTAGCCGGTATGTCGGGGAACTGTTAAACTACAGTTACTAACGCCTAAGCTACAGCTGCCGACAAGACGAAGGAGGAAAAGGCAAATCTAAGATGCAGATGTAGGAGGAGGAGAAGGGGAAGGATGAGGAGGAGGAACAAAAGGCAAACATTAGATGTAGATGTAGGAGGAGGAGAAGGAGAAGGGGGAAGTAGAGGAACAGGAGGAGGAGAAGAAGGGAAAGGCAAACATAAGATGCAGATGTAGGAGGGGGAGGAGGGGGAGGAGGAGGAGGAGGAGGAGGCAAACCTAAGATGCAGATGTAGGAGGGGGAGGTAAAGGCAAACCTAAGATGCAGATGTAGGAGGGGGAGGTAAAGGCAAACCTAAGATGCAGATGAAGGAGGGGGAGGAGGAGGAGGAGGAGGAGGAGGAGGAGGAAAAGGCAAACCTAAGATGCAGATGTAGGAGGAGGAGGTAAAGGCAAACCTAAGATGCAGATGTAAGAGGGGGTGAGGAGGAGGAGGAGGATGAGGAGGAGGAGGAGGAAATGGCAAACCTAAAATACAGATGTAGGAGGAGGAGGAAAAGTCTCACATAAGATGCAGATGTTGGAGGAGGAGCAACAGGCAAACCTAAGATGCAGACGTAGGAGGAGGAGGAGGAGAAGAAGGAGGAGGAGGAGGACGAGGAGGACGAGGAGGACGAGGAGGACGAGGACGAGGACGAGGAAAATGGCAAACCTAGGAGTTGGTGGTGAAAGGGTGGGACTACGGTTGAGAGAAACAAGAAGAGGAAGCAGCAGAACAAACGCAATTTATTTTTACAGGGTCACAAATAGGGCACACAGGCCCGGCATACATTCGACCCTTCCAATCACTTATCTTTCGTACCTCAATTATCTATTGTGCATGTTGTTGCACGCATTCACACGTGTAGAAAAAGAAGTTTCGGGTGGGGAGGGGGGGGGGAGGAGAACAGGTGAAGAGTACGACTAACTGTGGTGTTGGTTGGTATGGAACCAACCGCAGGAGACTTAAACATCAAAGGAAATGTCGGGTGACTGGATGGGAACTAGGTCAGTAGGTCTTAAAGTTGTACCTTACGACTGTTATAAACACGTGACACTGACAGCTAATAAACCTGTGCTATTAACTGGACAAAGGCCTGACAGAAGTCATTCAGTCTCAGGTGACACAGATAGGAGTAGCACAAAAGTGCAAACACCTGGCCAGCACTAAGGCTGTTGTGTCGACGGAACAATGGAGCGTGAAATAACCGCACTTTACGTGTGTGAAGGGCAGAGAAGAAGGCAGCATGTCAGACGGGCCTGCGTGCCCAATTCTTAACTCTTTGAACATAAAGATTTTCGTTCGTTCGTTCATTCGTTCGTTCGTTCGTTCGTTCGTTCGTTGTGTCAGTGTAGCGCCTTTTGCACGCCTGAACTAATTAAGGCCATGGGATGATTGATCGTCTTAAGCGGCATTCTATATCTGCCATGGGATTATATCACGTCGGAATGTTGTCATTGCGTTATAATACAACATGTCTGCTACCATACTAACAACTTTTAAATTATAACTGTGACATACCCCTACTTCCCATGTTCCGTTATTCATGTTTTGTTTGGACCAAACCGACATTTTTTTTCAGTCCAACCCGACTTTTTTGTTTGGTCCAAACCGACTTCTTGTTTACGTTCAGTAGTTTGCCATTGCTTTCTGAACCACCGCCACTCATACCATCGTTAAATATCAACACAAACCGGTCTGCTTCCAAATTGCCTGCAACCTAATTTCGAACCCTGTACGCGGGATGGGAATCACGTTTGCTGCCCCTCGCCACAGACACCGGCGGGCATATGGTGGTGCATCCACATTTACTACCCCATTGGGCACTGGGTCTGTGATGAAGTCAGTATCTGGCGGGCCGCCGTTACTTCTCCAGAATGTTCTTGTATCAAGTTTAGGCCGGGTCGACTGGGGAGCCCAGTTCAGTTATAATCTCAGATCAAAGATAATTCTGACTAGCGAACGAAAGAAGAAGATAAATTGTGACTGACCCCTGACCTCTGTCTGGGCAGGCAAACTTAATTCTGATTGAACCCTGACCTCGGTATAGGCAGGCGAAGGCGACAACTACAGCGGAACTGTGATATGGTGTCCTTAGGTAGACTGTGGTCATACCCAGAGGGGCAGGGGTACTTGAAGTTGGTGGCTGGCTGACGATATAGCTACACACATGCACATGTACACACCCATACTCGCTCTCCGCACACACGTACACACACGCACGCACGCACACATACACGCCCCCCCCCCCCACACACACACACACACACATTCATGTAGACGAAACGTCCGCGTATTGTAAAAGAGGAAGTTATTGACGCGATCAAACATTAGAAGACAGGAAAACAGAAGGGCCTCATGGAGCCTCGATGGGATCATGATGGAGTGTCGATGGGATCACGATGGAGTGTTGTTGGGATCACGATGGAGTGTCGATGGGATCACGATGGAGTCTCGATGGAATCACGATGGAGTCTCGATGGGATCACGATGGAAGAATTGGAGGAGCATTTGGAGTAGAAGTATTAACTGCTAGCTAAATAAAGTAGAAAGTTCTGTACAAACATTAGAAGATGACAATCAATGTTCTGTGATCATGGCAGGAGAAGAGAGGCCTTGCAGAACATAGCAACCACTGACACGATCCATGTTCTTTGGTCATGGCAGGAGAAGAGAGGCCTTGGAGAACATAGCAACCACTGACACGATCCGTGTTCTTTGGTCATGGCAGGAGAAGAGAGGCCCTGGAGAACATAGCAACCACTGACACGATCCATGTTCTTTGGTCATGGCAGGAGAAGAAAGGCCTTGGAGAACATAGCAACCACTGACACGATCCGTGTTCTTTGGTCATGGCAGGAGAAGAGAGGCCTTGGAGAACATAGCAACCACTGACACGATCCGTGTTCTTTGGTCATGGCAGGAGAAGAGAGGCCTTGGAGAACATAACAGCCACTGACACGATCCGTGTTCTTTGGTCATGGCAGGAGAAGAGAGGCCTTGGAGAACATAGCAACCACTGACACGATCCGTGTTCTTTGGTCATGGCAGGAGAAGAGAGGCCTTGGAGAACATAGCAACCACTGACACGATCCGTGTTCTTTGGTCATGGCAGGAGAAGAGAGGCCTTGGAGAACAGAGCGACCACTGACACGATCCGTGTTCTTTGGTCATGGCAGGAGAAGAGAGGCCCTGGAGAACATGGCGACCACTGACACGACCCGTGAAAGGAGAGGCAGTGGCAGACAGAGAGACATGACAGTGGGTGGACTCCGACTGTGGCTTGGGGGAATACCATCAGCAGTATTGATCCCGAACACCAGCCACAGATATCTGTGCAGGTGTATGAACATGATGATGATGATGTATCCTCTGTATCACCAGTGCCCCTGCCTCAGCTCTGGCATTCCCTGGGTCCCATCTAGACAACAGTAGACGTGAATCTTCAGCAAGAAACACCCAGGCGAGAAATATATTCATGAATCTCTCAACTTTTTATTTAAATTATTTTCTCAATTCGCAAGGTTCTCCAGGGGCAAGAGCAGCCCCATGCCGTTCCAAGTCACTTTTTTATGTCCCCAAATTGTTGTCACACTGCCCAATACCCGTATCTGCCACTTACAAAAGCAGAGACCGTGTGATATGAAACAAAATAAAAAACATCGTCACGCCTTGAGAGTGTCAGACCATGACCCTGGAAAAGTTCAAATCGGTCCTGCTTCCGCTCAGTTTCATTGGTTATTTAAAGGCCTCCATTATGGAGACGCGTCAAGGGTGTATAACTGACTGCTGATTCTGAGAGCGGATTACATGCCGAAGCTGTCACACAACTTTTAATACTCAAAGATATAAACATGTTTGTTTGTGTTCAGTGACATGCTTGAGTGCACCTGTTGAGGCGTAAATTTAATGTTCCGTGTGCACGCCTGGATTTATACGTGTATATTTGAGACTGCATTCCATTGGTGTTCTAGAACCTCCCTCCACAGGGGCTCCAATTATAATACGCCGACAGTTTGAACGGGGCCTGAATACTTCCTTCTACAAAAGAGATATAGACAAAGATAGAGAGTGTGTGTGTGAGAGATGAGAGAGAGAGAGAGTGAGAAAGAGTGAGTGAGTGAGTGAGAGAGAGAGAGAGTGATAGAGAGAGTGTGAGAGTGAGAAAGAATGAGAGAGAGAGAGAGAGAGAGAGAGAGAGAGAGAGAGAGAGAGAGAGAGAGAGAGAGAGAGAGAGAGAGAGAGAGGTGGGGTGTTATAGACATGAAACCGAATTTTGCCCGACTGTAGAACGTTCAACTGAAGAAATCGATGGAGTACGAAAGAACGAACGAGCATTATTTTCACAGGGTCAGTATTGGGCAGGCATGTCCCCTCTTACATTCTGTTCTTCCATCTACTCATCTTTCGCAAGTCCATATCTATTGTGTTTGTCCCATTCACATTGATAAACAGATTGCAAAACAAGTGATCCAAACCAACTCTGGTACCTGTATCATGACGGCTTTATTTCTAATCCGGCTATGTGGCGAAGGGCTTATGGACGCAATTCGTAATCCTCCCTGCCTGCCTACCTGCCTGCCTGCCTATCTGCCTGTCTACCTGCCTGCCTGCCTGTCTGTCTACCTGCCTCCCTGCCTGCCTGCCTGCCTTTATCCCTCCCCTCCTGCCTGCCTTCCTTCTTTCCTACGTATATCCTCTGGAGCTGCTCTCTTTCAACATACTGACACTCTCTTATCTCATAGTCCCGATTCTTATCCAGCAAGTCGACTAACTGCTGACAGACCCCACCACTCCAGAGGACACAGACAAGTACGCAACGCCTGTACCACTAAGACAGCTAGCATATCCACAGCCTCAGCGATTGTACCTTTGTTCATTGGCCCATGCCCCGATTCTGCCCAAGCGTGTATGCCCATATATTACACCTTCTAAGGACAGCTAACGGTGACATCCGAAAGGTTACTGTTGCTGAACTGATCTATATCAGACCGTGTTTCATAAACTGTAGACTACTTAGGCTTTGATTGCATCTGAGGTCAGTTCTCGGCGTTAATTATGTTGTGACATCTTAACGCTGGTGTCAGGAAGCTTAGGGACATTATGTGGGTAACCTTTCACCTTCACGCATTGCGCAAGTCACAGGAAGTGGAATTAATTTCAGGTGAACTGTTGGTTAGAGGGTTGGTTGTTTGGTTGGTTGGTTGGTTGGAGGATTCTTTGATTGGTTGAAGGCTTGCTTGATTGGTTGGATGCTTGGTTGATTTGTTGGAGGGTTGGATGGTTGGTTGGTTGGATGGTTCGTTCATTTGTTGGATGGCCGGTTGGTTTGATGGGTAGTTGATATTTTGGAGGGTTGGATGGTTGGTTGGTTGGATGGTTGGTTGGTTCTATGGAGGATTTGATGGTTGATTGGTTGGATGGTTCGTTGGATGGTTGGTTAATTTGTTGGAGGGTTGAATGTTTAGTTTGTTGGATGGCTGGTTGATTTGTTGGAGGGTTGGATGGTTGGTTGGTTGGATGGTTAGTTGATATTTTGGAGGGTTGGATTGTTGCTTTGTTGGATGGTTGGTTGGTTCGTTGGAGGATTTGATGGTTGATTGGTTGGATGGTTGGTTAATTTGTTGGAGGGTTGGATGGATGGTTGGTTGGGTGGTTAGTTGATATTTTGGAGGGATGGATGGTTGGTTTGTTGGATGGTTGGTTGGTTAGTTGGAGGATTTGATGGTTGATTGTTGGATGGTTGGTTAATTTGTTGGAGGGTTGAATGGTTAGTTTGTTGGATGGCTGGTTGATTTGTTGGAGGGTTGGATGGTTGGTTGATTGGTTGAAGGATTGGTTGATTGGCTGGAGGGTTGGTTGATTGGTTGGAGGGTTGAATGAGAATGTTTTGGGGGACCAGGTGTTAGCTCTTAGCCCCAATGTATTGCATTTGAGGAGGTCTGGGTCACGAGGAGAGCTGACATCTGTCGAATGGTTTCCCCCCACACGGTCCCAAAGTAGCATCTCTCCACTCGGTCCCAAAGTAGCATCCCCCCACACGGTCCCAAAGTAGCATCTTCCCACACGGTCCCAAAGTAGCATCTTCCCACATGGTCCCAAAGTAGCATCTCTCCACACGGTCCCAAAGCAGCATCTTCCCACACGGTCCCAAAGCAGCATCTTCCCAAACTGTCCCAAAGTAGCATCTCTCCACACGGTCCCAAAGTAGCATCTTCCCAAACTGTCCGAAAGTAGCATCTCTCCACACGGTCTCAAAGTAGCATCTCTCCACACGGTCCCAAAGTAGCATCTCTCCACACGGTCCCAAAGTAGCATCTCTCCACACGGTCCCAAAGTAGCATCTCTCCACACGGTCCCAAAGTAGCATCTCTCCACACGGTCCCAAAGTAGCATCTCTCCACACGGTCCCAAAGTAGCATCTCTCCACACGGTCCCAAAGTAGCATCTCTCCACACGGTCCTAAAGTAGCATCTTGTCGGATGTGCAAAATCGGCACTGCTACTTCACATTTGTGGGAGGATGTATTGGAATGTAGCCTGGACAGGTTTAAGCACAGCACTTACCAATAGACTAAGATCAGGCCTAGGGTATCCAGGTGTTGTCAACAGGTCCCAGGTATGTCAGTGTCCCTAGGTCTAGGATGGCAAGGTGTTGTCCACAGGTTTCAGGTCACCAGGCCTAGGATGGCCAGGTATTGTCCATAGGTTCCCCGTCATCAGGCCTAGGATGGCCAGGTGTTGTCCATAGGTTCCAGGTCACCAGGCCTAGGATGGCCAGGAGTTGTCCACAGGCTTCAGGTCACCAGGTCTAGGATGGCCAGGTGTTGTCCACAGGTTTAAGGTATGCCAATGTCACTAAGCTACAACGCACTGGCCAGAGGGCGCATAAGAGAACAGTAGCGATTAGCGTGTGTAGTAAAGTAAGCTTGTGTGGTAAATCTTTACCTTGTGTGGTAAAGATACGCTTGTGTGGTAAAGATAAGCTTGTGTGGTAAAGATACGCTTGTGTGGTAAAGATAAGCTTGTGTGGTAAAGATAAGCTTGTGTGGTGAAGATAACACATTGTTATAGAAATATCAACTGCTGAGCAAACGTGGAGGATAGTGGAATACAATGAATGAAGCACAAAAAGATAAACGAGCAGTAAAATCAGTAAACTCTACTAGAACACTATGACGTGCGACAAAATTGACGTTTCCGCCAAAGCTTTCATCAGGACACAAAGAACTATACAACTACATAACAATACATGAACATATATTTATACAAATTACTCCTCTGTTCCCTTGTTCTGGGCTGGATAGATGTGTAGTTGAATACCTCGTGGATGGTTATAACAATGCGACTAGACCGGAAATTACATGGAATGGGTGATTTTTTGCCGCTCACTTTTCAAAACTCAAGAGTAGTTCACACACATGCGACTACTTCTTGTGCACTGGGCTGCTTGTTGCGTTTGGATTAGCTTTCCCTATTACCAGTGTCCCTCGCTATCAGGCGAATCCATCCCGACTTCAGAGGTAATGGAATAGGATGGCAAGTAAATTAGCTGGATGGTTAAACGTCAGATTTCCGCGCTGCACATCGAACTATGCAGTCCGTAGGTGCTACGATCCCCTCCCAGTCTGTCCCACAGCGTGCAAGGATAGACGATAGCAGTTAACGAAATGAACACAGCGCGCTTTAACACCTCGATAGGATTAAACACATATGCACTAACTCCGTAACACCGGTGAAAATCTGGAAAATATGATCTCCTAATCTACATTCTGGTAAACGTAGTTACACTGTATTCCCGTAGTGAATTCAAACACAAGCCACAAACAATATATTGCCCGATTTATTGCCTGGCATATTTCGCTACATCTCGTCAGGTGAATATTGAGGAGTTATATATCACATTCAATCATCATTAGCCTATTTCCTGTATTCACTTCATATGATAAATAACACTGCAGTATGCACCTGGCGAGATGCAGCGAAATATGCCAGATAAGAAATCGTGCAAATATTGTTTGTGACATATATCTTTCTTCTTTGAAAGTTATACCTTTATGTTTCTACGGTAGTTATTGCTCCATTTTCTCATCTATTATGATATTTGAGACTAAAAGAATTAACCATATATCCGTATTGAGCGGGCTATACTCTAACTTTGTCGACTTCTGGCCTATTTAATTGTTAGTTTATCATTTCTCGACCTATTCAGTTGTATTTTTTTCGTTTCTTTAGTTATTGAGTTGTTGTTTTATCGTTTCTTTACTTATTTAATGGTTGTTTTATCGTTCCTTACTATCTCTTACTTACCTCTTATACGGAAGTGGAACGTAATTGGAAGCCACTACATTATGTTCTAAAGAACATGTTCATGAATAAATTTGGACTCCGGGGTAATATAGGAGTGATTACACAAACAATTAACGACGTGTAGACAGGCATTAGTAGGCGATGATGATGATGATGATGATGATGATGATGATGATGATGATGATGATGACGAATGAAATATGATGGGCACTCACCATGAATAAAATAATTATATTACCACTGTTGTTATTACTATTATTATTACTATATCAGACGAAATGAATGAACTGGTAATTTGTAACTGAATAACAATGTATGATAGACAAATGCAGGATTCAACGGCGATAAAAGTACACAGTAGAATGTACATGTCGAAGGCTGGAACACTTTCCCTTTTGCCCTCTCTCTCTCTCTCTCTCTCTCTCTCTCTCTCTCTCTCTCTCTCTCTCTCTCTCTCTCTCTCTCTCTCTCTCTCTCTTTCTCTCTGTCACTTTGTGTATAACTGTCTGCATCTCTCTGTCCCTTTCTGTCTTTAACCATAGTTCTGTCGTTCCCCCTGTTTCACTGTCTTTCTTTGTGTCTCTGGCCGTGTCTCTGTCCGTCGGTCCGACCGTCCGTCCGCATGCCCGCCCGCCCGCCCGCCCGCACGTCCGTCCGTCTGTCTGTCTGTCTGTCTGTCTGTCTGTCTGTCTGTCTGTCTGTCTGTCTGTCTGTCTGTTCTGTTCTGTCTGTCTGTCTGTCTCTGTATCTCTAAGTTTGTCTCTGTATCTCGCTGTTTCTGTCTCTCAGTCTGTCTCTGTCTGTCTCGGTATCTCTGTCTCCTTCTCTCAATCTCTCTCTGTCTCTGTATCTCTTTGTCTCTGTTTCTCCATGTCTGTCTCTTTGTGTCTCTAACTCTCTATACCTTTCCCTGCGTCCCTGGCTCGCTCTGTCTGTCTCTGTGTTTCTTACTCTCTTTGTCTTTTCTTGTCTCTATCTCTCTGTGCTTCTACCTGTTTCTGTCTCTCTCTGTCCCTCCCCCTCTCTCAATGTCTGTCTCTCTCAACATATACACCCCTCCCAACCTCTCTGCCAGTCTCTCTCAACACCTCTCTATCTCTCCGGGTTAACACAAACTGTCACAACTTAAACGTTAATTAACTTGTTTATGTCTTTGCTGACAGCAGCACTAATTTATTTACGTGATTGTGAACTGCATGTTTATTAACATGATTGTGAACTGCATGTTTGGACAATCAAGCACGGGCAAACTATGAAACCAAGTGCTTGGCAACAAATAGTGGGCATACATATTCTCCTCTAGACATTTGTTATTGGTAATAGTGATCTTCCTTAATGTCCTCACGTCCAGCAATGGTTTATGTCTTCATGTTCTGAAATTTTAAATGTCCTCGTGTCCTATAATGGTTAATTTCCTCACACCCTGCAAGTGTTAATGTCCTCACATACTACAATGGTTAATGTCTTCATGTCCTACAATGGTTAATGTCTTCATATCCTACAATGGTTAATGTCTTCATGTCCTACAATGGTTAATGTCCTCATGTCCTACAATGGTTAATGTCCTCACATACTACAATGGTTAATGTCCTCATGTCCTACAATGGTTAATGTCCTCACATACTACAATGGTTAATGTCCTCATGTCCTACAATGGTTAATGTCCTCACATACTACAATGGTTAATGTCCTCATGTCCTACAATGGTTAATGTCCTCACATACTACAATGGTTAATGTCCTCATGTCCTACAATGGTTAATGTCTTCACGTCCTACAATGGTTAATGTCCTCACGTCCTACAATTGTTAATGTCCTACAATGGTTAATGTCCTCACTCCTACAATGGTTAATATCCTCATGTCGTACAATGGTTAATGTACTCATGTCGTTCCATGGTTAATGTCCCTACTCCTACAATGGTTAATGTCCTCACGTCCTACAATGGTTAATGTCCTCATGTCGTACCATGGTTAATGTCCCCACTCCTACAATGCTTCATGTCCCTACTCCTACAATGGTTAATGTCCTCACTCCTACAATGGTTAATGTCCTCACGTCCTACAATTGTTAATGTCCTCATGTCGTACCATGGTTAATATCTTCACCTACTGCAATGATTAATGCAAACATGCCAGCAATGCGAGTATATGCATCAAATTGACGTATACAGACAGTAAAACAGACAGTAAAACAGACAGTAAAACAGACGGTAAAACACATAGTAAAACAGACGGTAAAACAGACGGTAAAACAGACAGTAAAACAGACACACAAATACTTACTGACGGCATCAGCATCAACCTGCCCAAAGTTGACCAACAAACACACAGAAACTGCAGCCAACAACACCATCCCAGACGTTCTTCCCTGTTCGCTGGTCGACATCTCTGCTGCCCGCTGTCACTAAAGTTTAATCCTGAAGCTTTTCGGCTTTCTTGAATATGACGTGTGCCCAGAATTATCACGTGACCAAAGACCGCGTTCAAACAATTACATGAAAAAAGAGTCCTTTTAAACGCCTTAATAAGGCCGGGTCAAGTAATTAAGTAATTGCACAAAACTCAATGCAGATAATGTCTTGTTACAACAATACTTGGTCTATGCAGAGAATCCTGAATGCATCTGCTTGCACGCATGCACCAGATCGATTTCCGTTTCTTGTGAATTATTATCTGTGAAGAGAAAAGTTAAATTGTTACCGGACTTTGCACGTGGGGTAGTTAATTAACGCTCGCGACGCACTCTGTACAGGAAACGAGACGATTACATGAGTTTAGAAGAAGTTAATTAACAAGTTGAGTGCATGAGCGTGTTGGTTTGTCGGCTCTGTGCGGGATCACTTTCAGACAGCAATTTAGTGACCCAATAAGTGCTCCAATCTTTTCATGTTTTTAAAAAAAAATGTAAAACTCTCCTCTAGTTTTGTTTTTTTATTGTTTTAAATGTAAAACTCTATAAGTGTTCCTGTGTGTTTTTTTTTAACGTAAAATTCTATAACTGCTCCAGTTTTTCTTTTCAAATGTAAAATTCTATAAGTGCTCACTCTATAAGTGCCCCGTCTCTTCATTTCTAAGTGTTCTAATCTCTTCATTTATGACTCCACAAGTGTTCTTTCATTCATGGCTCTATGCGTGTTCTTTCAATTATAACTCTATAAGTATTCTTTCATTTATGACTCCATAAGTGTTCTTTCACTTATGACTCCATAAGTGTTCTTTCATTCATGACTCCACCACAAGTGTTCTTTCATTTATGACTCCAAAAGTGTTCTTCCATTTATGACTCTATAAGTGTTCTTTCACTTATGACTCCATAAGTGTTCTTTCATTCATGACTCCACCACAAGTGTTCTTTCATTTATGACTCCAAAAGTGTTCTTCCATTTATGACTCTATAAGTGTTCTTTCATTTATGACTCCATAAGTGTTCTTTCATGTATGACTCCATAAGTATTATTTCATTTATGACTCCATAAGTATTATTTCATTTATGACTCCACAAGTGTTCTTTAAATTATGACTCCATAAGTGTTCTTTCATTTATGACTCCATGAATGGTTTTTTTTTTTTTCATTTATGACTCCATAAGTGCACCCGTCTCTTCATTTAACACCTCATAAGTGTTCCTGTATCTTTATTTAACATAACCTACGTACTTCTGTCCCCTTACTTAAGTCTCAACAAGTGCTCCAGTCCAATCATGTAAGACTCCAAAAGTGCTCCAAATCTGTATTTAAGATTAAGAGTGCTCCATTCTGAGGCGCGGCTGGTCGAGTGGCTAGAATGCCGGATTCTCCTTCGGGAGACCCGGGTTCGAATCCTCGGTAAGGTGTGGAGGGCAAAAAGAAAACTCTAACCTGCACAGTTCGCGGCGACTGCACTAGCCAGGCGGCCTTAATTCCTCAGTTCTCAAGACCTCCTGCCGTACACCGCAAGGTACTATATTAGCAGTAAATGACAGATGGCTTTGACAGTGCTCCATTCTTCTTATTAAGACTTCTTATGTGTTCCAAACAACTTACTTAACACTTGATCAGTGCTTCAGTCTCTTCATGAGTGATTCTGTAAGTGCACAATCTTCTTACTTAACACTCAGTAAGTGATCTAAAACCCTCATTTAAGACTATTAAGACTAAGATCCGACAAGAGTTTATGTGGATCGATTGATGTATGTGGGTTGGTGGACTGATGTATGTGGGTGATGTATGTGCCCGGTAGGGTAGGTTGATGCATGTGGGTGGATTGATGAATGTGGGTGGATTGATGTATGTGGGTGGATTGATGCATGTGGGTGGATTGATGAATGTGGGTGGATTGATGTGGGTGGATTGATGCATGTGGGTGGATTGATGTATGTGGGTGGATTGAAGCATGCGGGTAGGGTAGTTTGATACATGTGGGTGTACTGATGCATGTTGGTGGATTGATGCATGTGGGTGGATTGATGAATGTGGGTGGATTGATGTATGTGGGTGGATTAATGAATGTGGGTGGATTGATGTATGTGGGTGGATTGATGCATGTGGGTGGATTGATGTATGTGGGTGGATTGATGCATGTGGGTGGATTGATGAATGTGGGTGGATTGATGTATGTGGGTGGATTGATGCATGTGGGTGGATTGATGAATGTGGGTGGATTGATGTATGTGGGTGGATTGATGAATGTGGGTGGATTGATGTATGTGGGTGGATTGATGTATGTGGGTGGATTGATGAATGTGGGTGGATTGATGTATGTGGGTGGATTGATGCATGTGGGTGGATTGATGTATGTGGGTGGATTGATGTATGTGGGTGGATTGATGCATGCGGGTAGGGTAGGTTGATACATGTGGGTGTACTGATGCATGTGGGTGGATTGATGCATGTGGGTGGATTGATGAATGTGGGTGGATTGATGTATGTGGGTGGATTGATGTATGTGGGTGGACTGATGTATGTGGGTGGATTGATGTATGTGGGTGGATTGATGCATGTTGGTGGACTGATGTATGTGGGTGGATTGATGCATGCGGGTAGGGTAGGTTGATGCATGTGGGTGGATTAAAGAATGTGGGTGGATGGATGAATGTGGGTGGGTTGATGAATGTGGGTGGATTGATGTATGTTGGTAGATTAATGAATGTGGGTGGGTTGATACATGTGGGTGTACTGATGAATGTGAATGGATTGATGTATGTGGGTGGATTGATGCATGTGAGTGGATTGATGAATGTGGGTAGGTTGATGTATGTTGGTGGATTGATGCATGTGGGTGGATTGATGTATGTGGGTGGATTGATGCATGTGTGTGGATTGATGTATGTGGAGGTATTGATACATGTGGGTGGATCGATGTATGTGGGTGGATCGATGCATGTGGATGGATTGATGCATGTGGATGGATTGATGCATGTGGATGGATTGATGTATGTGGGTGGATTGATGAATGTGGGTGGATTGATGTATGTGGGTGGATTGATGCATGTGGGTGGATTGATGTATGTGGGTGGATTGATGTATGTGGGTGGATTGATGAATGTGGATGGATTGATGAATGTGGGTGGATTGATGTATGTGGGTGGATTGATGCATGTGGGTGGATTGATGCATGTGGGTGGATTGATGTTTGTGGGTGGATTGATGTATGTGGGTGGATTGATGCATGTGGGTGGATTGATGTATGTGGGTGGATTGATGTATGTGGGTGGATTGATGCATGCGGGTAGGGTAGGTTGATACATGTGGGTGTACTGATGCATGTGGCTGGATTGATGCATGTGGGTGGATTGATGAATGTGGGTGGATTGATGTATGTGGGTGGATTGATGAATGTGGGTGGATTGATGATGTTTGGGTGGATTGATGCATGTGGGTGGATTGATGTATGTGGGTGGATTGATGCATGTGGGTGGATTGATGAATGTGGGTGGATTGATGTATGTGGGTGGATTGATGCATGTGGGTGGATTGATGAATGTGGGTGGATTGATGTATGTGGGTGGATTGATGAATGTGGGTGGATTGATGTATGTGGGTGGATTGATGTATGTGGGTGGATTGATGAATGTGGGTGGATTGATGTATGTGGGTGGATTGATGCATGTGGGTGGACTGATGTATGTGGGTGGATTGATGTATGTTGGTGGATTGATGCATACGGGTAGGGTAGGTTGATACATTTGGGTGTACTGATGCATGTGGGTGGATTGATACATGTGGGCGGATTGATGAATGTGGGTGGATTGATGTATGTGGGTGGATTGATGAATGTGGGTGGATTGATGTATGTGGGTGGATTGATGAATGTGAGTGGATTGATGAATGTGGGTGGATTGATGCATGTGGGTGGATTGATGCATGTGGGTGGATTGATGTATGTGGGTGGATTGATGTATGTGGGTGGATTGATGTATGTGGGTGGATTGATGTATGTGGGTGGATTGATGTATGTGGGTGGATTGATGTATGTGGGTGGATTGATGTATGTGGGTTGATTGATGCATGTTGGTGGACTGATGTATGTGGGTGGATTGATGCATGCGGGTAGGGTAGGTTGATGCATGTGGGTGGATTGATGAATGTGGGTGGATTGATGTATGTGGGTGGATTGATGAATGTGGGTGGATTGATGTATGTGGGTGGATTGATTAATGTGTGGATTGATGAATGTGGGTGGATTGATGCATGTGGGTGGATTGATGCATGTGGGTGGATTGATGTATGTGGGTGGATTGATGTATGTGGGTGGATTGATGTATGTGGGTGGATTGATGTATGTGGGTGGATTGATGTATGTGGGTGGATTGATGTATGTGGGTGGATTGATGTATGTGGGTTGATTGATGCATGTTGGTGGACTGATGTATGTGGGTGGATTGATGCATGCGGGTAGGGTAGGTTGATGCATGTGGGTGGATTGATGAATGTGGGTGGATTGATGAATGTGGGTGGGTTGATGAATGTGGGTGGATTGATGTATGTGGGTGGATTGATGTATGTGAGTGGATTGATGAATGTGGGTAGGTTGATGTATGTTGGTGGATTGATGCATGTGGGTGGATTGATGTATGTGGGTGGATTGATGTATGTGGGTGGATTGATGTATGTGGGTGGATTGATGCATGTGTGTGGATTGATGTATGTGGAGGGATTGATGCATGTGGGTGGATCGATGTATGTGGGTGGATCGATGCATGTGGGTGGATTGATGCATGTGAATGGATTGATGTATGTGGGGTGATTGATGTATGTGGGTTGATTGATGCATGTGGATGGATTGATGCATGTGGATGGATTAATGTATGTGGGTGGATTGATGTATGTGGGTGTATTGATGCATGTGGCTTGGTGGATTCATGTATGTGGGTGGATTGATGTATGTGGGTGGATTGATGTATGTGGGTGGATTGATGTATGTGGGTGGATTAATGCATGTGGCTTGGTGGATTCATGTATGTGGGTGGATTCATGTATGTGGGTGGATTGATGTATGTGGGTGGATTGATGTATGTGGGTTGATTGATGTATGTGGGTTGATCGATGCATGTGGATGGATTGATGCATGTGGATGGATTGATGCATGTGGATGGATTGATGCATGTGGATGGATTGATGTATGTGGATGGATTGATGCATGTGGATGGATTGATGTATGTGGCATGGTGGATTCATGTATGTGGGTGGATTGATGTATGTGGGTGGATTGATGTATGTGGGAGGATTGATGTATGTGGGTGGATTGATGGATGTGGAAACCGCTGTAGACTAGAGGCTACACGCTCGCCTGCCGACCCAGTGCTCATGGGTTCGATTCACATTGGAGCAGATGTGGATCTGACAAAATTAACTTGGTGTCCCTGGTCGAGCCAGCCCAGTCCGGGTACCAAGATATGTCTGGGGACACGACGGCGGCCGGCAGGGTTCTGCCACCTCACCCACCCATGTTGATTGGTCTACATAAGCCTGGGTCTGGCACCATATACCCACACGCCTGGAGGAAAGTAAATGGGTAATTGACCCACTTTATGATACTTCCGGGAGCCTCCGTGCCCAAGTGTTTACGACTCCGAAGGTTGTGGGTTCGATTCCGAGCGACGGCATTGATTGATTGACTGACTGATTGCTTGATTTAGGAACCGACATCACAGCATTCGGGGCATTCCCATAACCTCTCCGTCCCCATCCTCAGCAGCCAGCGAAGAGTTCCAACAGCAATTGTGCCAGTAGCAATCTGATTATATGTCCGATTCGCCTTTCCTCTGAGCGTCGAGCGTCGGCCAGATCCCCTCGTCACTCCTCGCTGTCTCATTCTTGCCAGACCATGGTGATCCATTTGCTTCTCCGAGGTGTACACGTGCTCCCACAAGGCCGCAACCATGTCTGCCTTATCATGCATCAATACTCCACCAAGTTTTGCAGAGCCAGCCAATCTGTCCGCCTGTTCATTCCGCAGCACACTGGCATGCCCCGGAGAAAAGATCCAGACGATGCTTGCCACCCGTGACCTCCGAAGCGAAGCAAGCCACCCTGCCCGAAGCTTGCCTGTCCTCGCCTTCCTCAGCATGCTTTCTGAGTCAGTTACAATCACGATGTGTGTGTGTGTGTGTGTGTGTGTGTGTGTGTGTGTGTCGTATACTCCATCCAGCGGAAGGCTGCAATTGACCGCCTCCACCTCCATTCTTACGCTAGATGTTGTGGTATCATATGCCAGGATTTCCTGCACCAAACGTCGGCCATTAGCTTTTGCTATAAACCCCCAGGGACTTCTCCTACCTCTCGACACCGAACCATCTGTGTAGATAATCACATCACCCGAGCGAGCATTATCCTGAATTAGTTGCTGGATTTCCACTTCCGTGGCCCCTGCTGGCCACTCCCTGCACTCCCGGCTCAATGTGATTATAACTCTGCACAAGTCTGACTGCTCGACTGGCACTCTGACCCACTCGTCTCCTCTCCTAATGTTCTCCAAGATACACACCTGTCTGATAGTATCCTCCGCCTGAGCCATCCATGATTTCCCTCTTATCAGTCGCTGACCCTTAACTGCGTCCAGCGCCTCATGCAACGGGTGATCTGTGTCTGCAGCAACTCTGAGATATGCCTTCGCCTGCATCACCTTGAGCCTACCAGCAACAGTCGGCAGACCAAGGATGTAACGCATACACACTACTAGGGTGCCTCTGGTGTATCCCAGAATGACCCGTATAGCTTCATTCTGTATGCGCTCTAACTCCACCAGCTGACTCTTTGAGACAGTGAGCAGTCCTAGTCCATAATCAATCACTGAGAGGATCAAGTGCTGGTATAGTATGAAAAGCATTCTCTGCTCTGTGTCCATTGCAGCCATAGTTTTAAGTGCATTGAGTCCCTTTTGAGACCTTGTCACAACCATTTCCACATGGTCCTTGAAGGACAGGCTCCTGTACAGCATTGGGTTCATAAGTGCAATTTTCTCTGCAGTCGTCGCCGGAGCTGGTTAAATGGAACTGGTAGAATGACCTCTAAATATTTGTTGTCGTAGTGTCGAAAATATACAAGTGATTTGTTGTACATCCGCTCCATTTGAGGACACAGTTTATGGACTTGCTAATGGGCTCAAGTTGACTGCTCCTTTCTTCGCGTTTATTCAGATTGACGTTTCAAGGCGAAGGAAGACGAAGAATAACCGAAGACCCGTACACCGGAATAGAATTGGCATACATTTCAACTTGCGTGAAATCCGATTCAGATTGTTACATGGATTTAAGTGTCAGATGACTGGGCGGGTGGGATTTTCAAAGAAACGTATTCCATTAGAGAATTTAAACACGGCAGCCACAACAATACGTTGCATGATTTATTGCCAGGTATATTTAGCTGCATCTCGCCAGGCGCTTACTGTAGAGTTATATATATCGTATGAAGTGATTAAATGAATTATATCTCAGTCTGTATCCCCGTCCTTGTCTACATAGACACAAGAATTTGTCTACATCACCACAAGTGTTAATCCGTGTCTACATCACCACAAGAGTTAATCTTTGTCTATATCACCACAAGAGTTAATCTTTGTCTACATCACCACAAGAGTTAATCTGTGTCAACATCACCACAAGAGTTAATCTGTGTCTACATCACCACAAGAGTTAATATTTGTCTACATCGTCACAAGCGTTGATTTGTGTCTACATCAGCACAAGAGTTAATCTTTGCCTACATCGTTACACCAGCTTGTCTATATTATCACAAAAGGTAATCTTTGCCTCTATTAACATGTGTCAAACTCAAGACCCGTGGGCCACATCCGGCCGGCCGGACAATCATATCAGGCCCGAGAGGTCTCAATCGACGTACAAATATATCCGGCCCAAAAGAGGATTATAGGCAAAAATATTTTTTTATGGTCACGAAATAAAGTGCGAATCAAATTCCCTAATTAGCAACCTTCCGTATGATAGGTTACCTACGAGCGTTCTCGCTTCGATCAGAATAAGTGAAAATAAAAGTTGTGTAATGAGTTAGTGTTCGTCGTTATAGGTACCTATCAACGTTCAGATGCTCGTTTTGGATTGGTGCATAAAACAATGAAAGTAATGTAATGCCCGGATATTATCATCACCTTTTCCCTAACCTGATATCATTCAAGCGTCCTGTCGGTAGATGCACAATCTTTTAAACTCAAAGCTAGCCTTTAAAATAGCCAAGAGAAAAGTTGATTCTGAAAACAAAGCCTGTCAAAGCCGCGGCGAGGCTGAATATATGTTTACTAATATTGGCGGTAAATTTGTGGAGATAATGTGGCTGTGATCAAAGAATACAAACTGAGACGGCAATACGAGACTAAACGTCAAGACATGTTAAACAGCCTGAATGCAGAGCAGAAGCTACAGAATGTAGAAGAATTGAAGAGGCATCTAACATCACAGCAGATATTTTTCACCAAAGCAAAATTACAAACTGATGCTGCAGTCAAAGCAAGTTTTATTGTGTCAGAGGAGATAGCAAAATCAGGCCGACCATTTACAGAAAGAGAGTTTCTGAAGCGCTGCAAGATGATGTGTGTGACGTCTTGTGTTCAGACAAAAAGCAGATGTTTGCAAAGGTAAGCCTTAGCAGAAATACGGTTGTTGATCGGGTTTGTGAGATGGTCACTGATGTGAAAGCACAGCTGACAGAAAAAGGCAAAGACTTTGTTGCAGTCTCCCTTGCTGACGATGAAAGCAATGACGCGACTGACACTGCACAGCTCGCCATCTTCATCCGTGGAGTGAACTCCAGTTTGAATGTTACAGAAGAAATATTGGACATGAAATCCATGTATGGGACAACGACAGGAAAAGACATTTCTGACAACGTGTGTCAAAGTTTAACCAACATGAACCTGCCTTGGGACAAACTCGTCGGACTGACAACAGATGGAGCACCGGCGATGTGTGGCGAAACAAAGTGGACTAGTTGGAAGAATGTGTTTAAAGATGCAGGAGAACTGTACTGGTGAATTGATAGCATATCACTGCATCATACACCAATGATCGTTGTGTCCTCAACATGGAAGATGTTTATGCACAGTTCACTCGTTTCATTCCTGAAGAGATGCCCCGGCATCGTCTACATGCTGATCGAACCTTGAGCATGTTTGGTAGCACATATCTGTGTGAGCAGCTGTTTTCTGTGATGAAGATTAACAAAACATCACACAGGAGTCGTCTCACTGATGAATACTTGCAGTCCATCATGAGAATCTCAATGACACACAACATTACCCCCAACATAAACAAACTTGTAGCCAAGAAACAATGCCAAACATCGTGCTCTGACATATTGACATAAGAGTGAAAACGTGTATACCAATGATGTTTTATTGTTAAAACATTTTTTCTGTTTTAATTTATATTAATGTTTAAAAAAAAAGGTTTAATTTTCGGCTTACTGAATGTTTATCCTGTCCGGCCCGCAAACTTACGAGTGATTTTAGTTTTGGCGCGCTGAGCGATTGAGTTTGACACCCCTGATCTACGACATCACAAGAGTTAATCTTTGTCTACATCATCACAAGAGTTAATCTTTGTCTACATCACCACAAGAGTTAATCTTTGTCTACACCACCACACGAAGATAGCCTTTTGCTACTGACAAACATACTGACCAATAAAAAGATGTCATTTGCAACGAAAAAAGAGTGTTGAGGTGCTACATAGAACCTGTGCTTTTGTATGGATGTGAAGCGTGGACAATGAACACACATGCTGAAAAACATATGATTGCTGTGGAAATGTGGTTTCCGAGGAAGATGCAAAGAATTTCATGGACATAGAGAAAAAAACCAATGGCCAAGTCCTACAAGAAACAAATGACAACCGTAATCTGATTAGAAAAATTAGACATAGTCACAATTTTTGGTCACGTTATGAGAAGAAATAAATTGGAGAACTTTCTGACAACTAGCAAGATCGTGGGGAAGAGAACAAGGGGAGGGCAGAGAAATAAATACCTGGATGGCTTGGTCACGTTGTATGCTCAAGACAGGAACGCTGAGCTGATCCACGACTCTGGCGACCAAGTGAGATGGTAAAACATTACCGCCCCCGCTTATCTGCATGACACATGATGATGATGACATCACCACAAGAGTTAATCTTTGTCTACATCGTCGAAAGAGTTAATTTGTGTCTACATCAGCACAAGAGTTAATCTTTGTCTACATCCCCACAAGAGTTAATCTTTGTCTACATCACCACAAGAGTTAATCTTTGTCTACATCGCTATAAGAGTTAATCTGTGTCTACATCACCACGAGAGTTAATCTGTGTCTACATCACCACAAGAGTTAATCTGTGTCTACATCACCACAAGAGTTAATCTTTGTCAACATCGTTACAATAGCTTGCCTACATCATCACAATAGTTAATCTTTGTCTACATCGCCATAAGAGTTAATCTTTGTTTACACCACCACGATACTTAATTTGTGTCAACATTACTACAATGAATTAATCTTTGTCTACATCGTTAAATAGCTTGCCTACATCATCACAATAGTTAATCTTTGTCTATACCACCACAATAGTCAATCTTTGTCTATACCATCACAATAGTTAATCTTTGTCTGTACCACCACAATAGTTAATCTTTATCTATACCACCGCAATAGTTAATCTGTGTCTATACCACCACAAGAGATAATCTTTATGTACATCGTTACAATAGTTTTCTACGTCACCATAAGAGTTAATCTTCGCCTACATCGCCACAAGAGTTAATCTTTAGCCCCTGTAACACATGTTCAATCCCTCGTGGATAATATATATAGTCTAGACTCGTCGTCTGCTAAAGTGATGGACAAAATTGGCAACCCACTCCTGTGTGCAATCACGTCTACAGCATGTGATGGCTCTATCACATCACATATGTTTTACAGGACTCTGTTTCATGACAAATATTAATAATAATAATAATACTTTAGGCTATTCAAAACAATGTTTTCCCTAGTGAATTAGAATAAGGAAGACACAAACAATTGCTGCAGTATCTACTTGACGAGGTGCAGCGAAATATGTCTGGCAATAAATCGCCCAATCGTTTGTTTGTGCCTTCTTTATTCCCATGTAGGCTATGTCAATTTCTTGGGCTTAATTTCAAGTCTAGAAATGTAACAAGTACAGAGATAAACTTAATACAAAACTGAACACAAAAACTCTATCATGGTATTTTCTAGTACCTACCTATCATACTCCCTAGACTGGTACTGACGAAAGTCGCCTCAGCCGTATCTTAAGTGAACCGTCAAGTCACCAGAACAGACCTGGAGGTGGGTATTAACACTAGGTACCACCACTAACCCCTTCCCAGCACTCTTAAGTTTGTCAGTAGCAACAACGGACAGCTAGTTTCAACCAGCCACGGCTGCGCAATGAATACACGTACCCCTGCATCTACTAACTTATAGAAAATTATCTTGAGAATAAAAACGAAAATTCTCCATGACCTTCACGGTTACAAACATCTTTTCTACAAGTTCCCACAAACGTTCTTGAAAATCTGTGTCACTTGTTTACGTTTAAAATATTCGTTGTCAAAGATGGATGTTGTTCGCTTAATTAACGCGAGATAATTAACTTTGTTAACTCGTCCTGAATAAGTCCCGCCCGTCGGCCTAACACCGTTGAGAGGGCGTCCTAATGTACAATTGTTTCATGTGCATAACCGGCGCTGGGGATTAGACAGCTGTTCCGTAATTCCCAGGCCATACCGAGTCCAGAGTTAGCAATTAACTCCTGGCGATTTGGAAGCAGATCACACTGCGTTGGTTTTGATGGCATGAGGGGTCGACCTTTCAGAAGACAAGGGCAGGCTACTGAACTAACATTATCTTGTAAGCCACACACCCGCCAATATATCCCAGCGTTGGTAGCAACGTCCTCTAAAGGACACACAACTAACTTTCATATTTACATGTTCAAATATTGTCCTTTTTTAGTATTCATTTATATAATGTGTGTTTTGTGTGGTTTCTATGCATGTAGATAGCTGTTTAGGTACTCCAATATCCTCCACAAGATAAGTGTAGTGACTTAGCACAGTGCACGAATTTCATATCGTGACTGATGATCCGGGATTGTATATGCTCTAGAAAGACACTTGCCTGGTTCTGCCGTGGACAGATGATCACATCATTGATATCTGGCCTGGGCAGAGGCACTCGTGGTGTGCTCTTTTCTGCCGTGTGATATTTATTGTGGACAACATTCACATATTTCCGCCTTATTTTCGCATTTCGTCCTTATTGGAGAAGGCAGTGTCTAATCCACTACACAAGAATCAGGGGAGAGAATTAATCGTGTCCTTGTTTTTTTATAGACTCCGTATTACCCTGACCGTGAGTTGGACTAGGTCCACAGAAGCTAATGGAGGGCCACTGACCGTGAGTTGGACTAGGTCCACAGAATCTAGTGGAGAGCCACTGACCGTGAGCTGGACTAGATCCACAGAAGCTAGTGAAGAGCCACTGACCGTAACTGGACTAGGTCCACAGAAGCTAATGGAGGGCCACTGACCGTGAGTTGGACTAGGTCCACAGAATCTAGTGGAGAGCCACTGACCGTGAGTTGGACTAGATCCACAGAAGCTAGTGAAGAGCCACTGACCGTAACTGGACTAGGTCCACAGAAGCTAATGGAGAGCCACTGACCGTGAGTTGGACTAGGTCCACAGAATCTAGTGGAGAGCCACTGACCGTGAGTTGGACTAGGTCCACAGAAGCTAGTGAAGAGCCACTGACCGTGAGCTGGACTAGATCCACAGAAGCTAGTGAAGAGCCACTGACCGTAACTGGACTAGGTCCACATAAGCTAATGGAGAGCCACTGACCGTGAGCTGGACTAGGTCCACAGAAGCTAGAGGCCAGCCACTGACCGTGAGCTGGACTAGGTCCGCAGAAGCTAGTGGAGAGCCAGTTACCATGAGCTGGACTAGGTCCGCAGAACGAACGAACGAACGAACGAACGGACTTTATTTTCAAAGGGTAACAAATAGGGCACGCAGGCCCGTCTTACATTCGGCCCTTCCAATCACTCATCTTTCGTTCATCAGTAGTGCATAGGAAAAAACATTGTCAAATGAATTTTGTAAACATAAACAATGCATATTACCATGTTATGCCACACATCCCCCATTCATCCCATATCCCCCACCCAACCACACACACAACCCAGACACACATACATACCCCCACCCATCCACCACATCCCCACACCTACACATCTCCCCACCCACCCACACACCTCCCACCCACTACACATCCCATCCACCCACACCCCAAGCACACAAACATTCCCCAACCCAAACAACCCCCACCCACCCACAACCACCAACCTACACACATCTCACCACCCACTCACATATCCTCCACCCATCCCATTAATCACCAACAAACAGAAGCTAGTGGAGAGTCACTGACCATGAGCTGGACTAGGTCCATAGAGGCTAGTGGCAAGCTACTGAACTCAAATGAACTCATCATGTAGCATATTCTTTACAGAACGTGGCTCTCATAACGGCCCGTGGACAAGGCTCTCGATCTTCTGCCATGTCTCCTGCCACATGCGCCCTCATGACGAAGATATCTGCCATCCTCGTGCTGATCGACTCAAGCCTCCTCTACCAGCAACGCTGCCCCCCTCGCCTCATCACAGTTCTCTTCAAGTCACTGGAACGTCTAACATGGTCAACTATTTCAGATTCCCAGTCATGATACTCTTTATAAGACAATTTTCTTCCATGTCTAGATCTAGTATAACTGCAGTATGTTTTCATGTCCTCGGTCCATGACATTCTTCCATGTCCAGATGTGGTATAACTGTAGCATGTTTTCATGTCCTCGGTCCAAGACATTCTTCCATGTCCAGATCTAGTATAACTGCAGTATGTGTTCATGTCCTTGGTCCAAGACATTCTTCCATGTCCAGATCTAGGTATTAACTGCAGTATGTTTTCATGTCCTTGGTCCAAGACATTCTTCCATGTCCAGATCTAGTATAACTGCAGTATGTTTTCATGTCCTCGGTCCAAGACATTCTTCCATGTCCAGATCTAGTATAACTGTAGCATGTTTTCATGTCCTCGGTCCAAGACATTCTTCCATGTCCAGATCTAGTATAACTGCAGTATGTTTTCATGTCCTTGGTCCAAGACATTCTTCCATGTCCAGATCTAGTATAACTGCAGTATGTTTTCATGTCCTCGGTCCAAGACATTCTTCCATGTCCAGATCTAGTATAACTGTAGCATGTTTTCATGTCCTCGGTCCAAGACATTCTTCCATGTCCAGATCTAGTATAACTGCAGTATGTTTTCATGTCCTCGGTCCAAGACATTCTTCCATGTCCAGATCTAGTATAACTGCAGTATGTGTTCATGTCCTTGGTCCAAGACATTCTTCCATGTCCAGATCTAGTATTACTGCAGTATGTTTTCATGTCCTTGGTCCAAGACATTCTTCCATGTCCAGATCTAGTATAACTGCAGTATGTTTTCATGTCCTCGGTCCAAGACATTCTTCCATGTCCAGATCTAGTATAACTGCAGTATGTGTTCATGTCCTTGGTCCAAGACATTCTTCCATGTCCAGATCTAGTATAACTGCAGTATGTGTTCATGTCCTTGGTCCAAGACATTCTTCCATGTCCAGATCTAGTATAACTGCAGTATGTGTTCATGTCCTTGGTCCAAGACATTCTTCCATGTCCAGATCTAGTATAACTGCAGTATGTTTTCATGTCCTCGGTCCAAGACATTCTTCCATGTCCAGATCTAGTATAACTGCAGTATGTTTCATGTCCTCGGTCCAAGACATTCTTCCATGTCCAGATCTAGTATAACTGCAGTATGTTTTCATGTCCTCGGTCCAAGACATTCTTCCATGTCCAGATCTAGTATAACTGCAGTATATTTTCATGTCCTCGGTCCAAGACATTCTTCCATGTCCAGATCTAGTATAACTGCAGTATGTTTTCATGTCATCGGTCCATGACATTCTTCCATGTCCAGATCTAGTATAACTGCAGTATGTTTTCATGTCCTCGGTCCATGACATTCTTCCATGTCCAGATCTAGTATAACTGCAGTATGTTTTCATGACCTCGGTCCAAGACATTCTTCCATGTCCAGATCTAGTAGAGCTGCAGTATGTTTTCATGTCCTTGGTCCAAGACATTCTTCCATGTCCAGATCTAGTATAACTGCAGTATGTTTTCATGTCCTCGGTCCATGACATTCTTCCATGTCCAGATCTAGTATAACTGCAGTATGTTTTCATGTCCTCGGTCCAAGACATTCTTCCATGTCCAGATCTAGTAGAAGCTGCAGTATGTTTTCATGTCCTCGGTCCATGACATTCTTCCATGTCCAGATCTAGTATAACTGCAGTATGTTTTCATGTCCTCGGTCCAAGACATTCTTCCATGTCCAGATCTAGTATAACTGCAGTATGTTTTCATGTCCTCGTCCAAGACATTCTTCCATGTCCAGATCTGGTAGAGCTGTCTTCGGTCCAAGACATTCTTCCATGTTCAGATCTGGTAGAGCTGCAGTATGTTTTCATGTCCTCGGTCCAAGACATTCTTCCATGTCCAGATCTAGTATAACTGCAGTATGTTTTCATGTCCTCGGTCCAAGACATTCTTCCATGTCCAGATCTAGTATAACTGTAGTATGTTTTCATGTCCTCAGTCCAAGACATTCTTCCATGTCCAGATCTGGTATAACTGCAGTATGTTTTCATGTACTTGGTCCATGACATTCTTCCATGTCCAGATCTAGTATAACTGCAGTATGTTTTCATGTCCTCAGTCCATGACATTCTTCCATGTCCAGATCTAGTATAACTGCAGTATGTTTTCATGTACTTGGTCCATGACATTCTTCCATGTCCAGATCTAGTATAACTGCAGTATGTTTTCATGTCCTCGGTCCAAGACATTCTTCCATGTCCAGATCTAGTATAACTGCAGTATGTTTTCATGTCCTCGGTCCAAGACATTCTTCCATGTCCAGATCTAGTATAACTGCAGTATGTTTTCATGTCCTCGGTCCAAGACATTCTTCCATGTCCAGATCTAGTATAACTGCAGTATGTTTTCATGTCCTCGGTCCAAGACATTCTTCCATGTCCAGATCTAGTATAACTGCAGCATGGTTTCATGTCCTCAGTCCATGACATTCCAAGAACTCTTCTGTAACATGTGAGCCTATAACCCCAATGTTATTCTGTAGTGATTGCGAAATGATCCACGACTCGCATCCACACGTTGCCACCGGAAAGTTCTATCGTCTAAACATGTACTTTACCTTGTTTGCCAGGGATGTGACATAAGCTCGTATTGCTGTTTAAAGAGTGCATTCGTCAACAACAACATCACACCACTTAATTTATATCGTTCAAAGCCGCCCACCGCCCACGCCGCCGCCGCCGCCACCACCACCATCCACACACAACCACCACCACCACCACCACAACCACCACCACTACCATCACCTTCTTCGTCATGATTATAATCATCTTCCTCATCATCATCATCTTACAGTGATGTGTTCTATGCAAAATCTTTTCTCAAAAACATTAAAAGTCTTAAAAGTCGAGAGAATTGACTTCATTGCACCGGGTTTTATCCCATATGTCTCGATCTCTTTTCGCAGGCAGCCTGCCGAACGCGTCACAGGAAGCACGAACTCCGTAGCTCCAGTGACGATCTCCAGGAGTCTCAGGAGAAAAATACATTCGTGAACCGAAAGACGTATCTTGGAATAGAACCCACAATCTTCGGAGCACGAAAAAGATGGCCTGACCACATCAACATGGAGCCTTTCGAAATTTTTCTATATCACAAGCCAGATGTTATTACTGCCTCTATTACTGTCACTAGTTAATTACCGGTCACAGCCTGGCTCTGGTCTTCTTCATGCCTTGTTGTGTAGCACAATGTAGAAAACTATCGCCTGTCAAGACGCAACGAGCCAGTGATTTCCACATTACATATGTTTAACCAGTTTCATTCATATTGTATAGGCTAGGATGTAGAAATAAGAGACTCGAACACACGACCCACGATGTGTGGGGCGGACATTCTGACCCTCGGCTACCGGCGCGTCGGTTAGTGGGCTACACTGATTGATTATACAACAAACGAAAGTCTTGCTCTTATGTCATCAATGTCCTCTAATGTCCTTTAGTGTCTGTTGTCCCCTGTAGGACGACACAAGCAGTTATCTGTCACCACAAGTCACTGCACTGACATTTGTAAGCGCGTCATATAAACGTTTGCAGTGTAGCCCAAGCAACGCCAAGACAAATAGCTTATCAACCGCGACATGTGTCGCAAAGAAAAAATAGTTTGACAATGTTACACGCCATAGAGGTTTAGAAAGAACGAACCAGCGAACTTTAATTTAAAAGTGTTAAGGATTTACACACAGGCTCGTCTGACAGTCTGTCAATCTTATCTGTCTACTCTCATACATTATTTCATTCATACATCACCTATGAACCTTATCTTAGACAACAACGGAAAACAATATATGCATTATAAAAGCATGGAAAATGTGATATAATCAATAATAGTTGACACATTAAACCTAATTTTTTACAAGCGATTGTATCTGCAGCAAGACCATAATGGCCCGGAACGCTGATGATAAAGAAGAAGCAGAAGAAGAAGAAGAAGAAGAAGAAGAAGAAGAAGAAGAAGAAGAAGAAGAAGAAGAAGAAGAAGAAGAAGAAGAAGAAGAAGAAGAAGGTAGATGTATCGAACCACAGTTACGTGAGTTTATTATACTAGTTACCCGTTCAGATTATGATAATTGTTTGTGTGGCGATACATTGTTTGTGATGAGATAGTGTTCAAATAGGTTCTGGTTCTATGTATAAGGACTAGTGATCTATTTGACCTACCGTGGAAGATTGTACCATAGTTTAGTTGTGGAGTACGCTAAGCTTATTTGTATATGTCAATCCTAGGCTTAGGGGGCAGGGAGTTTGTTTATTCGCCTGCTATGTCTCGTGTTGTATTTAATCAGTGACTAAAAAATAAAATGAAAGATAGAGAGCATTCCTGGGATCTTTTTCCTTGGGGCATGTGATGAAAGATTGTGTGAAAAAGTTTGGCCTTATTCAAACCCAAGTTGACAGCCCCTTCAATTAAGAGCTACAGTGAAAGGTATGTCGCTAGAAAACGAGGCAAAGCGACTAAAGCCACGGTGGACAGTCCACACAGGTTGGTTAGGTTAGGCAAATGCATGGCTGGGGAGCTGTCTAAGGATCCAGAGTATTGCCAGGGGGACTGAGATGAGTTGAGTTGAGACAAGAACTGACGTCACGGCACTCGGAACATTTCCATGCGCGCTTCGTCCTCATCTTCAACAAACAGCGAAGAGAAATAATGATACCAGATGTAGTCTGATTATGTCCATCTGGCTTTTCCTCGTAGAACTGAGTGTTGGCCAGATCCCCAGTCTCTTGCTGTCGCACTATAATGTCCAGGCCATAATGACTGATCTGTCTGATGACACACTGTATACATGATCCCAAAAACTCACAGACCACGTCTGACTTACCGTGCACAAATACACCACATAAGTGTGCAGACCCGGCCAGCCTCTCTGTGTGATCGTCTTCCAACACACCAGCATGTCCTGACAAAAAGATCTAGGGACAGCTTCCTATCTTTGAGTTTTAAAATTGAAGCCTGCCACTATTCGAGAATCATGTCTGTCCCCACCCTTCGCAGCGTACTCCGTGAGTCAACAAGGAGGAAGACTTATTTGTGAACTATTAAACAAAACAACAGCTGCTTTATACCATATAGATGAAGCAATATTTCCAGGTTTCCTACCTGACGATTGACATAAACAGAAGCATTCATAATATGATTTCCAGATTGTGTTCTGTCGTTTATCAGTGGTGCGGCACCGAACTCGTGTTCATCATCGGATCTTCATGACGTTAACCTTCATCTACTGTTGTTGTCAAGCGTCGTGGGGAGGAAGAGTTGACGTTACAGCGTTAGATGGGTGGCACTAGATAGTGTCATTCTGTGTGATTGTACAATGGCGCTACATAGTGACATTCCGTGTGATTGTACAATGGCGCTACATAGTGACATTCAGTGTGATTGTACAATGGCGCTACATAGTGACATTCAGTGTGATTGTACAATGGCGCTACATAGTGACATTCAGTGTGATTGTACAATGGCGCTACATAGTGACATTCAGTGTGATTGTACAATGGCGCTACATAGTGACATTCAGTGTGATTGTACAATGGCGCTACATAGTGACATTCAGTGTGATTGTACAATGGCGCTACATAGTGACATTCAGTGTGATTGTACAATGGCGCTACATAGTGACATTCTGTGTGATTGTACAATGTCGCTACATAGTGTCATTCCGTGTGATTGTACAATGTCTTTGATGTCGTCAATCCTTTTTCTTTTCTGGCGTCCTTTTCCTCTCGTACCATATCTTCATTGATGTAGCACCAGTGCTGGTAGCGGTACTCGTTGATGTCAACTCGGTTCTTCTTTGGGATTAGCATTCTCATGCTTTTCACGATTTCCAAGTTGGTTATAAGCGTAGTTCTGGGGTAGATATGAAAGAATATCTTTTTTAAAAAAAACACCTTTGTCTCAGTTACCCGTACCTCCTTCGACCTCTGGGGAGGAGTTATAATAAGGCCAAATCGGTACCAAAAATTAATAACCTGTGACCAAATCAGCCGGATATTGATCTTAAAGGAATTGTCCTTCTAGGGGTAATTCATTGTAAACACTCATTCACTTAGAATTACCATATGTGCAGGCATATGCCACATTCAGCATAACTTGCACATTGAAGGTCTTAACTTGAAATAGCCACGCTTTGCTGAACACAGTTTCTCCACTGAAGCCAGGCTGTCACGCCAACAAACCCTCCACCCTGGTTGAGTCCTAGGTCAACCACCAACAATTTCAATGGAACAGAATTTTAAAATGGATATTTTGCTGTTTACCCGTTCTCCGTCCCCCCCCCCCCCCCCCCCCCCCCCACCCCCACCCCTTGCTTTATTTCACCATTTATCTCCCTTTGTTGAACATTTTATATAACTCCGAAATTCCATTACACGCCCCTCCCTAACTGGAAAACGGTCGGAAAGTTGAACGTATGAAGGTGAATTCAAGGATAGAAATTATTTGCCCAGACAGCACTGAATTCACAAAACTGTATTAAAACTTAAAATTATCCACCAATGAGATCTTGTCAACGGTGATAACCGTAAACATTTAGGTCATCTATGGGTGGATGGCATCTTCTGGCCTTAAAAGATGCATGGCTTGATATGATTGTGTGGTGACCTGATTGCCTGGAAATACGGCGCCCCGTCTCACTGGAAAAATACCTGGCTTACACCCAACCACGGCGGAGAACATTTAAAACAAACTCTGCCGTTATCACGCTGCTCTTTGAACCCAAGAAAGTGGATAAGACGCCTAATTCTCTCAGATGAGGTGGAAAGACAGTAGGACAAGCTGTATGTACGAAAGACGGGTGACAGATGTTTCCGTTACTGGAAATTACAAACATACGCTGAATAGGCAGCGTGTAGACAATCTATCCACAGTTGAGACAGACAGACAGCAGACAGACAGACAGACAGACAGACAGACAGACAGACAGACAGGCAGGCAGGCATGCAGGCAGGCAGGCATATAGGCAGACAGGCAGGCAGGCAGGCAGAAGGTCAGATAGATAGACATACAGACAGAAGTAGGACAGACAGACAGACAGAAGTAGGACAGACAGACAGACAGACAGACAGACAGACAGACAGATAGATAGATAGATAGATAGATAGATAAATAGATAGATAGATAGATAGATAGATAGATAGATAGATAGATAGATAGATAGATAGATAGATAGATAGATAGATAGATAGAACTAACTTTATTTTCAAAGGGTAACAAATTGATGTGCGTTTATTGTGGGACAGTAGATCGCTTTTATTGTGGGACAGTAGACCGCGCTTATTGTGGGACAGTAGACCGCTCTTATTGTGGGGCAGTAGACCGCTCATATTGTGGGACAGTAGACCACGCTTATGGTGGGACAGTAGACCGTGCTTATTGTGGGACAGTAGACCGCTCTTATTGTGGGACAGTAGACCGTGCTTATTGTGGGACAGTAGACCACGCTTATTGTGGGACAGTAGACCACTCTTATTGTGGGACAGTAGACCGTGCTTATTGTGGGACAGTAGACCGCTCTTATTGTGGGACAGTAGACCGCTCTTATTGTGGGACAGTAGACCGCTCTTATTGTGGGACAGTAGACCGCTCTTATTGTGGGACAGTAGACCGTGCTTATTGTGGGACAGTAGACTGCTCTTATTGTGGGACAGTAGACCGCTCTTATTGTGGGACAGTAGACCGTGCTTATTGTGGGACAGTAGACCGCGCTTATTATGGGACAGTAGACCGTGCTTATTGTGGGACAGTAGACCGCTCTTATTATGGGACAGTAGACCGCTCTTATTGTGGGACAGTAGACCGCTCTTATTGTGGGACAGTAGACCGCTCTTATTGTGGGACAGTAGACCGTTCTTATTGTGGGACAGTAGACCGTGCTTATTGTGGGAAAGTAGACCGCGCTTATTGTGGGACAGTAGACCGCGCTTATTGTGGGACAGAACAGGGCGCTTATTGTGGGACAGTAGACCGCTCTTATTGTGGGACAGTAGACCGCGCTTATTGTGGGACAGTAGACCGCTCTTATTGTGGGACAGTAGACCGCGCTTATTGTGGGACAGTAGACCACGCTTATTGTGGGACAGAACAGGGCGCTTATTGTGGGACAGTAGACCGCTCTTATTGTGGGACAGTAGACCGCTCTTATTGTGGGACAGTAGACCGCGCTTATTGTGGGACTGTAGACCACTCTTATTGTGGGACAGTAGACCGCGCTTATTGTGGGACAGTAGACCGCTCTTATTGTGGGACAGTAGACCGCTCTTATTGTGGGACAGTAGACCGTGCTTATTGTGGGACAGTAGACCGCGCTTATTGTGGGACAGTAGAAAGCTCTTATTGTGGGACAGTAGACCGTGCTTATTGTGGGACAGTAGACCGCGCTTATTGTGGGACAGTAGACCGCGCATATTGTGGGACAGAAAAGGGCGCTTATTGTGGGACAGTAGACCGCTCTTGTTGTGGGACAGTAGACCGCTCTTATTGTGGGACAGTAGACCGCTCTTATTGTGGGACAGTAGACCGCTCTTATTGTGGGACAGTAGACCGCGCTTATTGTGGGACAGTAGACCGCTCTTGTTGTGGGAGAGTAGACCGTGCTTATTGTGGGACAGTAGACCGTGCTTATTGTGGGACAGTAGACCGCGCTTATTGTGGGACAGTAGACCGCGCTTATTGTGTGACAGTAGACCGCGCTTATTGTGGGACAGTAGACCGAGCTTATTGTGGGACAGAACAGGGCACTTATTGTGGGACAGTAGACCGCGCTTATTGTGGGACAGTAGACCGCGCTTATTGTGGGACAGTAGACCGCTCTTATTTTGGGACAGTAGACCGTGCTTATTGTGGGACAGTAGACCACGCTTATTGTGGGACAGTAGACCGCGCTTATTGTGGGACAGTAGACCGCGCTTATTGTGGGACAGTAGACCGCGCTTATTGTGGGACAGTAGACCGAGCTTATTGTGGGACAGAACAGGGCACTTATTGTGGGACAGTAGACCGCGCTTATTGTGGGACAGTAGACCGCGCTTATTGTGGGACAGTAGACCGAGCTTATTGTGGGACAGAACAGGGCGCTTATTGTGGGACAGTAGACCGCGCTTATTGTGGGACAGTAGACCGCGCTTATTGTGGGACAGTAGACCGAGCTTATTGTGAGACAGAACAGGGCGCTTATTGTGGGACAGTTTGACAGCGCTTATTGTGGGACAGTAGACCTAGCTTATTGTGGGACAGAACAGGGCGCTTATTGTGGGACAGTACATGGTGCTTATTGTGGGACAGTAGACCGTGCTTATTGTGGGACTGTAGACCGTGCTTATTGTGGGACTGTAGACCATGCTTATTGTGGGACTGTAGACTGTGCTTTTTGTGGGACAGAACAGGGCGCTTATTGTGGGACTGTAGACCGTGCTTATTGTGGGACAGTAGACCGAGCTTATTGTGGGACAGTAGACCGTGCTTATTGTGGGACAGAACAGGACGCTTATTGTTGGACAGTAGACCGTGCTTATTGTGGGACTGTAGACCGTGCTTATTGTGGGACTGTAGACCGTGCTTATTGTGGGACAGTAGACCGTGCTTATTGTGGTACAGAACAGGGCGCTTATTGTGGGACTGTAGACCGTGCTTATTGTGGGACTGTAGACCGTGCTTATTGTGGGACTGTAGACCGTGGTTATTGTGGGACAGAACAGGGCGCTTATTGTGGGACAGTAGACCGTGCTTATTGTGGGACAGTACATGGCGCTTATTGTGGGACAGTTGACTGCGCTTAGTGTGGGACAGTAGACCGAGCTTATTGTGGGACAGAACAGGCATATAGGCAGACAGGCAGGCAGGCAGGCAGAAGGTCAGATAGATAGACATACAGACAGAAGTAGGACAGACAGACAGACAGAAGTAGGACAGACAGACAGACAGACAGACAGACAGACAGACAGACAGACAGACAGACAGATAGATAGATAGATAGATAGATAAATAGATAGATAGATAGATAGATAGATAGATAGATAGATAGATAGATAGATAGATAGATAGATAGAGAGATAGATAGATAGATAGAACTAACTTTATTTCAAAGGGTAACAAATTGATGTGCGTTTATTGTGGGACAGTAGATCGCTTTTATTGTGGGACAGTAGACCGCGCTTATTGTGGGACAGTAGACCGCTCTTATTGTGGGGCAGTAGACCACTCATATTGTGGGACAGTAGACCGCTCTTATTGTGGGACAGTAGACCGCTCTTATTGTGGGACAGTAGACCGCTCTTATTGTGGGACTGTAGACCGTGCTTATTGTGGGACAGTAGACCGCTCTTATTGTGGGACAGTAGACCGCTCTTATTGTGGGACAGTAGACCGCTCTTATTGTGGGACAGTAGACCGCTCTTATTATGGGACAGTAGACCGTGCTTATTGTGGGACAGTAGACTGCTCTTATTGTGGGACAGTAGACCGCTCTTATTGTGGGACAGTAGACCGTGCTTATTGTGGGACAGTAGACCGCGCTTATTGTGGGACAGTAGACCGTGCTTATTGTGGGACAGTAGACCGCTCTTATTATGGGACAGTAGAACCGCTCTTATTGTGGGACAGTAGACCGCTCTTATTGTGGGACAGTAGACCGCTCTTATTGTGGGACAGTAGACCGTTCTTATTGTGGGACAGTAGACCGTGCTTATTGTGGGACAGTAGACCGCGCTTTTTGTGGGACAGTAGACCGCGCTTATTGTGGGACAGAACAGGGCGCTTATTGTGGGACAGTAGACCGCTCTTATTGTGGGACAGTAGACCGCGCTTATTGTGGGACAGTAGACCGCTCTTATTGTGGGACAGTAGACCGCGCTTATTGTGGGACAGTAGACCGCTCTTATTGTGGGACAGTAGACCGCGCTTATTGTGGGACAGTAGACCGCTCTTATTGTGGGACAGTAGACCGCTCTTATTGTGGGACAGTAGACCGCTTCTTATTGTGGGACAGTAGACCGCGCTTATTGTGGGACAGTAGACCGCGCTTATTGTGGGACAGTAGACCGCTCTTATTGTGGGACAGTAGACCGCTCTTATTGTGGGACAGTAGACCGCGCTTATTGTGGGACAGTAGACAGCGCTTATTGTGGGACAGTAGACCGCGCTTATTGTGGGACAGTAGACCGCTCTTATTGTGGGACAGTAGACCGCTCTTATTGTGGGACAGTAGACCGCTCTTATTGTGGGACAGTAGACCGCGCTTATTGTGGGACAGTAGACCGCGCTTATTGTGGGACAGTAGACCGCGCTTATTGTGGGACAGTAGACCGCGCTTATTGTGGGACAGTAGACCGCGCTTATTGTGGGACAGTAGACCGCTCTTATTGTGGGACAGTAGACCGCTCTTATTGTGGGACAGTAGACCGCTCTTATTGTGGGACAGTAGACCGCTCTTATTGTGGGACAGTAGACCGCTCTTATTGTGGGACAGTAGACCGCTCTTATTGTGGGACAGTAGACCATGCTTATTGTGGGACAGTAGACCGCGCTTATTGTGGGACAGTAGACCGCGCTTATTGTGGGACAGTAGACCGCGCTTATTGTGGGACAGTAGACCGCTGCTTATTGTGGGACAGTAGACCGCGCTTATTGTGGGACAGTAGACCGCTGCTTATTGTGGGACAGTAGACAGCGCTTATTGTGGGACAGTAGACCGCGCTTATTGTGGGACAGTAGACCGCGCTTATTGTGGGACAGTAGACCGCTCTTATTGTGGGACAGTAGACCGCGCTTATTGTGGGACAGTAGACCGCGCTTATTGTGGGACAGTAGACCGCGCTTATTGTGGGACAGTAGACCGCGCTATTGTGGGACAGTAGACCGCTGCTTATTGTGGGACAGTAGACCACGCTTATTGTGGGACAGTAGACCGCGCTTATTGTGGGACAGTAGACCAAGCTTATTGTGGGACAGTAGACCGCGCTTATTGTGGGACAGTAGACCAAGCTTATTGTGGGACAGAACAGGGCACTTATTGTGGGACAGTAGACCGCGCTTATTGTGGGACAGTAGACCGCGCTTATTGTGGGACAGTAGACCGAGCTTATTGTGAGACAGAACAGGGCGCTTATTGTGGGACAGTTGACAGCGCTTATTGTGGGACAGTAGACCTAGCTTATTGTGGGACAGAACAGGGCGCTTATTGTGGGACAGTACATGGTGCTTATTGTGGGACAGTAGACCGTGCTTATTGTGGGACTGTAGACCGTGCTTATTGTGGGACTGTAGACTGTGCTTTTTGTGGGACAGAACAGGGCGCTTATTGTGGGACTGTAGACCGTGCTTATTGTGGGACAGTAGACCGAGCTTATTGTGGGACAGTAGACCGTGCTTATTGTGGGACAGAACAGGACGCTTATTGTTGGACAGTAGACCGTGCTTATTGTGGGACTGTAGACCGTGCTTATTGTGGGACTGTAGACCGTGCTTATTGTGGGACAGTAGACCGTGCTTATTGTGGTACAGAACAGGGCGCTTATTGTGGGACTTTAGACCGTGCTTTTTGTGGGACTGTAGACCGTGCTTATTGTGGGACTGTAGACCGTGGTTATTGTGGGACAGAACAGGGCGCTTATTGTGGGACAGTAGACCGTGCTTATTGTGGGACAGTACATGGCGCTTATTGTGGGACAGTTGACTGCGCTTATTGTGGGACAGTAGACCGAGCTTATTGTGGGACAGAACAGGGCGCTTATTGTGGGACAGTACATGGTGCTTATTGTGGGACAGTAGACCGAGCTTATTGTGGGACTGTAGACCGTGCTTATTGTGGGACTGTAGACCGTGCTTATTGTGGGACAGTAGACCGCGCTTATTGTGGGACAGTAGACCGCGCTTATTGTGTGACAGTAGACCGCGCTTATTGTGGGACAGTAGACCGAGCTTATTGTGGGACAGAACAGGGCACTTATTGTGGGACAGTAGACCGCGCTTATTGTGGGACAGTAGACCGCGCTTATTGTGGGACAGTAGACCGCTCTTATTTTGGGACAGTAGACCGTGCTTATTGTGGGACAGTAGACCACGCTTATTGTGGGACAGTAGACCGCGCTTATTGTGGGACAGTAGACCGCGCTTATTGTGGGACAGTAGACCGCGCTTATTGTGGGACAGTAGACCGAGCTTATTGTGGGACAGAACAGGGCACTTATTGTGGGACAGTAGACCGCGCTTATTGTGGGACAGTAGACCGCGCTTATTGTGGGACAGTAGACCGAGCTTATTGTGGGACAGAACAGGGCGCTTATTGTGGGACAGTAGACCGCGCTTATTGTGGGACAGTAAACCGCGCTTATTGTGGGACAGTAGACCGAGCTTATTGTGAGACAGAACAGGGCGCTTATTGTGGGACAGTTGACAGCGCTTATTGTGGGACAGTAGACCTAGCTTATTGTGGGACAGAACAGGGCGCTTATTGTGGGACAGTACATGGTGCTTATTGTGGGACAGTAGACCGTGCTTATTGTGGGACTGTAGACCGTGCTTATTGTGGGACTGTAGACCATGCTTATTGTGGGACTGTAGACTGTGCTTTTTGTGGGACAGAACAGGGCGCTTATTGTGGGACTGTAGACCGTGCTTATTGTGGGACAGTAGACCGAGCTTATTGTGGGACAGTAGACCGTGCTTATTGTGGGACAGAACAGGACGCTTATTGTTGGACAGTAGACCGTGCTTATTGTGGGACTGTAGACCGTGCTTATTGTGGGACTGTAGACCGTGCTTATTGTGGGACAGTAGACCGTGCTTATTGTGGTACAGAACAGGGCGCTTATTGTGGGACTGTAGACCGTGCTTATTGTGGGACTGTAGACCGTGCTTATTGTGGGACTGTAGACCGTGGTTATTGTGGGACAGAACAGGGCGCTTATTGTGGGACAGTAGACCGTGCTTATTGTGGGACAGTACATGGCGCTTATTGTGGGACAGTTGACTGCGCTTAGTGTGGGACAGTAGACCGAGCTTATTGTGGGACAGAACAGGCATATAGGCAGACAGGCAGGCAGGCAGGCAGAAGGTCAGATAGATAGACATACAGACAAAAGTAGGACAGACAGACAGACAGAAGTAGGACAGACAGACAGACAGACAGACAGACAGACAGACAGACAGACAGACAGACAGATAGATAGATAGATAGATAGATAAATAGATAGATAGATAGATAGATAGATAGATAGATAGATAGATAGATAGATAGATAGATAGATAGAGAGATAGATAGATAGATAGAACTAACTTTATTTTCAAAGGGTAACAAATTGATGTGCGTTTATTGTGGGACAGTAGATCGCTTTTATTGTGGGACAGTAGACCGCGCTTATTGTGGGACAGTAGACCGCTCTTATTGTGGGGCAGTAGACCACTCATATTGTGGGACAGTAGACCGCTCTTATTGTGGGACAGTAGACCGCTCTTATTGTGGGACAGTAGACCGCTCTTATTGTGGGACAGTAGACCGTGCTTATTGTGGGACAGTAGACCGCTCTTATTGTGGGACAGTAGACCGCTCTTATTGTGGGACAGTAGACCGCTCTTATTGTGGGACAGTAGACCGCTCTTATTATGGGACAGTAGACCGTGCTTATTGTGGGACAGTAGACTGCTCTTATTGTGGGACAGTAGACCGCTCTTATTGTGGGACAGTAGACCGTGCTTATTGTGGGACAGTAGACCGCGCTTATTGTGGGACAGTAGACCGTGCTTATTGTGGGACAGTAGACCGCTCTTATTATGGGACAGTAGACCGCTCTTATTGTGGGACAGTAGACCGCTCTTATTGTGGGACAGTAGACCGCTCTTATTGTGGGACAGTAGACCGTTCTTATTGTGGGACAGTAGACCGTGCTTATTGTGGGACAGTAGACCGCGCTTTTTGTGGGACAGTAGACCGCGCTTATTGTGGGACAGAACAGGGCGCTTATTGTGGGACAGTAGACCGCTCTTATTGTGGGACAGTAGACCGCGCTTATTGTGGGACAGTAGACCGCTCTTATTGTGGGACAGTAGACCGCGCTTATTGTGGGACTGTAGACCACTCTTATTGTGGGACAGTAGACCGCGCTTATTGTGGGACAGTAGACCGCTCTTATTGTGGGACAGTAGACCGCTCTTATTGTGGGACAGTAGACCGTGCTTATTGTGGGACAGTAGACCGCGCTTATTGTGGGACAGTAGACCGCTCTTATTGTGGGACAGTAGACCGTGCTTATTGTGGGACAGTAGAACGCGCTTATTGTGGGACAGTAGACTGCGCTTATTGTGGGACAGAACAGGGCGCTTATTGTGGGACAGTAGACCGCTCTTGTTGTGGGACAGTAGACCGCTCTTATTGTGGGACAGTAGACCGCTCTTATTGTGGGACAGTAGACCGCTCTTATTGTGGGACAGTAGACCGCGCTTATTGTGGGACAGTAGACCGCTCTTATTGTGGGACAGTAGACCGTGCTTATTGTGGGACAGTAGACCGCGCATATTGTGGGACAGAAAAGGGCGCTTATTGTGGGACAGTAGACCGCTCTTATTGTGGGACAGTAGACCACTCTTATTGTGGGACAGTAGACCGCTCTTATTGTGGGACAGTAGACCGCTCTTATTGTGGGACAGTAGACCGCTCTTATTGTGGGACAGTAGACCGCTCTTATTGTGGGACAGTAGACCGCTGCTTATTGTGGGACAGTAGACCGCGCTTATTGTGGGACAGTAGACCGCGCTTATTGTGGGACAGTAGACCGCGCTTATTGTGGGACAGTAGACCGAGCTTATTGTGGGACAGTAACAGGCGCTTATTGTGGGACAGTAGACCGCGCTTATTGTGGGACAGTAGACCGCGCTTATTGTGGGACAGTAGACCGAGCTTATTGTGGGACAGAGACAGGGCACTTATTGTGGGACAGTAGACCAGCGCTTATTGTGGGACAGTAGACCGCGCTTATTGTGGGACAGTAGACCTGCTCTTATTTTGGGACAGTAGACCGCGCTTATTGTGGGACAGTAGACCGACGCTTATTGTGGGACAGTAGACCGGCGCTTATTGTGGGACAGTAGACCGCAGCTTATTGTGGGACAGTAGACCGCGCTTATTGTGGGACAGTAGACCGAGCTTATTGTGGGACAGAACAGGGCACTTATTGTGGGACAGTAGACCGCGCTTATTGTGGGACAGTAGACCGCGCTTATTGTGGGACAGTAGACCGAGCTATTGTGAGACAGAACAGGGCGCTTATTGTGGGACAGTTGACAGCGCTTATTGTGGGACAGTAGACCTAGCTTATTGTGGGACAGAACAGGGCGCTTATTGTGGGACAGTACATGGTGCTTATTGTGGGACAGTAGACCGCGCTTATTGTGGGACAGTAGACCTAGCTTATTGTGGGACAGAACAGGGCGCTTATTGTGGGACAGTACATGGTGCTTATTGTGGGACAGTAGACTGTGCTTATTGTGGGACTGTAGACCGTGCTTATTGTGGGACAGTAGACCGAGCTTATTGTGGGACAGTAGACCGTGCTTATTGTGGGACAGAACAGGACGCTTATTGTTGGACAGTAGACCGTGCTTATTGTGGGACTGTAGACCGTGCTTATTGTGGGACTGTAGACCGTGCTTATTGTGGGACAGTAGACCGTGCTTATTGTGGTACAGAACAGGGCGCTTATTGTGGGACTGTAGACCGTGCTTATTGTGGGACTGTAGACCATGCTTATTGTGGGACTGTAGACCGTGCTTATTGTGGGACAGAACAGGGCGCTTATTGTGGGACAGTAGACCGTGCTTATTGTGGGACAGTACAGGGCGCTTATTGTGGGACAGTAGATCGAGCTTATTGTGGGACAGAACAGGGCGCTTATTGTGGGACAGTACATGGTGCTTATTGTGGGACAGTAGACCGAGCTTATTGTGGGACTGTAGACCGTGCTTATTGTGGGACTGTAGACCGTGCTTATTGTGGGACTGTAGACTGTGCTTATTGTGGGACAGAACAGGGCGCTTATTGTGGGACTGTAGACCGTGCTTATTGTGGGACAGTACACCGAGCTTATTGTGGGACAGTAGACCGTGCTTATTGTGGGACAGAACAGGACGCTTATTGTGGGACAGTAGACCGTGCTTATTGTGGGACTGTAGACCGTGCTTATTGTGGGACTGTAGACCGTGCTTATTGTGGGACAGAACAGGGCGCTTATTGTGGGACAGTAGACCGTGCTTATTGTGGGACTGTAGACCGTGCTTATTGTGGGACAGTAGACCGAGCTTATTGTGGGACAGAACAGGACGCTTATTGTGGGACAGTAGACCGTGCTTAATGTAGGACAGTAGACCGAGCTTATTGTGGGACAGAACAGGTCGCTTATTGTGGGACAGTACAGGGCGCTTATTGTGGGACAGTAGACCGTGCTTATTGTGGGACTGTAGACCGTGCTTAATGTAGGACAGTAGACAGCGCTTATTGTGGGACAGTAGACCGCGCTTATTGTGGGACAGAACAGGGCGCTTATTGTGGGACTGTAGACCGTGCTTATTATGGGACAGTAAACCGTGCTTATTGTGGGACAGAACAGGGCGCTTATTGTGGGACTGTAGACCGTGCTTATTGTGGGACTGTAGACCGTGCTTATTGTGGGACAGTAGACCGTGCTTATTGTGGTACAGAACAGGGCGCTTATTGTGGGACTGTAGACCGTGCTTATTGTGGGACTGTAGACCGTGCTTATTGTGGGACTGTAGACCGTGCTTATTGTGGGACAGAACAGGGCGCTTATTGTGGGACAGTAGACCGTGCTTATTGTGGGACAGTAGACCGTGATTATTGTGGGACAGAACAGGGCGCTTATTGTGGGACTGTAGACCGTGCTTACTGTGGGACTGTAGACCGCGCTTATTGTGGGACAGTAGTCCGTGCTTATTGTGGGACAGAACAGGGCGCTTATTGTGGGACTGTAGACCGTGCTTATTGTGGGACTGTAGACCGCGCTTATTGTGGGACAGTAGTCCGTGCTTATTGTGGGACAGAACAGGGCGCTTATTGTGGGACTGTAGACCGTGCTTATTGTGGGACTGTAGACCGTGCTTATTGTGGGACTGTAGACCTTGCTTATTGTGGGACAGAACAGGGCGCTTATTGTGGGACAGTAGACCGCTCTTATTGTGGGACAGTAGACCGTGCTTATTGTGGGACAGTAGACTGCTCTTATTGTGGGACAGTAGACCGCTCTTATTGTGGGACAGTAGGCCGTGCTTATTGTGGGACAATAGACCGCTCTTATTATGGGAGAGTAGACCGCTCTTATTGTGGGACAGTAGACCGCTCTTATTGTGGGACAGTAGACCGTTCTTATTGTGGGACAGTAGACCGTGCTTATTGTGGGACAGTAGACCGCGCTTATTGTGGGACAGTAGACCGCGCTTATTGTGGGACAGAACAGGGCGCTTATTGTGGGACAATAGACCGCTCTTATTGTGGGACAGTAGACCGCGCTTATTGTGGGACAGTAGACCGCTCTTATTGTGGGACAGTAGACCACGCTTATTGTGGGACAGTAGACCGCGCTTATTGTGGGACAGAACAGGGCGCTTATTGTGGGACAGTAGACCGCTCTTATTGTGGGACAGTAGACCGCTCTTATTGTGGGACAGTAGACCGCGCTTATTGTGGGACTGTAGACCACTCTTATTGTGGGACAGTAGACCGCGCTTATTGTGGGACAGTAGACCGCTCTTATTGTGGGACAGTAGACCGCTCTTATTGTGGGACAGTAGACCGTGCTTATTGTGGGACAGTAGACCGCGCTTATTGTGGGACAGTAGACAGCTCTTATTGTGGGACAGTAGACCGTGCTTATTGTGGGACAGTAGACCGCGCTTATTGTGGAAAGTAGACCGCGCTTATTGTGGGACAGAACAGGGCGCTTATTGTGGGACTGTAGACCGTGCTTATTGTGGGACTGTAGACCGTGCTTATTGTGGGACTGTAGACCGTGCTTATTGTGGGACAGAACAGGGCGCTTATTGTGGGACAGTAGACCGTGCTTATTGTGGGACAGTAGACCGTGATTATTGTGGGACAGAACAGGGCGCTTATTGTGGGACTGTAGACCGTGCTTACTGTGGGTCTGTAGACCGCGCTTATTGTGGGACAGTAGTCCGTGCTTATTGTGGGACAGAACAGGGTGCTTATTGTGGGACTGTAGACCGTGCTTATTGTGGGACTGTAGACCGCGCTTATTGTGGGACAGTAGTCCGTGCTTATTGTGGGACAGAACAGGGCGCTTATTGTGGGACTGTAGACCGTGCTTATTGTGGGACTGTAGACCGTGCTTATTGTGGGACTGTAGACCGTGCTTATTGTGGGACAGAACAGGGCGCTTATTGTGGGACAGTAGACCGCTCTTATTGTGGGACAGTAGACCGTGCTTATTGTGGGACAGTAGACTGCTCTTATTGTGGGACAGTAGACCGCTCTTATTGTGGGGACAGTAGGCCGTGCTTATTGTGGGACAATAGACCGCTCTTATTATGGGAGAGTAGACCGCTCTTATTGTGGGACAGTAGACCGCTCTTATTGTGGGACAGTAGACCGTTCTTATTGTGGGACAGTAGACCGTGCTTATTGTGGGACAGTAGACCGCGCTTATTGTGGGACAGTAGACCGCGCTTATTGTGGGACAGAACAGGGCGCTTATTGTGGGACAATAGACCGCTCTTATTGTGGGACAGTAGACCGCGCTTATTGTGGGACAGTAGACCGCTCTTATTGTGGGACAGTAGACCACGCTTATTGTGGGACAGTAGACCGCGCTTATTGTGGGACAGAACAGGCGCTTATTGTGGGACAGTAGACCGCTCTTATTGTGGGACAGTAGACCGCTCTTATTGTGGGACAGTAGACCGCGCTTATTGTGGGACAGTAGACCGCTCTTATTGTGGGACAGTAGACCGCTCTTATTGTGGGACAGTAGACCGCGCTTATTGTGGGACAGTAGACCGCTCTTATTGTGGGACAGTAGACCGTGCTTATTGTGGGACAGTAGACCGCTCTTATTGTGGGACAGTAGACCGTGCTTATTGTGGGACAGTAGACCGCGCTTATTGTGGGACAGTAGACAGCTCTTATTGTGGGACAGTAGACCGTGATTATTGTGGGACAGTAGACCGCGCTTATTGTGGAAAGTAGACCGCGCTTATTGTGGGACAGAACAGGGCGCTTATTGTGGGACAGTAGACCGCTCTTGTTGTGGGACAGTAGACCGCTCTTATTGTGGGACAGTAGACCGCTCTTATTGTGGGACAGTAGACCGCTCTTATTGTGGGACAGTAGACCGCGCTTATTGTGGGACAGTAGACCGCTCTTATTGTTGGACAGTAGACCGTGCTTATTGTGGGACAGTAGACCATGCTTATTGTGGGACAGTAGACCGCGCTTATTGTGGGACAGTAGACCGCGCTTATTGTGTGACAGTAGACCGCGCTTATTGTGGGACAGTTGACAGCGCTTATTGTGGGACAGTAGACCTAGCTTATTGTGGGACAGAACAGGGCGCTTATTGTGGGACAGTACATGGTGCTTATTGTGGGACAGTAGACCGTGCTTATTGTGGGACTGTAGACCGTGCTTATTGTGGGACTGTAGACCGTGCTTATTGTGGGACTGTAGACTGTGCTTATTGTGGGACAGAACAGGGCGCTTATTGTGGGACTGTAGACCGTGCTTATTGTGGGACAGTAGACCGAGCTTATTGTGGGACAGTAGACCGTGCTTATTGTGGGACAGAACAGGACGCTTATTGTTGTACAGTAGACCGTGCTTATTGTGGGACTGTAGACCGTTCTTATTGTGGGACTGTAGACCGTGCTTATTGTGGGACAGTAGACCGTGCTTATTGTGGTACAGAACAGGGCGCTTATTGTGGGACTGTAGACCGTGCTTATTGTGGGACTGTAGACCGTGCTTATTGTGGGACAGAACAGGGCGCTTATTGTGGGACAGTAGACCGTGCTTATTGTGGGACAGTACAGGGCGCTTATTGTGGGACAGTTGACCGCGCTTATTGTGGGACAGTAGACCGAGCTTATTGTGGGACAGAACAGGGCGCTTATTGTGGGACAGTACATGGTGCTTAGTGTGGGACAGTAGACCGAGCTTATTGTGGGACTGTAGACCGTGCTTATTGTGGGACTGTAGACCGTGCTTATTGTGGGACTGTAGACTGTGCTTATTGTGGGACAGAACAGGGCGCTTATTGTGGGACTGTAGACCGTGCTTATTGTGGGACAGTACACCGAGCTTATTGTGGGACAGTAGACCGTGCTTATTGTGGGACAGAACAGGACGCTTATTGTGGGACAGTAGACCGTGCTTATTGTGGGACTGTAGACCGTGCTTATTGTGGGACTGTAGACCATGCTTATTGTGGGACAGAACAGGGCGCTTATTGTGGGACAGTAGACTGTGCTTATTGTGGGACTGTAGACCGTGCTTATTGTGGGACAGTAGACCGAGCTTATTGTGGGACAGAACAGGACGCTTATTGTGGGACAGTAGACCGTGCTTAATGTAGGACAGTAGACCGAGCTTATTGTGGGACAGTACAGGGCGCTTATTGTGGGACAGTAGACCGTGCTTATTGTGGGACTGTAGACCGTGCTTAATGTAGGACAGTAGACCGCGCTTATTGTGGGACAGTAGACCGCGCTTATTGTGGGACAGAACAGGGCGCTTATTGTGGGACTGTAGACCGTGCTTATTGTGGGACTGTAGACCGTGCTTATTGTGGGACAGTAGACCGTGCTTATTGTGGTACAGAACAGGGCGCTTATTGTGGGACTGTAGACCGTGCTTATTGTGGGACTGTAGACCGTGCTTATTGTGGGACAGAACAGGGCGCTTATTGTGGGACAGTAGACCGTGCTTATTGTGGGACAGAACAGGGCGCTTATTGTGGGACTGTAGACCGTGCTTATTGTGGGACTGTAGACCGCGCTTATTGTGGGACAGTAGGCCGTGCTTATTGTGGGACAGAACAGGGCGCTTATTGTGGGACTGTAGACCGTGCTTATTGTGGGACTGTAGACCGTGCTTATTGTGGGACTGTAGACCGTGCTTATTGTGGGACAGAACAGGGCGCTTATTGTGGGACAGTAGACCGTGCTTATTGTGGGACTGTAGACCGTGCTTATTGTGGGACAGTAGACCAAGCTTATTGTGGGACAGAACAGGGCGCTTATTGTGGGACAGTACAGGGCGCTTATTGTGGGACAGTAGACCGTGCTTATTGTGGGACTGTAGACCGCGCTAATTGTGGGACAGTAGACCGCGCTTATTGTGGGACAGTAGACCGAGCTTATTGTGGGACAGAACAGGGCGCTTATTGTGGGACAGTAGACAGTGCTTATTGTGGGACAGTAGACCGCGCTTATTGTGGAACAGTAGACTGCGCTTATTGTGGGACAGTAGACCGCGCTTATTGTGGGACAGTAGACCGTGCTTATTGTGGGACAGTAGACCGCGCTTATTGTGGGACAGTAGACCGTGCTTATTGTGGGATTGTAGACCGTGCTTATTGTGGGACAGAACAGGGCGCTTATTGTGGGACAGTAGACCGTGCTTATTGTGGGACAGTAGACCGTGATTATTGTGGGACAGAACAGGGCGCTTATTGTGGGACTGTAGACCGTGCTTATTGTGGGACTGTAGACCGCGCTTATTGTGGGACAGTAGTCCGTGCTTATTGTGGGACAGAACAGGGCGCTTATTGTGGGACTGTAGACCGTGCTTATTGTGGGACTGTAGACCGCGCTTATTGTGGGACAGTAGTCCGTGCTTATTGTGGGACAGAACAGGGCGCTTATTGTGGGACTGTAGACCGTGCTTATTGTTGGACTGTAGACCGTGCTTATTGTGGGACTGTAGACCGTGCTTATTGTGGGACAGAACAGGGCGCTTATTGTGGGACAGTAGACCGCTCTTATTGTGGGACAGTAGACCGTGCTTATTGTGGGACAGTAGACTGCTCTTATTGTGGGACAGTAGACCGCTCTTATTGTGGGAAAATAGACCGCTCTTATTGTGGGACAGTAGACCGTGCTTATTGTGGGACAGTAGACCGCGCTTATTGTGGGACAGTAGACCGTGCTTATTGTGGGACAGTAGGCCGTGCTTATTGTGGGACAATAGACCGCTCTTATTATGGGAGAGTAGACCGCTCTTATTGTGGGACAGTAGACCGCTCTTATTGTGGGACAGTAGACCGCTCTTATTGTGGGACAGTAGACCGTTCTTATTGTGGGACAGTAGACCGTGCTTATTGTGGGACAGTAGACCGCGCTTATTGTGGGACAGTAGACCGCGCTTATTGTGGGACAGAACAGGGCGCTTATTGTGGGACAATAGACCGCTCTTATTGTGGGACAGTAGACCGCGCTTATTGTGGGACAGTAGACCGCTCTTATTGTGGGACAGTAGACCACGCTTATTGTGGGACAGTAGACCGCGCTTATTGTGGGACAGAACAGGGCGCTTATTGTGGGACAGTAGACCGCTCTTATTGTGGGACAGTAGACCGCTCTTATTGTGGGACAGTAGACCGCGCTTATTGTGGGACTGTAGACTACTCTTATTGTGGGACAGTAGACCGCGCTTATTGTGGGACAGTAGACCGCTCTTATTGTGGGACAGTAGACCGCTCTTATTGTGGGACAGTAGACCGTGCTTATTGTGGGACAGTAGACCGCGCTTATTGTGGGACAGTAGACAGCTCTTATTGTGGGACAGTAGACCGTGCTTATTGTGGGACAGTAGACCGCGCTTATTGTGGGACAGTAGACCACGCTTATTGTGGGACAGAACAGGGCGCTTATTGTGGGACAGTAGACCGCTCTTGTTGTGGGACAGTAGACCGCTCTTATTGTGGGACTGTAGACCGTGCTTATTGTGGGACAGTAGACCAAGCTTATTGTGGGACAGAACAGGGCGCTTATTGTGGGACAGTACAGGGCGCTTATTGTGGGACAGTAGACCGTGCTTATTGTGGGACAGTAGACCGTGCTTATTGTGGGACAGTAGACCGCGCTTATTGTGGGATAGTAGACCGCGCTTATTGTGTGACAGTAGACAGCGCTTATTGTGGGACAGTAGACCGAGCTTATTGTGGGACAGAACAGGGCACTTATTGTGTGACAGTAGACCGCGCTTATTGTGGGACAGTAGACCGCGCTTAGTGTGGGACAGTAGACCGCTCTTATTTTGGGACAGTAGACCGTGCTTATTGTGGGACAGTAGACCACGCTTATTGTGGGACAGTAGACCGCGCTTATTGTGGGACAGTAGACCGCGCTTATTGTGGGACAGTAGACCGCGCTTATTGTGGGACAGTAGACCGAGCTTATTGTGGGACAGAACAGGGCACTTATTGTGGGACAGTAGTCCGCGCTTATTGTGGGACAGTAGACCACGCTTATTGTGGGACAGTAGACAGAGCTTATTGTGAGACAGAACAGGGCGCTTATTGTGGGACAGTTGACAGCGCTTATTGTGGGACAGTAGACCTAGCTTATTGTGGGACAGAACAGGGCGCTTATTGTGGGACAGTATATGGTGCTTATTGTGGGACAGTAGACCGTGCTTATTGTGGGACTGTAGACCGTGCTTATTGTGGGACTGTAGACCGTGCTTATTGTGGGACTGTAGACTGTGCTTATTGTGGGACAGAACAGGGCGCTTATTGTGGGACTGTAGACCGTGCTTATTGTGGGACACTAGACCGAGCTTATTGTGGGACAGTAGACCGTGCTTATTGTGGGACAGAACAGGACGCTTATTGTTGGACAGTAGACCGTGCTTATTGTGGGACTGTAGACCGTGCTTATTGTGGGACTGTAGACCGTGCTTATTGTGGGACAGTAGACCGTGCTTATTTTGGTACAGAACAGGGCGCTTATTGTGGGACTGTAGACCGTGCTTATTGTGAGACTGTAGACCGTGCTTATTGTGGGACTGTAGACCGTGCTTATTGTGGGACAGAACAGGGCGCTTATTGTGGGACAGTAGACCGTGCTTATTGTGGGACAGTACAGTGCGCTTATTGTGGGACAGTTGACCGCGCTTATTGTGGGACAGTAGACCGAGCTTATTGTGGGACAGAACAGGGCGCTTATTGTGGGACAGTACATGGTGCTTATTGTGGGACAGTAGACCGAGCTTATTGTGGGACTGTAGACCGTGCTTATTGTGGGACTGTAGACCGTGCTTATTGTGGGACTGTAGACTGTGCTTATTGTGGGACAGAACAGGGCGCTTATTGTGGGACTGTAGACCGTGCTTATTGTGGGACAGTACACCGAGATTATTGTGGGACAGTAGACCGTGCTTATTGTGGGACAGAACAGGACGCTTATTGTGGGACAGTAGACCGTGCTTATTGTGGGACTGTAGACCATGCTTATTGTGGGACTGTAGACCGTGCTTATTGTGGGACAGAACAGGGCGCTTATTGTGGGACAGTAGACCGTGCTTATTGTGGGACTGTAGACCGTGCTTATTGTGGGACAGTAGACCGAGCTTATTGTGGGACAGAACAGGACGCTTATTGTGGGACAGTAGACCGTGCTTATTGTGGGACAGTAGACCGAGCTTATTGTGAGACAGATTAGGTCGCTTATTGTGGGACAGTACAGGGCGCTTATTGTGGGACATGTAGACCGTGCTTATTGTGGGACTGTAGACCGTGCTTAATGTAGGGACAGTAGACCGCGCTTATTGTGGGACAGTAGACCGCGCTTATTGTGGGACTAGAACCGGGCGCTTATTGTGGGACTGTAGACCGTGCTTATTATGGGACAGTAAACCGTGCTTATTGTGGGACAGAACAGGGCGCTTATTGTGGGACTGTAGACCGTGCTTATTGTGGGACAGTAGACCGTGCTTATTGTGGGACAGTAGACCGTGCTTATTGTGGGACAGAACAGGGCGCTTATTGTGGGACTGTAGACCGTGCTTATTGTGGGACTGTAGACCGCGCTTATTGTGGGACAGTAGTCCGTGCTTATTGTGGGACAGAACAGGGCGCTTATTGTGGGACTGTAGACCGTGCTTATTGTGGGACTGTAGACCGTGCTTATTGTGGGACAGAACAGGGCGCTTATTGTGGGACAGGAGAACCGTGCTTATTGTGGGACAGAACAGGGCGCTTATTGTGGGACAGTAGACCGTGCTTATTGTGGGACAGTAGACCAAGCTTATTGTGGGACAGAACAGGGCGCTTATTGTGGGACTGTAGACCGTGCTTATTGTGGGACAGTAGACCGCGCTTATTGTGGGACAGTAGTCCGTGCTTATTGTGGGACAGAACAGGGCGCTTATTGTGGGACTGTAGACCGTGCTTATTGTGGGACTGTAGACCGTGCTTATTGTGGGACAGAACAGGGCGCTTATTGTGGGACAGTAGACCGTGCTTATTGTGGGACAGTAGACCAAGCTTATTGTGGGACAGAACAGGGCGCTTATTGTGGGACAGTACAGGGCGCTTATTGTGGGACAGTAGACCGTGCTTATTGTGGGACTGTAGACCGCGCTAATTGTGGGACAGTAGACCGCGCTTATTGTGGGACAGTAGACCGAGCTTATTGTGGGACAGAACAGGGCGCTTATTGTGGGACAGTAGACAGTGCTTATTGTGGGACAGTAGACCGTGCTTAATGTAGGACAGTAGACCGGGCTTATTGTGGAACATTAGATCGCGCTTATTGTGGGACAGTAGACCGCGCTTATTGTGGGACAGTAGACCGCGCTTATTGTGGGACAGTAGACCGCGCTTATTGTGGGACAGTAGACCGTGCTTATTGTGGGACAGTAGACCGCGCTTATTGTGGGACAGTAGACCGCGCTTATTGTGGGACAGTAGACCGGGCTTATTGTTGGACAGAACAGGGCGCTTATTGTGGAACAGTAGACCGTGCTTATTGTGGAACATAACAGGGAACTTATTGTGGGACAATAGACCGTGCTTATTGTGGGAGTTGAGCTAAGAACCGAAATTACTGCATTCGGGACATTCCCATATGCACTCCGTCCCCTCGTTCAACAGCCAGCGAAGAGTCACACTACTAATCGTTCCCTCCACTATTTGAATAAAAGTTCTCCTGGTCTTCCCTCTCACGTTTGAGAGTCTATAGAACCCCTGCCAATTTCCCGCAATGGCATCCTTTCAACATACGGGTTCCCAATCTGTTCCTCCACCTTATCCACCTGGTCCCACAGGCGCACGACTACCTCTCCCTTGTCCTTAGGTAATCTACCACAAAGAAGTGCGTTCCCTGCCAGCCTATCAGCCTGTTCCTTCCCCAGCACTCCCGCATGTTCAGGGCAAAAAAAAATCCATACAATTCTTACAATCTGTAACCTCTGAAGCGAGGTGAGCCATTCCACACGAAACATTCCTTTCTCCACTTTACTAAGCATATTCCTTGAGTCCGCGATGAAGACAATGTGTGTTGCAGCGGTCTCCTCTAACCAACAGAATGCCGCTGTTACTGCTTCCACCTCCATTCTCATGCTGGATTTCTTAGCCTCATATGCCATTCTCTCCTTTTTCAAGAATCGACAATTAGCCTTCCCAATGAAACCCCAACCACTTCTCCTGTTTCTCACCTCTAACCCATCAGTATAGATCACTATGTCAACTTGATGTGTGTTACTTTGGATCAGTTGTTGGACCTCAAACTCAGTGCGGCCCGTTGTCCATTCTCTGCACTGACGATCCTGTGTTACTATTACATTGTGCCAGTCTGTCATGTCTTCCGGTACTTTATCCCACTCTCTTTCACGATTGATGGTCTCTAGATCACACACCTGACGTATAGATATTTCTGACTGTGCCATCCAGGACCTGCCTCGTCTTAGTCTATGACCCTTGACCATATCCATGGCTTCATGCAGGGGGTGATCCCTATCTGCAGTAACTCTCAGGTACCATTTTGCCTGAAGGATCCCATGTCTATCCGCCATTGTTGGTAGCGCCAGGATATGCCTCATGCATATAATTGGTGTGTCCTGTGTGCATCCCAGAATCACACGCATGGCCGCATTTTGTATGTGCTCCAACCTTTCAAGCTGGCTCTTTGATACTGTCAGCAGCCCCAAACCTTACTCAGTGACATAAATTATTAACTACTGAAAGAGCCTGTAAAGCATCCTCTGCTCTACCCCGGTTGCTGCCATCGCCCTCAAAGCATTAAGTCCCCTACAAGCCTTCACCACCAAAGCCTCCAGACGTACACCTGACTTAGGTGATACCCGAGTACTTCAATTAACTCTCTCTTACGATCCTGTTATCCAGCGTCCCAGACATCCGTCCCTGCACCACTCTGTCGCCCTGTTTACTGCCACCTGTAAATCTGCAGCCAAACTTTCCCTATCTTTGCCCTGTCTGTATACCAGCACATCATCTGCAAATGTCAAGATTCAACCCACCTCTGGTGTCTCAATAACTGCGACTTTGCTGGTGTAGAACTGATTCTGGAACAGAACAGCGCGCTTATTGTGAAACAGAACACCGCGCTTTTCACAGCACAATGGATACACCCCCGTTCCTTTATTAGCTTCACGGCGTCATGCACGGCCAGGCTGCTTGTACTTTCTCTACTGACCGTCGTATCAGTCGGCCTCTGCTTCACTTCCAGGAACAGCGCAGCTCATTACAGACAGATCAATATTGACCTAGATTAAGTGGTATTGATTCACACTCATAAAGTGAAAAAACCAAATAATAAACAAGGAACACACAGGAGACAGGAATCCGCGTTAGTGCTGTCTTGCGCGTATGCCTGCCGGTCTTCTAGTCCCGGGTTCGAGTTATCATTGCGTTAGCCTTAAGTTTTAAATTGGCTTCTTCTTTCAGGTGTCTATTGAAGTAAAGGCGATCAGATGATAGTGAGATAACACCTGGTGTAGCAGTTGTTCGATACAAATATTGACTAGCGCGACAGGCTCTGTAGGCATTTAGACGTGTATAAAATGCAAGTTTCTTGTTTATTTACACGCGATACAACAGAAATAAGTGAATACTGTAGACAAGAGAGATAGGTGGAAACTGTAGACAGCCTAGATTCGAACCATTGCTCCATAAGATGCTATACAAGTGCCATGAAAACAAGACTCCCAGGGCACACGACCATCTGCCTATTGTAGGCCACTCATAGAGTAAATTCGAACGTAATTATGACGTGACGTCGTCCATCCCCAGGGTGAATCAAACTGTCCGCATCAGATTCAGAACAAACCGGGCTCGAATCCCATCTTAGCGCTGGGCATCTTCACAGGGATTCTTATGATATCACACGCTACCATAATCTTATGTCTAGTGTGATCAGTAACCTATCCTTGTCGGATAAGTGCGAAAAACAGACAACCATGTGTGGGAGTTGCGTAACCTAACAACTCCCACGGCAGCAGGACATCGGAAAGAGCAGGCGGTAGGGTCACCGCCCTGGAAAATATGTTAGGAAAGAAAACCTACCCAAGGGTACAGCAGTTACCTTGGGTAGAAATCAGACTAGAGGAAGAATACCTGACACCTGCACTCTGAAGTTGGACACACCCACCTATGGGGTGCTTAACCTGACACACGTGCACGCTGAAGTTGGACACACCCACCTATGGGGTGCTTAACCTGACACACGTGCACGCTGAAGTTGGACACACCCACCTATGGGGTGCTTAACCTGACACACGTGCACGCTGAAGTTGGACACACCCACCCGTGGGGTGCTTAACCTGAGACACCTGCACGCTGAAGTTGGACACACCCACCAGTTGGGTGCTTACCTGAGTGAGACCGACTCCCCTCGAAAGAAATATGAGAAGGACATGACAAGGAATGACGGACACACACTATTTGAGATCACATGGTTTTGTTTGGTCAGGAATAACTTACATTGCCTACGAATGTCTCTATAAGTATTACAGTCACCGCTCAAAGATGACACACAGAGAATCTCAGTACACCGCACAAAATCTGTAGTACAGGTGAGATTCAAAAAAATATGTGTACCAAAATCACATGCCAAAAATATTCTTTTATTGTGGTAGCGGTTTTAATTGTAAACTTTGCCCGGCAGCGCCATATTTCACGCCTGCGAACTTCGACCATAACAAACCATCACGTACAAGCCACATGGAACCAGAAGGAGAGGTCGATCATGTAAACTATGGACAGAGGGAATAATGAGTCCATGGGAATCTCTATGTATGAAGCCCATAATCGGGCACTGTCCCGCTGTTTATGCTTCACCTCGACACTGCAAAGTACAAGACGAACAAGATGAGATGGGATGAGATGAGATGAGATGAGATGAGATGAGACGATTGTCGACTTTCTGCTGCCGTGACACGCGGAGACCACCCCTCCCTCTACCCCCTCCCCGAGTTGTTAGACCTCGTTAGAGAAGTCAAGAGTATCCGGTCCACTACCCCAGGATCATGGGTGAATATACCACCCTTTTCTTATTCTATAGAAAAGCCACACGATCCAGTCCGTGACCCGATTCAGGTCTGTAACAGACAGAGGCGGACGTCGTAAACCCATCAGCCACTCCACCCGTTGATACCAGATGAGAGAATTAAGGCATACATTTGTTGACACAGGAGAACAAATGACGGGGAGAGCTTCCATTCTCTGCAGCTAATTGCCCATGAAACAGTATGTCAATGGAGGCACAATATGGGCGGAGTCACCTGGGTGTGCTGCGCCCACACCTCGCGGCACTACTTCCTGCTACAGATAAAAGCAGTTTGTTGTTCCTGAGTTTTACGTCTGTCCATCTGTCCGTCCGTCCATCTGTCGCGCAACCTTATTTCTTCAGCTTTAGGTACAAATGAGGTGGTTCATAGTTAAGGGTTGTCAGCCGTCCCGGTTCTCCCGAGTAGTCCCGATATTTATGACATAAGTCACTGTTACGAAAAATGCTTTCGGGACAACTTATGTCCCGGTTTAGATTCCTGTCAAATAAAGATTTAATTAATTTAGGGGGGGGGGGGGCTACGTGGTCTCGAGGTATGGTGTCCGCCTCGAGTGCTGGAGGTCCCTGGTTCAAGCCCCGGTGACGACCGGGATTTTTTTCACGTGGACGTCTAGTAATAAAATTTCCCCTGGTCTCTGGGTAGTGAGATCGGACGCCCGTGTGTATTGTTGCGCACGTAAAAAATCCCTTGGCAGTTGGATATCGAAAAATAGTAACCTATCGGCGCTGCTCGGGCAAAATTTCGAGTTAAAAATCTACCCAGAGTATCTCAGATCCTCGCCGGTGCTACGGAGTTCGTGCACTAAGCTGAGTTTCTCCAAACTCAGGTTTGAGTTAGGAGGAGAACGGAGCGCTTATGGGTTACACTCGTGTACCGTGAAGTTGATCCATCGACTAAACTGAGCTAAATTAAACTAAATTAATTTCCATGTGCGAGAACGCTGACTCCCGCAGTTCTTCTAAGGTATCTCATCTCTGCGATCATTAGTTGCAGTAAACGTTCACGTTTGACATTTGTAGTTTAGTATAATGTCGGCACACAAAAAAATATGTGAGCTTTGTTTTAGCACTCAAGACATTGTAAGTATAAGTTATAATTTTGTTACTATTTGATTTGTTTTATACTTAGGAAAAATGCCCCGGTTTCATACTGACACAATCAGGCAACCTGTTAAAGCGCGCACTTGAGTTGTTGAAGTGAGTTGAGTTAAGAACCGACAACACTGCACTCAGGACATTCCCATACGTGCTCCGTCCCCTCGTTCAACAGCCAGCGAAGAGTCATACTACTAATCGTTCCCAACGCTATCTGATTAAAAGTTCTCCTGATCTTCCCTCTCAGTTTTGATATTCTTCCAGAACCCCTGCCGATCCCCCGCAATCTCATTCTTTCCACATATGGGTTCTCAATCTGTTCCTCCGCCTTCTCCACCTGGTCCCACAAGCGCACTACAACTCCCCCCCCCCCCCCCCCTTGTCCATAGGCAAAATACCACCAAGAGGTATCCATACAATTCTCACAATCTGTGACCTCTGAAGCGACGAGAGCCATTCCACACGAAACATTCCTTTCTCCACCTTGCTAAGCATACTCTTTGAATCTGCATTGAGCTTTTCACTGTCCTTTGTAGTTTAGACGTTTATCTCTGCTGCATGTCTGGCAGGGCTCCTCTTTGTCTTTGTCATTCATTTCTTCCTTCACCGACGTTATATTCAATGCTTACGCCGTTGCAGCTGTCTATTCCTATCACTCACTGGCACCTTGCCGTCCTGACAGACGATAGTTTGTTACATTGTACTTCATAAATGTCATAATAACCTCAAACCATTCCGGTAAGACCAGGTATAGAGTTATACGTCTTAGCACAAAGCCTGGTCTGAATTGTAGAGACCATGTGTTGTTCACGCAGCTTGATTAATCTCTCGGCCTGCCTTGTTCACTCCAGAGGAAAGGTAATACCAATCCATCTGGAACAAGACAAGCTGCAGAAGCTGCCGTATTAGCAAAACAATGCTTTAACTTCCGCATGTCGGGTTTCGATTTTAGATCAGTGCCGACCAAGGCTTAGGGCCTGGTCAGCCCTGCCATGACATCTAGTCTTTAGATTGGATTCTTTCGTACTTCCTCACCGCCAAGACTTGATTATGTTCACTTGTATGTTATTTGTTATAAAGACATGTTTGTCCTGTTATTGGTATTTATTAGTTATTGATAGTAAAATTACAATTAAAATAAACGTTGTCTCGAAGCAATTTCCTGCGATGGACCTGTGATATGGCATTACCATCACATTTTGCAGGTCTGGGAGCAGGGAGGAATAGATGGCCGAAACTTCCCTGTGATATGATATCACCATCACATTATGCAGGTCTGGGAGGAGGGAGGAATAGATGGCCGAAACTTCCCTGTGATATGATATCACCATCACATTATGCAGATCTGAGAGCAGGGAGGAATAGATGGCCGAAACTTCCCTGTGATATGATATCACCATCACATTATGCAGGTCTGAGAGCAGGGAGGAATAGATGGCCGAAACTGCCCTCACTTTGACAAGCCACGAGCGAAGGCGCCGAACCCACCTCGAAACGTGCTCATGGCATGACCCGCGCAGTTCCCTACCAACTCCGCCATCTCCCTGCCAGGTATTGATATTGCTGTTATTTATTATTCAACCATTTTTGCTTGCATTCGGTTATTATTGCTTCTGTTCTCTTTGACGGTCATTAGTACATCTGTTATGTTTCTTTCAGTTCAATAAAAAGACAGAATATAACGGATGGAAGCGCGCGCGCACACACACACACACATACACACACACACGCACGCACGCACGCACGCTCGCTCGCATGCACGCACGCACACACACACACACACACACACACACACACACAGAACAGACGTACGTGTCTTTATCAACGGAACAACAAGAAGGAAACAATAACGGACATGTTGCTCAAACATACATGAACAACACATGGTTACTTCCTTGAACGATTGTCTCTAGTACATGATCCAGGGAACTAACGGGAACTAAAATGTCAAACCGTTGCAGTTGGGATTTCTTGCCTGAAATATCTTTCCCTGGAGCCCTTGCTTCCTATGAGTAAGTAAATAAAGTGCCGTTTTACACATCTGAAGGGGCATTGGGCATACGGTGCGAGACCAACATCTGTATAGACCAATCGGCTCTGGGTTTTGTGTCGTGGTTGGGAAGACACCGGTCGACTTGACTTCCCGAGACATGTCCTGGTATTCACTTTAGCCAGGGTCGAGCAGGTCAAAGTTCACACTGCGCCAGAGTCCGCCTGTCTGTGGGTGTTGGAGACTAGTTCACCCTGGAGTGCGCTAGTTTGTTTAGCCAGGTCCTCATTGTCAGTTCAGTGTCCGTCCATTGTCCGTTCATTATCCGTCTAGTGTTCCTTCATTGTCCGTTTATTGTCCGTTCAATGTCTGTTCACTCAACTGTCAAAACTGTCATTTACTGCCAATTTAGTTCCTTGCGGTGTATGGCAAGGGTGGGAGGGGGGGGGGGGGGGTCTTGAGCCTGAGGAATTAAGGCCGCCTGGCTAGTGCAGTCGTGGCGAACTGTGCAGGTTAGAGTTTTCATTTTTTCCCCAACAGGAAAAACAACAAAAACACTCTACACCTTACAGAGGATTCGAACCAGGGTCTCCCGAAGGAGAATGCGGCATTCTAGTCACTAGGCCAGCCTCTCAGTATCAGTTCATTATCCGTTCATTGTCTGTTCACCATGAAATATGCCAGCCGTCAGGCACGCCCTGCAGCTTCCTGTCTGTCATTCTACGTAAGCTGTAGCTTCCTGTCTGTCATTCTACCTAAACTGTGGCTTCCTGTCTGTCATTCTACCTAAGCTGTAGCTTCCTATTTGTCATTCTACCTAAGCTGTGGCTTCCTGTCTGTCATTCTACCTAAGCTGTAGCCTCATGTCTGTCATTCTACCTAAGCTGTAGCCTCATGTCTGTCATTCTACCTAAGCTGTAGCCTCATGTCTGTCATTCTACCTAAGCTGTAGCCTCATGTCTGTCATTCTACCTAAGCTGTAGCTTCCTGTCTGTCATTCTACCTAAGCTGTAGCTTCCTGTCTGTCATTCTACCTAAGCTGTAGCTTCCTGTCTGTCATTCTACCTAAGCTGTGGCTTCCTGTCTGTCATTCTACCTAAGCTGTAGCTTCCTATTTGTCATTCTACCTAAGCTGTGGCTTCCTGTCTGTCATTCTACCTAAGCTGTAGCCTCATGTCTGTCATTCTACCTAAGCTGTAGCCTCATGTCTGTCATTCTACCTAAGCTGTAGCTTCCTGTCTGTCATTCTACCAATGCTGTACCTTCCTGTCTGTCATTCTACCTAAGTTGTAGCTTCCTGTCTGTCATTCTACCTAAATGTTAGTCTCTTGAACTCTACGTATAGTCTGCTTGGGCAGATCTCTGCATGTTGGTCTAGCCCTCTCCCACCCCACAGTGTTCATGTCCCGTGTCTCTTGTCTCTCACAAGACGTTCGACACAACAAGCTAGTTAATGTGGTAGCTATAGTTAGTTGAATGTCTCTTACACGACGCTGTAGCCAATCCCAGCATTATATGCTGTTTGTGATTTATAGACAAGTTCAGTAGTTTGCCATGTGTCACAGCAAAGCAGAGATTAAACAGCACCAAGAACCTATGATACAGCAATAACAAATGTTCAGTTGTGTCCTGTACAGTACATGCAACTGACCATTATTTATTGGGCTCCTATATCTATTCACACATCTTTAATTCGAATACTGTATAAACAGTTCTGTTATTCCTAACGGTGTAATATTTACTATAGTTTTCTCTATGGGCCACACTATCTGTGCGTTCAGATACTAATTTTACTGCACATAGACACGAGGTTAAAGGATAGGACAATGGACTTCATTAGACCGGGGTTATCCAATGTGGTTCGGTATCTCTCGAAGGGCTCTTTGAAAAGTTCGTTCGTTCGTTCGATTGTTCGTTCGTTAGTTTGTTCGTTCGTTAGTTCGAGGAAGCCGCCTGCCGACAGCGTCACACGGAGCACAGAATTCGTTGCCACAACAACCACCATGGGGAGTATCAATGACAATTGTAATCGACAACCGGATGACGAATCCGGAACCGAACACACACCTTTCGGAGCTGGAGACTGTCGGATTAGCCACTTCACCACGGAGCAACCCCTCCCCTTCACCTTATGCACATAGACGCACTCACAGATTATTGGACATAATCATGTAATCAGACACAAGTACACACACCTGATCTGTGACTCCAATAATCCTGTGAGATGGCGAAATATCCTCCACGCTTTAATGTATTAATACAAGAATATGAACACAATCCTACCGCACATAAATACATTCCCTGTCTCAAGACATTCTGTCTGTCTCAAGAGGGAATTTTCTAGTCAATAAAGAAGTCCATGAACACAATGTGTCAACACAGAACAGAACTTACGAATAACTGCTTGGAGAAGCACTTGAGCACTACAACACATTCAAGTGGCTGTTGACTGCGGGCGTACAAATAATAAGTCAAGACAAATGAGTGTTGTAGCTTAAGCATGTCTGTTTCCGGCCCACTTACGTGTTTGAATATCAATATGGATGGAAATACAGCAGAGACATCAAGACACCACTTAGCAGTTTATCTATCCATCTATCTACGAGGGATGCTACGGCGAGGTAGACAGGCATCTGCCGCGGGCGCTCAGAGTCGTTGCTTCTTCTTCGGAATGTGTGGTTTAGACCACGAATTCAAGTTTCCCGGAGACCCCGGGGTCATGGCTGAAGCGGTGGAGCTCGAGCTTTGGCCGAGCAATGTCCTGGGCAGACAGGGACTGGTCTAGTGGTTATACCGCTACCTCGCATTCCGAGAGATGTGGGTTTGATTCCAGCAAACGAATTTCGGTTCACGAGTGCAATGTTTTCGGAGACTCCTGAGGGTCGCCGCTGAAGCTACGGAGCTCGTGCTTTATGCGATGCTTTCGGCAGGTCGCTCTGAAGACAGAGATCGATCCATACTGGATAAAACCTGGTGCAAGAAGTCGATCCCCTCGCCTTGTAATCCTTTTTCTTTTCTTAGCAGACTGCTTGCCATTCTGACGGGAGAGATGGGGTCAAACCCCACTTCACATTCAGTATTTAATCAATGTATCCTCTCTCTCTTTCCGTCCGACCGTTTATCTGTCTACCTGTCTGCTTGTTTGGCTATCAACATTGAACATGCATAACCTGTCTGTCTGTCTGTCTGTCTGTCTGTCTGTCTGTCTGTCTGTCTGTCTGTCTGTCTGTCTGTCTGTCTGTCTACTTCTTTTACCCGTCTGCCTACCTACATTATCTGTCTGTCTGTCTACTTCTTCTACCTGTCTGCCTACCTACCTTATCTGAATGTCTATCTTTCTACCTTGTCTGTCTACATACCATGTATGTCTGTCTATCTACTTTGTATGTCTGTCTATCTACCTTGTCTGTCTGCCTATCTGTCTACCTTGTCTGTTTTCCTACCTTGTATATCTGACTGTCTCTCCGCCTTGTCGGTCCATGTGTCTATCTGCCTGTCCGCCTGTCTGTCTATTAGTCAGTCATTCTGTCGGTCGGTCCGTCCGTCTGTCTGACTGTCTGTCTATTAATCAATGAACTTCCAATGCCCCCCTTCCCCCCCCCCCCCCCCCCCCCCGCCTTCCTCACAGTAGCACTTTCATTTTAACAAGCATATCTATCGTCCAGCTATTGGGTTATATGTCAAAGTTTCACACCAGTATGTCGTCACACGCAATACGCAGCCTCTCAGAACTCTGACGTGTGTGGTTTCTGTTCGAGTCCATCCAAATCCACTTGCTTCAGTGTGTGCACCACAAAGTTTGTTCTTCTGTTGTTCACCACATTTCCATCGTCCGTCGGCGTGAACCTAGACATTTCCATCGCCCGTGAGCGTGAACCTAGACATTTCCATCGTCCGTCAGCGTGAACCTAGACATTTCCATCGTCCATCAGCAAGAACCTAGACATTTCCATCGTCCATCAGCAAGAACCTAGACATTTCCATCGTCCATCAGCAAGAACCTAGACATTTCCATCGTCCATCAGCAAGAACCTAGACATTTCCATCGTCCGTTAGCCCTAACCTAGACATTTCCATCGTCCATCAGCAAGGAACCTAGACATTATCCATCGTACATCAGCAAGAACCGAGACATTTCCATCGTCCGTTAGCCCTAACCTAGACATTTCCATCGTCCCATCAAGCAAGAACCTAGACATTTCCAATCGTCCAGCATCCAAGAAAACCGAGACATTTCCATCGTCCCATCAGCAAGAACCCTAGACAGTTCCCTCGTTCCTTGTTAGCCCTAACCTAGACATTCCATCGTCCATCCAGCAAGAACCTAGACATTTCCATCGTCCATCAGCAAGAACCTAGACATTTCCATCGTACGTTAGCCCTAACCTAGACATTTCATCGTCCATAGGCAAGAACCTAGACATTCCATCGTTCCCCTCAGCAAGAACCTAGACATTGTTCCATCGCCCGTCAGCAAGAACCATAACATTTCCAATCGTCCCGTTAGCCCTAACCTAGACATTTCCATCGGTCCATCAGCAAGACCTAGACATTTCCATCGTCCAGTCAGCAAGAACGCTAGACATTTCCATCGCCCGGCAGCAAGAACCATAACATTTCCATCGCCCGTCAGCAAGAACCCTACATTTCCATCGCCGTCAGCAAGAGACCATACATTTCCATTGCCCGTCCAGCAAGAACCATACATTTCCATCGCCCGTCAGCAAGAACCATACATTTCCATCCGCCCGTCAGCAAGAACCATACATTTCCATCGTGTCCGTAAGCTGAGACATTCAACAGAGCTCACTGTTCCTGCAAATGTTTCTCTATTTATACATGTATTTATCAGATGAAGCAGATACAATATTAATATGAATACAACACAACCGAAGTAATGCAGATCTCCGAGTCCACTAAATCCAATAAATAGCGCACTTCTGATACAGATTAAAGAATTTAAGTATCTAGTAAGTATGATCACAGAAGATGACAGAATAGACAGAGAAATCGAAATCAGAAGTCAAAAAGCATGTGCGCTTACATATACACTATCACCAATACTGAATCATCCAAATATACACATGTCTGCAAGATGACAGATAATAAATAACATCTTCATACCAACCCTATGTTACCAATCTTCAATCTGGATATCATCCAAATCACACTTACGCAAAATCAACACTTGGGAGATGAGATGCTTGAGAAGAGCTGCCAACTCAAAATCTCCGAGACCGAGTAAGATATGATGTTATCAGACAGACAGTGGGATCACCGCCTCGTGCTACATACACTGAAAGGCAAAAATATCAAATGGTTCTGTCATCTCGATGGAATGCATCACCATCAACTACCAACGCTGGCCCTATATCAAGGAACATCTGATACAAGCGCAAGTGGACGCCCGAGAAAGATGGATTAACGACATCGAATACACCTTATAATCAATCGGAATGACACTATACAGTGTCACACATCGGAACCTTGAACCGCAATTATACCATCCCACTAAACTTGACGACAAACATGGAAGAGGATGATGATGATAAATGTATGTGTTGGCATGGTTTGTTTACAAGCTGTGATTATTAAAAGTCGTGTTGTCCCAGGCGACTCACTTTGAGTATCTGGCAACTCATCTTGTGCACGAATCAACGGGGCCTGTGTGGCTGCACTTCCCATGCTTAGTTACAGCCATCCATCATCAAGCAAGTCATCTGCAGAATGTCGCACTCATGACAACCGCCTAAATGATTCTCGATCTCTGGCCAGCTCCTTTGCCTCGTACATTCTCATGCCCTTCGTCGTGCTGGTCGACCATTGCCTCTTCCTCCTGTAACCACACCTTCCATCACAGATCTCTCCGAGCTAATGCCATGTATAATAGACCCAAAGTATTTCAGTTTCCACGACATGTTTCGCACTGCTATGTTCGTAGAATCGTATTTCTTTCTTGCCCACGACATGACGTTGTGTATGAGTCACTTGTCTTCATGTTCAGTCTCGAGAATGTCGTATGTTCTTTTCTTGCCCACGACATGACGTTGTGTATGATCACTTGTCTTCATGTTCAGATCTCGTAGAATGTCGGTATGTTCTTCTTCTTGCCCACGACATGACGTTGTGTATGAGTCACTTGTCTTCATGTCAGATCTCGTAGAATGTCGGTATGTTCTCTTCTTGCCCACGACATGACGTTGTGTATGAGTCACTTGTCTTCATGTTCAGATCTCGTAGAATGTCGGTATGTTCTTCTTCTTGCCCACGACATGACGTTGTGTCATGAGTCACTTGTCTTCATGTTCAGATCTCGTAGAATGTCGGTATGTCTTCTTCTTGCCCATGACATGACGTTGTGTATGAGTCATCTGTCTTCATGTTCAGATCTCGTAGAATGTCGGTATGTTCTTCTTCTTGCCCACGACATGACGATGTGCATGAGTCACTTGTCTTCATGTTCAGATCTCGTAGAATGTCGGTATGTTCTTCTTCTTGCCCACGACATGACGTTGTGCATGAGTCACTTGTCTTCATGTTCAGATCTCGTAGAATGTCGATATGTTCTTCTTCTTGTCCACGACATGACGTTGTGCATGAGTCACTTGTCTTCATGTTCAGATCTCGTAGAATGTCGATATGTTCTTCTTCTTGCCCACGACATGACGTTGTGCATGAGTCACTTGTCTTCATGTTCAGATCTCGTAGAATGTCGGTATGTTTTTCTTCTTGCCCACGACATGACGTTGTGCATGAGTCACTTGTCTTCATGTTCAGATCTCGTAGAATGTCGGTATGTTCTTCTTCTTGCCCACGACATGACGTTGTGCATGAGTCACTTGTCTTCATGTTCAGATCTCGTAGAATGTCGGTATGTTCTTCTTCTTGCCCACGACATCCTAAGAACTGTTCTCTGACATTGAAGTTCAAAATTCACCATTTTCTTCCTTAGTGATTGCCAAATAGTCAATGAGTCAGATCCGAGTGTTGCCACGGGAAAGATGCACGCTCTCACATCATGTTGCTTGAATGTGTTTGTCGGTGCTGCGTCCCAGTCTTCATTGACTGTGTGAGCTCTGACATGTCTATCTGTTGTCAACATTTGTGTAGGTAGGTGGCTATTGTGGTAATACCTGTACACTTGTAGCATATTTGTTACCGTGATCGTTAATCTTACTGTTACTGTTATTGTTTCTGTTACTGTTATTGTTTCTGTTGCTGTTGTTGTTATTTCCACCATTGAACAACAACATTGACCATCTCAGACTCAACGAGTGCTAAACAACTACCCAAACCTTTCCGAGGTCCGAACACACGCCCACCGATGTACAAGGTCAGCAAGCTGACCACCGCCTTCTATGAAAAAAATAAATAAATTAGAAAACAACAATGATGGACATAAGTAACAGAGGAAGTAACTTCATACCTACCAGCCAGCCGTATAGTAGTTATACTTCCGTAATAACAATCGTTTTGAACAGCGACCAAAGTTCAGGCACAATTTCCCAGAAACTCCGTTGCCAGAATTAGCGCCGCAGATCGCGCCTGTTGTTTGCTCAAGCCTGGGGACAAATGCACAAGTTATTGGACACTGTCAGACAATCTCAAGTTATCAGACATGCTCCGTTCGTAGCCGAACCATCCGCTCACTGGGGCATACAGTACAGGAAACTTTGGCCTCACATTTAACCGGAAGAAACCGACAAGGATATGGGATCTTCAGATGTTAGAAATTAACTTAAGAGTGCAGATAACATTCATTCATTCATTCATTCATTCGGTCATTCATTCGTTCATTAATTCTTTCATTCATCCAATCACTCATGGGGCTGTTGGTTCGTATGTTCATTTATTCAATTGTTCGTTCATTCATGCATTCGTCCATTCGTACATTTATACTTTCTTTCATTAATTGGTTCGTTCGTTTGTTGATTGATTAATTCATTCTTTCGTCATTCGTTCTTTCATTCATTCATAGTTTATTCGTTGATTCATTCATTCATTAGTTAGTTAATTCGTTCGTTCATTCGTCCATTCGTTCTTTCGTTCATTCATTCGTTCGTGCGTTGATCCGTTCATTCATTAACGAATTCAGTCAGTCGTTTGTTAGTTCTTTCGCTTTTTATTTCATTCATTCATTCATTCATTCATTCATTCATTCATTCATTCAAACAAGTCCTGTTTATACGGCAGTGTTGAGTGAAATCATAGTAGAGTGTTGCTTTATCATGAGTTGTAGTTCTTGACAGTCCTGATTAAAATTTCCTCTTCTACCCTGGGATGTAGAGGTACCTTACAGTCTTGTTTAGCCTTTCCTCTTCTACCCTGGGGTGTAGAGGTACCTTACAGTCTTGTTTAGCCTTTCCTCTTCTACCCTGGGGTGTAGAGGTACCTTACAGTCTTGTTTAGTCTTTCCTCTTCTACCCTGGGATGTAGAGGTACCTTACAGTCTTGTTTAGTCTTTCCTCTTCTACCCTGGGATGTAGAGGTACCTTACAGTCTTGTTTAGTCTTTCCTCTTCTACCCTGGGATGTAGAGGTACCTTACAGTCTTGTTTAGTCTTTCCTCTTCTACCCTGGGATGTAGAGGTACCTTACAGTCTTGTTTAGTCTTTCCTCTTCTACCCTGGGATGTAGAGGTACCTTACAGTCTTGTTTAGTCTTTCCTCTTCTACCCTGGGATGTAGAGGTACCTTACAGTCTTGTTTAGTCTTTCCTCTTCTACCCTGGGATGTAGAGGTACCTTACAGTCTTGTTTAGTCTTTCCTCTTCTACCCTGGGATGTAGAGGTACCTTACAGTCTTGTTTAGTCTTTCCTCTTCTACCCTGGGATGTAGAGGTACCTTACAGTCTTGTTTAGTCTTTCCTCTTCTACCCTGGGATGTAGAGGTACCTTACAGTCTTGTTTAGTCTTTCCTCTTCTACCCTGGGATGTAGAGGTACCTTACAGTCTTGTTTAGTCTTTCCTCTTCTACCCTGGGATGTAGAGGTACCTTACAGTCTTGTTTAGTCTTTCCTCTTCTACCCTGGGATGTAGAGGTACCTTACAGTCTTGTTTAGTCTTTCCTCTTCTACCCTGGGATGTAGAGGTACCTTACAGTCTTGTTTAGTCTTTCCTCTTCTACCCTGGGATGTAGAGGTACCTTACAGTCTTGTTTAGTCTTTCCTCTTCTACCCTGGGATGTAGAGGTACCTTACAGTCTTGTTTAGTCTTTCCTCTTCTACCCTGGGATGTAGAGGTACCTTACAGTCTTGTTTAGTCTTTCCTCTTCTACCCTGGGATGTAGAGGTACCTTACAGTCTTGTTTAGTCTTTCCTCTTCTACCCTGGGATGTAGAGGTACCTTACAGTCTTGTTTAGTCTTTCCTCTTCTACCCTGGGATGTAGAGGTACCTTACAGTCTTGTTTAGTCTTTCCTCTTCTACCCTGGGATGTAGAGGTACCTTACAGTCTTGTTTAGTCTTTCCTCTTCTACCCTGGGATGTAGAGGTACCTTACAGTCTTGTTTAGTCTTTCCTCTTCTACCCTGGGATGTAGAGGTACCTTACAGTCTTGTTTAGTCTTTCCTCTTCTACCCTGGGATGTAGAGGTACCTTACAGTCTTGTTTAGTCTTTCCTCTTCTACCCTGGGATGTAGAGGTACCTTACAGTCTTGTTTAGTCTTTCCTCTTCTACCCTGGGATGTAGAGGTACCTTACAGTCTTGTTTAGTCTTTCCTCTTCTACCCTGGGATGTAGAGGTACCTTACAGTCTTGTTTAGTCTTTCCTCTTCTACCCTGGGATGTAGAGGTACCTTACAGTCTTGTTTAGTCTTTCCTCTTCTACCCTGGGATGTAGAGGTACCTTACAGTCTTGTTTAGTCTTTCCTCTTCTACCCTGGGATGTAGAGGTACCTTACAGTCTTGTTTAGTCTTTCCTCTTCTACCCTGGGATGTAGAGGTACCTTACAGTCTTGTTTAGTCTTTCCTCTTCTACCCTGGGATGTAGAGGTACCTTACAGTCTTGTTTAGTCTTTCCTCTTCTACCCTGGGATGTAGAGGTACCTTACAGTCTTGTTTAGTCTTTCCTCTTCTACCCTGGGATGTAGAGGTACCTTACAGTCTTGTTTAGTCTTTCCTCTTCTACCCTGGGATGTAGAGGTACCTTACAGTCTTGTTTAGTCTTTCCTCTTCTACCCTGGGATGTAGAGGTACCTTACAGTCTTGTTTAGTCTTTCCTCTTCTACCCTGGGATGTAGAGGTACCTTACAGTCTTGTTTAGTCTTTCCTCTTCTACCCTGGGATGTAGAGGTACCTTACAGTCTTGTTTAGTCTTTCCTCTTCTACCCTGGGATGTAGAGGTACCTTACAGTCTTGTTTAGTCTTTCCTCTTCTACCCTGGGATGTAGAGGTACCTTACAGTCTTGTTTAGTCTTTCCTCTTCTACCCTGGGATGTAGAGGTACCTTACAGTCTTGTTTAGTCTTTCCTCTTCTACCCTGGGATGTAGAGGTACCTTACAGTCTTGTTTAGTCTTTCCTCTTCTACCCTGGGATGTAGAGGTACCTTACAGTCTTGTTTAGTCTTTCCTCTTCTACCCTGGGATGTAGAGGTACCTTACAGTCTTGTTTAGTCTTTCCTCTTCTACCCTGGGATGTAGAGGTACCTTACAGTCTTGTTTAGTCTTTCCTCTTCTACCCTGGGATGTAGAGGTACCTTACAGTCTTGTTTAGTCTTTCCTCTTCTACCCTGGGATGTAGAGGTACCTTACAGTCTTGTTTAGTCTTTCCTCTTCTACCCTGGGATGTAGAGGTACCTTACAGTCTTGTTTAGTCTTTCCTCTTCTACCCTGGGATGTAGAGGTACCTTACAGTCTTGTTTAGTCTTTCCTCTTCTACCCTGGGATGTAGAGGTACCTTACAGTCTTGTTTAGTCTTTCCTCTTCTACCCTGGGATGTAGAGGTACCTTACAGTCTTGTTTAGTCTTTCCTCTTCTACCCTGGGATGTAGAGGTACCTTACAGTCTTGTTTAGTCTTTCCTCTTCTACCCTGGGATGTAGAGGTACCTTACAGTCTTGTTTAGTCTTTCCTCTTCTACCCTGGGATGTAGAGGTACCTTACAGTCTTGTTTAGTCTTTCCTCTTCTACCCTGGGATGTAGAGGTACCTTACAGTCTTGTTTAGTCTTTCCTCTTCTACCCTGGGATGTAGAGGTACCTTACAGTCTTGTTTAGTCTTTCCTCTTCTACCCTGGGATGTAGAGGTACCTTACAGTCTTGTTTAGTCTTTCCTCTTCTACCCTGGGATGTAGAGGTACCTTACAGTCTTGTTTAGTCTTTCCTCTTCTACCCTGGGATGTAGAGGTACCTTACAGTCTTGTTTAGTCTTTCCTCTTCTACCCTGGGATGTAGAGGTACCTTACAGTCTTGTTTAGTCTTTCCTCTTCTACCCTGGGATGTAGAGGTACCTTACAGTCTTGTTTAGTCTTTCCTCTTCTACCCTGGGATGTAGAGGTACCTTACAGTCTTGTTTAGTCTTTCCTCTTCTACCCTGGGATGTAGAGGTACCTTACAGTCTTGTTTAGTCTTTCCTCTTCTACCCTGGGATGTAGAGGTACCTTACAGTCTTGTTTAGTCTTTCCTCTTCTACCCTGGGATGTAGAGGTACCTTACAGTCTTGTTTAGTCTTTCCTCTTCTACCCTGGGATGTAGAGGTACCTTACAGTCTTGTTTAGTCTTTCCTCTTCTACCCTGGGATGTAGAGGTACCTTACAGTCTTGTTTAGTCTTTCCTCTTCTACCCTGGGATGTAGAGGTACCTTACAGTCTTGTTTAGTCTTTCCTCTTCTACCCTGGGATGTAGAGGTACCTTACAGTCTTGTTTAGTCTTTCCTCTTCTACCCTGGGATGTAGAGGTACCTTACAGTCTTGTTTAGTCTTTCCTCTTCTACCCTGGGATGTAGAGGTACCTTACAGTCTTGTTTAGTCTTTCCTCTTCTACCCTGGGATGTAGAGGTACCTTACAGTCTTGTTTAGTCTTTCCTCTTCTACCCTGGGATGTAGAGGTACCTTACAGTCTTGTTTAGTCTTTCCTCTTCTACCCTGGGATGTAGAGGTACCTTACAGTCTTGTTTAGTCTTTCCTCTTCTACCCTGGGATGTAGAGGTACCTTACAGTCTTGTTTAGTCTTTCCTCTTCTACCCTGGGATGTAGAGGTACCTTACAGTCTTGTTTAGTCTTTCCTCTTCTACCCTGGGATGTAGAGGTACCTTACAGTCTTGTTTAGTCTTTCCTCTTCTACCCTGGGATGTAGAGGTACCTTACAGTCTTGTTTAGTCTTTCCTCTTCTACCCTGGGATGTAGAGGTACCTTACAGTCTTGTTTAGTCTTTCCTCTTCTACCCTGGGATGTAGAGGTACCTTACAGTCTTGTTTAGTCTTTCCTCTTCTACCCTGGGATGTAGAGGTACCTTACAGTCTTGTTTAGTCTTTCCTCTTCTACCCTGGGATGTAGAGGTACCTTACAGTCTTGTTTAGTCTTTCCTCTTCTACCCTGGGATGTAGAGGTACCTTACAGTCTTGTTTAGTCTTTCCTCTTCTACCCTGGGATGTAGAGGTACCTTACAGTCTTGTTTAGTCTTTCCTCTTCTACCCTGGGATGTAGAGGTACCTTACAGTCTTGTTTAGTCTTTCCTCTTCTACCCTGGGATGTAGAGGTACCTTACAGTCTTGTTTAGTCTTTCCTCTTCTACCCTGGGATGTAGAGGTACCTTACAGTCTTGTTTAGTCTTTCCTCTTCTACCCTGGGATGTAGAGGTACCTTACAGTCTTGTTTAGTCTTTCCTCTTCTACCCTGGGATGTAGAGGTACCTTACAGTCTTGTTTAGTCTTTCCTCTTCTACCCTGGGATGTAGAGGTACCTTACAGTCTTGTTTAGTCTTTCCTCTTCTACCCTGGGATGTAGAGGTACCTTACAGTCTTGTTTAGTCTTTCCTCTTCTACCCTGGGATGTAGAGGTACCTTACAGTCTTGTTTAGTCTTTCCTCTTCTACCCTGGGATGTAGAGGTACCTTACAGTCTTGTTTAGTCTTTCCTCTTCTACCCTGGGATGTAGAGGTACCTTACAGTCTTGTTTAGTCTTTCCTCTTCTACCCTGGGATGTAGAGGTACCTTACAGTCTTGTTTAGTCTTTCCTCTTCTACCCTGGGATGTAGAGGTACCTTACAGTCTTGTTTAGTCTTTCCTCTTCTACCCTGGGATGTAGAGGTACCTTACAGTCTTGTTTAGTCTTTCCTCTTCTACCCTGGGATGTAGAGGTACCTTACAGTCTTGTTTAGTCTTTCCTCTTCTACCCTGGGATGTAGAGGTACCTTACAGTCTTGTTTAGTCTTCCCTCTTCTACCCTGGGATGTAGAGGTACCTTACAGTCTTGTTTAGTCTTTCCTCTTCTACCCTGGGATGTAGAGGTACCTTACAGTCTTGTTTAGTCTTTCCTCTTCTACCCTGGGATGTAGAGGTACCTTACAGTCTTGTTTAGTCTTCCCCATTCTACCCTGGGATGTAGAGGTACCTTACAGTCTTGTTTAGTCTTTCCTCTTCTACCCTGGGATGTAGAGGTACCTTACAGTCTTGTTTAGTCTTTCCTCTTCTACCCTGGGATGTAGAGGTACATTACAGTCTTGTTTAGTCCTTTCCTCTTCTACCCTGGGATGTAGAGGTACCTTACAGTCTTGTTTAGTCTTTCCTCTTCTACCCTGGGATGTAGAGATAACCTAGCGTCTGCATGAGTTTGCCCTCTTCTATTCATGCCTCTCTCAAAATGATGAGAGCGCCTCGTTGAGGAAACAATTACTCATCCACCCACAGCGAACTAATCCACATAAAACATGCGTCAGCAGTATCCAGCTCTGTCACCCGCGTGAACCCACAGCTGTGAGATAGAGACCCACATTCTAGCCAGCAGCCAACTGTCACCCACATAAACCCACAGTTGTGAGATAGGGACTCACTTTCTACCCAGTAGCCAGTTGTGTCAGCCACGTAAACCCACAGCTGTGAGATAGGAACGGCATTCTACCCAATAGTTTGTGTAGCATACTGAGTCTCAGAGATATATCTCACCCGAGCATTTCTGAGTTCAGTATATGACCCTGTGCAACACGGCACGGCACGTTATAGCGATCTAATTTTGCGTATAAGCAAAACCTTCATGTCTACGGCCATGATATTAAGCACCTCGAGAGCCGATTGGTCTAAACTACAGGGCTAGCCCCGTATAACCGGTACGCTAGGCGTGAGAATGGATCACGCTCTTCCCTATCCCCTGCTGGACCACGTCTCTTCTCTTTATTCTCAAGCGCAATTTAATTTAAAAAAACAAACAAAACAACATTAGTTGATGGTTCTTTAACGGACCTCGCAGTCAGCCCCATAATTATATGGCTGTTTGTAATTTATTACACAAGTTTACGTTCAGTAGTGTGCCATAGTTTTCTGAAGGTCCGACGATCAGATTATTGCTTAAACCAACGCAATGTGGTCTGCGTCCAAATGATTTGCAGCAATGTTCCGAACCACGGCGCCGATGGTGCAATTAAACGTAGGGCCGCAGGGAGCCCCAGGTTGTGATCAAGGGGCAGAAGTATTTAGATCTTCCTCCGAATAAACAAACAATGCCGATGCTGCCGTGATGAAATAGTAGAGCCCCCCAACCAGGGTTAAGTGAAGTCATGCGAGCAGGTGCGGATTAAGTTAGAGAGCAGCCGAGGGTAGTTGTTGGTTGTGGTCTCAGGTTGGCGACGGTGGGCTGAGAATCTCTTTGTAGAGACAATGGCTACCTTCACCATTCAGTATGGCTACATATACAGAAGATCAAATGGTTCGACCATCTCTTTAGAATGCCACACCATCAGATAGGGGAGACTGGGGAGAAATGGACCAGCAATTTTGTAGTTTTCAATTTTTGCTCATCACCGGAACAGATTTTATCGAAACATAACAAAACCATGACTAAAATGTTGTACATTCATTTATTTTAAAAGGGGAAAACATTTAGCAATCTATTTCTATATATTTCTTTACAAAATGCATTTCAAAAATGTATATGAACATGGGGAGAAATTGACCACCATTGGGGTGAAATGGACCAGCACGTGGGGAGCAATGGACCATAGTGGGGAGAAATGGACCTTTTTTAAAAAGAAGCAGCAACAACTCATCCATATTGCTATAAGAAATAAATAATCATTAAAAGGATATTTGCAGTTTTTTTTTTATTATTTTAAGCGACAGAAAAAAAGTTTAATATGATATATTAATCTAATATAAAGTTTTATCGAACATTTATGCCTGCAAGACTTTCTTTGAAGACATAGCCATCTTTGGTCCTAGAAGTGGTTCCAGTGATTGTAGATCTAGTAAGCTGTGCTTTAATACATGTAATTGAGACACTGGCGACATCTTCTACCTTAGGCTTAACAAATTTACCAGCAACCTTCTCACTCTTGCGCAAGAACTCTACCTCAACATCACCATCATCATCAATGTCTCCCCTTACAATTCCTACATAGTAAACACAAGTCTTCTTTGTTCCATATTCACATAGCACACACTGGCCTTCAAAAACCTCACGCACACCAGTCAAGCTAACCGTACACTCCTCATTTTCACCAAATGAAACATCAGAATCTGTGTCATCACAAAACGAAATGTCAGTTTCTGGATCTGAATCAACATCAAGTTCTTTCAGCAGCTGTCTCTTTGCCTTTTTGGGTGGAACTTTTGCTGCCTTTTCTTTCATCACCGCTCTTTCCCTAATTCGAGCCATTTCTGGCGTAGAAGTAGCCAGCATAGTTTTTCCTCTTTTCCTCATATTATTTGAATCTTTTCGCGGACCAGTTTTTGGTAGTCCTCTGAAAACATGAGGCGAAGTAAAGGAAGAAGTAGCTTTATGTTGAAGACTCCCTGATATTTCCTGCAAGTCATCTACAAGGTTCTCAACATTACACTCTTTCTGATTTTCATGAAATTCTTGTGCAGTTTGATCTGTGCTGGTACCACAATGTGGAGATGCTGATCCTGTCTGTTCATTGCTTTGTAAAGTGGCATTTTCACTGTCCTTGCTGATGGGCCTGTTCGTTATTTCTGAAGGCATAAAATCATCTTCTGTAAAAACATCTTCGTTAAAGGGCCAAACACCTGACACTGCAAAGCCTGATTGAATGTTAATGGGAGTTGCCGCTTTAAGAAAAGCGTGGCCTCCTAGATTTGCAACTTGATAGATTGTCAGTGGTGTCCCAACATTTTTCATCATCCATGAATCACACGCATTGTTGTAGACCGACTTCATGGGTCCAAAAACTGAACGGTCCAAGGGCTGAGTTTTAGATGAGGTGTGTGGTGGCAACGTGATCACATGAATGTTGCTTTTCTTGCACAGTTCAAGTGATTCAAATGAAATGTGGGAATCGTGATTGTCCAAGATCAAAATCAAAGGGAAGTCTTTGGAAGGTCTTGAATGCTTAATGAAGTGATTTATAACTTTGACGAAATTATCACGGGTCATCCAACCTGATTCATTCACAAGGCCAAGGGAACCTTCAGGTGCTCCAGCAAGCATAAAATTCTTAAACATTTTTCTGGGAAACACAAAAACTGGAGGGATAATGTGACCCGCAGCTGACACATTGCAACAGATTGTGACCAGTTCTCCTCTTTCTCTGGATTTCACCTGGCCTATTTGCTTCACTCCTCGTGGGGCAATTACTTTTGGTACTTTCTGTACAGTGGTCAGACCTAACTCATCCAAATTGTAGATTTGAGCTCCACTCACATTTAGTTTTGTAATGGTTTCCTTCACAATGTTGAAGAAGGTGCAAATATTATGTTTGTTGAAAGCTGTAGCTCTAGCCAGAGATGTTGCCTCAGGTTGCCTTATGGTCAGCTCGGGATTCCGTCTCAAAAATCCACAAAGCCAGTCATTCCCTGCCATCATTTGCTCATCCCAGGTTAAAGGATGTGCAATGTTATTGACTTTCGCCATCTCGTACGCCAAAATACGAACGTTTTTAGTTGTGAGTCCATGGAACATTCTTGCACAATCTTTCAAGTAACTAGCAAAATCAGCTTCTTGCTTAGCTGTGAAAACAAGGCTATGCCTATAATTTGGTACGAGTCTAGTAGGCAGACCATTTCCTTCTCTGTCTTTTGTAAGATTGTTATTGAGGGTAGAGCGAGCAATGCCCTTGCAGCTTTCCTCACTTTCATTCCATTTTTCACAGCATTAACAGCTTCTCTCATACGTTCCTCCGTAACGAGACCCTTGTTGGTGTTTCTGATGTACAATCTTGGCATCTGAAACAAAAGAGTGACAGAATTATATAACATTTAGAATGGTAGGCCTATCATTTGCAAAGAAATACTGATCATAGCACGAATGGCGTGCATCTTTAATAAATCACTGAAATCAAATTTGTTAACAGTTTTATTGGTCTAGATTTAGACCCCAGTATTAAAAAGAATCAATAATGCTGATATTCGAATGTAATCTTCAACACTTTTAATAATAACAGACTGTCTTGTCAATTTCTTCATGGGGAGAAATGAACCATGGGGAGAAATGAACCGGTCCATTTCTCCCCCATCAATGTATTAAACTATTCAGCCATAAAGTCTCTTAAATCTAATATTATATGCTATATTTTTTATATGAACTCTTAAATAACAAGTAAATAAAGATATTAACGTAATTACCTTGTCCTGATTCCTGACTATGCGTCGGCTTTACGATGGTGTCTGGAACTGGAAAAAGAAACTTTAGTGCAGAAAATTTTTCAAACTTTGCGTGGGAACGACCTGTGCGGGAAGTCGATGGCAAATGAAAAATTCGGACTATGTTTGATGTGGAAAACAAACTTATTATGGTTTCACTTTCATTGCATCACAGCCAGGGGCCAGAGAGGGGGTGGTCCATTTCTCCCCTATGTCCATTTCTCCCCAGTCTCCCCTACCTGCGCTGGCCCTACATCAAAGAAGATCTGATATGAGAGCAAGAGGACGCCCGAGAAGAACATGGATTGACGTTGTACAATCACGTGGATTGACACAATCTAGTGCCACCCATTGGGCCATGAAACATCAACCATTTGTTTTCTCCCCCACGACGCTTGACGGCAAATGTGGAAGATGACGATGAAGACGTATGTCCTTTACATGACGCTACAATCAACCCCGACATGTATTGGCTGTGCGTGATTTACTAGGCACGTGTAGGTCAGTGGTTTGTTATTATCAGAGCGCTCGCGCGTGAACTTCTGGTGCGCTCACGGCTGGGTAGTGGGTTAGTTCATCCTACAGTACTTCTCTTTCAGAAAGCAACGGCAAACTACTGAACATAACATTACCTAGTAAATCATCCAGGGGTCGGGGTTGATGGCAACGTCCTGCAAACAACATGCAACATTTGAAGTTTTCTATTTCTGTCTGAACGACCGACGCCTCATACCATTGAAAACAACGCCAAGCGGTCTGCATGCATATCACGCAGAGCAGATTTCTAACCCTTGGCACTGCATGTCGGGAACTATAAAACTGCGCCTCTCACCATCCCCTCAGCTACACGGCCCTTTCGCTGCAATACACGCAACTATGGATACATTCCTGCACACCACACGCCACCGGATCGTGATGATGATGATGATGTTGTTGATGATGATGATGGTGTTCAACACGCAACTATGGATACATTCCTGCACACCACACGCCGCCGGATCGTGATGATGATGATGATGATGTTGTTGATGATGATGATGGTGTTCAACACGCAACTATGGATACATTCCTGCACACCACACGCCGCCGGATCGTGATGATGATGATGATGATGTTGTTGTTGATGCTGATGGTGATGATGATGATAATGATGATATATGAATGAATATAAAGACCCAGTGTCGAGGACACGTAGGTCCGCTCAACATACCGGCCTACATATGATGTGTGTGTGTGTGTGTGTGTGGGGTGGGGGTGGGGGTGGTAGAGAGAGAAACTAGCGTGATAAGAAGGTTTCGAGACGTGAAGTCGTGGGCAGATAGTGGGTGCTTATCTCACTCGACTTCAGGGGCGTACTTGTCGTATCCTGAATCAGGAGGTAGGGAGGGGGTGTGAGGGGTGGAGGGTAGAGGTGGGGGAGGCGACAACCAGCCACAAGCACGCCAGATGTTATAATAATTAGTTTACACACGGGCGTAACCCACAAGTGCTCCGTTCTACTCCTAACTCAAGCCCGAGTCCGGATAATCTCAGCTCAGTGCACGAACTCCGCAGCATCGGCGATGATCCTGAAATACTTTGGGTAGATTTTTAACTCGAAATTTTGCCCGGGAAGCACCGTTAGGATACTCTTTTTCGATTTCCAACTGCCAAGGGATGTTTGTACGTGCGCAACAATACACACGGTCGTCCGATCTCACTACCCAGAGACCAGGAGAAATTTTGTTACTAGAAGTCCACGTGAAAAAATCCCTGCAAATATAATTATTAAAATAATTGAAACCGACAAGCACACTCGACATAAAAAAAAAAGTCTCTTAAAAGTCGACATGGTCCACTTCATTGCACCGGGTTTTATCCCATATAGCTCGGTCTCCTTCCGCAGCGCGAAAAGCGTCGCACAAAGCACGAACTCCGTAGCTCTAGCGACGACCCACAAGGAGTCTCCGAAAAATTTAACTCGTGAACCGAAGGACGCGGCCCGGAATCGAACCCACAACCTTCGGAGTCCGAGTTAAACGGATTGACCACTTCGCCATGAAGATTCCACACTCGATATAACAATAATGGAAGGATGACAATTACACCAAAGCCACTAGTGACGCGTGGGTTCAAAGTGGCATTAAGGTGAGCATTCACACAAACGCCCATATTCACGTAGTGGGTCATAGTCATGCAGGACCGACAATAAGATCATAGTGATGTGTCACGTCTGGATTAGTTGTCATGTTGATACGACAGTAACAGTGGCCACGCCAGGGTTTACAGTCATACATAAATGACAATAACAGCAGCCACGTGGGAGTCCAGTCACGCATACATGACAATAACAGCAGTCACGTGGGAGTTCACAGTCACGCATAAACGACAATAACAGTGGTCACGCCGGAGTTCACAGGTCACGCATAAACGACAATGACAGAACGTTGATAGTTCACGCCAGAAACTATCACAATAACTCAGAAACTAGAAACACATCACACAAATCACCACATAAATATTCACATTCACGCAAGACAGACGGTAACAAAAAATCCACCAATCATTTTAGGGGTCAAGTGCGACAGTCACACAATTTGCGCACAGTGACGTCAGAATTAGCCTGCTTTCTGGCCTAGAGGTTAGCGACTTTTCTCCGTAATCTCTTATACTCTCGTAAGTAACGTGACGACAGGTGAGAATCAGCAGTGATTCGAATCGCGTCGGTAACTTACGGGGTATGTGAGCCGGCCGCTCAGAAATCAATGGCAAACTACTGAGCGTAATCTTGCCAAGAAATCAACAATCAGCTGAAAGATGCTGATGTTGACATGGATGTCCTTTAAAGGTTATGCAAACATATTTTTTTTGACTTCAGAATTCACAAAAACCACAGTCATATCACTGTAATTTTGTTGTTGTTGCATATCCTTATTTACAGGGATCGCAGTCAACACCATCATTTCTACCGCTGTGATCTCTTGGCAAGTTTACGTTCAGTAGTTTGCCATTGCTTTCTAAACGACTGGCACCGATACCAACGCAAAACCAACGCAACACGATTTGCTGCCAAATCGCGCGTAACTGTGCTTCGAATGCGGGTATACGGGATTACGAACCACGTCCATAAGCCCTTCGCCACAGAGATCGGCATTACTGTAATACCAGGGTGGAAAACACACAACACCACAATAGAATCACAGTGATACCAGGATGGAAAACACAAAATCACAGTAGAATCACGGTGATACCAGGATGGAAAACACACAACAA
>JACEFZ010028198.1:0-2500 GCA_014155875.1 Cepaea nemoralis
TTCGCCTAATGGCGAGGGACACTGTTAATAGGGAAAGCTAATCCACAAGCAATATTCAGTTCATCACTACCATAAAACAGTGTGTGTATGGACTACGCTTGAGTTCAAAGCGAGTGAGTTTTTCTGTCTGTCCATGGTATTCTTTTCATTTTCCCCAGAAATCAAATTTACACTGCCATTAAATGTTGTTCATCTTGTCTGCTCATTGTCCATGTTTCACATCCATACAAAAGTAGAGGTTCTGCTTGGCATTTCACCACGCTTTTCTTGTTGCAATTGCCATCTTATTATTAGGCAGTATGTTTTCCATATTTGGCAAAATGTTACCTTCATCATAGCAATTCTTGTTCTAATCTCTTCAAGGCATTTCCCATCAGATGTTATGGCTGTTCCGAGATAATTGTACTGATTCTCTTGTTTAAGAATATGCCTATTTATCCTTGCATCATATTGTGGTATTTCGTTGTACTTAGTAGACGACCATAATCTGTCTTCTTACAACTTAATTCTAACCCTAGTTGTTCACTGTGTGCAACAACCGCATCTACTAAATGTTGCAGATCCTGTTTATTGTCTGCAATCAAGACTGTATCATCTGCATGTCAAATGTTAATCATGTTATATCCCCCAATGGTGATTCCTCTCATATCTTCTATATTTCTAAAAATATTTTCACTTCATGGGGATAAAAGATCTGGAGATATTATACATCCTTTTAGTACACTTCGCTTAATAAGCTGATATTGACTTTGTTCATTATCAATCTTTTGGCAGTTTGTTGTTTCCAATATATGTTTTTTGCAAGTCTTTCCCATCAATTTGTAGATCTGTAAGCATCTTCGCCATGTTGTCATGATCTTACTTTATCTAAAGCCTTAGTGTAGTCAATGAAGCAAAGATGTAGGTTTTTGGTTACCTCTAACGAACGCTCGATTAATATTCTCGGCATATACACAGCATTGACCGTACCATTGCCTTCTACGAACCCACATTGTTCATCAATTGTATTTTCTTCCTAACTCGTCACATGATGATTCTTAGCAACATCTTCGTGATGTGGCTTATTATGCTATTGTTCGATGCTGATCACATTCCAAGGGCTCCTGATTTCTCTGGGTTTGCTATAAATATAGATTTACATAATTCAGAAGGTACATCTCCAGTGGGGAAGAGAATAAGGAGAAGGCAGAGGAGTAAACACCAGGATGGCTTGGCCAGGTGGTATGGTCGAGACAAGAACAATGTGCTGAACCACGATTCTGGTGTTCGAGTGCGATGGCGAATTATGACCGCCCACGCTTATTGCCATGGCGCATGATGAATGCATATCTCCAGTATCATATATTGTGTTAAGCAGGCTGGGGACTTGGTCTGTTCCACATTCTTCTACGGCACTGAAAATGTATGTTGTGATTCTCTCTGTACCCGGTGTCTTGCCAGTTTTGCTCCGTCAATCCAATTCTTCCTGGGTCGTCCTCTCGCCCTTGCATCCCGATATTCTTACATATAACGCTCTAGCCGCTGGTTGATCTTGTTCCATTCTAGCTAAATGTCTGAACCATTTAATTCTTTGGTTTTCTATAAAGTCAGTAATAGGTGTTATCCCTGCAGTTGTTCTTAGTTATCTCTTCAAGTTTTTGTCAGCTGCGTGTTTTACATATCTCATCTCACGCGATTTGATCTTACGCCTATGTGTTTCTGGGACTGTCCATGACTGTCCGGGATATTACCCAAGCTCATATGAGGAGAAACAAAATATTTAACCTATCATGCATGTCGTAAGTGGAGACTAAGCGGGGTTGGATGGGAACTGGGTGCCTCATCCCATACAAAACTTTAGCCTCGAAATCCAACCAATCATGAGAAAATTAAAATACACGAGAACTTGTAGTGAGTTGATTGACGGTCTTGGATTCATTCGGGGATATCATTCAGACACAGAAGAAGCAGAATGCTCACTGGCGTGATTCGTGGCAATCTTTATAAACAAACATCTACTATGTCGTACATATCTATGCCCTGAAACACACACTATCTGCGTGCCACGGTGTCAGTCTCTCCATTTTACAGTCAATATAAAATAACTCAAAGTAATGCAGCTTTACATAACACAGTTACGGAAAACACGGGAAGTTGCGGCGACTAGCCTTCATTAGCAAACAACTACATACACGAAACACAACATATAAACCTTGGGAAGACACTACAGTGGCTACATTAAGGCATAAGAAAGGATGAGAAGAATGGAAAGATGAAAAACTGAGAACAATGAAACAATGGAATTCTTCATTGTTTTCATTTTTTCCCCTTCATTCTTCTCATCCCGTTCTTATGCCTTAATGTAGTCACTGTACGTCTTACCCGTAATTACATGTTGCGTTTTGTGAATGTATTTGTTTTCCGATCAAGGCTATTCGCCACAATGTCAAGTGTGTTAAGTAATTGTGTTATATAAAGCTGAATCACTTTGTGTTATTTTATATTGTTATATTATATTTCC
>JACEFZ010028198.1:7500-10000 GCA_014155875.1 Cepaea nemoralis
AGAATCTAGGCTAAGCTTAACACTTGACTCTAGGCTAGATTTAATACTTGACTTTTGGGCGATACTTAACACTTGATTCTAAGCCCAACTTAACACTTGGCTCTAAGCGCTACTTAACAATTGACTCTTGGCCAAACTTAACACTAGAGTCTAGGATAAACTAGAGGCTGAACATAACACTTGACACTTATGCTAAATTCAACACTTGCAACTAGGCTAAACTTAGCACGTGAGTCAAGGCTAAATTTAACACTTGCATCTAGGCTAAACTTAACACTTGACTCTAGAATAAACTTAACACTTGACTCTAGGCTAAAATTAACAGGGCACTCTAACGTACACTTAAGATGGGTAAAAGGAAAAGAAGAAAGAGAAGCAGAAGAAGAAGGAGGAGGAGATAAAGAAGAAGGGAGAACATGGGAAGAAGAAGAAGAAGAAGAAGAAGAAGAAGAAGAAGAAGAAGAAGAAGAAGAAGAAGAAGAAGAAGAAGAAGCAGCAGCAGAAGGAGGAGGAAGAGGAAGAGAAGGAGGAGGAGGAGATGAAGAAGCACTCTCAGCAGCAGCAGGAGCAGCAGAAATGGTTCCACAAATAATTATTCTTCTATTCACAGTGCCTTCTAATGAACCGATTTTTGAATCTCGGGTATGTCTGTACACGCCTTCCTCACACGAACCGCGTGTGCTCTTTCCTGGCCCTGAGGCAGTAACTGAAGCAGCCGTCTACAGCTTAATCAACCCATTGCCAAAAATCAAACCAACCACAACCATGCTAAACTTTCACAATCATGGAATGTTCTTGTGAATCACCACCCGAACCCTAACTTCCAACAAAAGGACACGCCTGCAGTGGTTAAAACTCCGCCGGGGAGCAAACACGATAGGAGGGTTCTGATCATCAGAACAGGTCGCTAAATGTTTCGATCCCCCATTACCTTCTTTACATTCTCAAGTGCGATATATACCCAGTTAGTACAGCTGAATGTGAAAACCGAGGCCCATGTCGGCTCAGTGCTTTTCCTGATTTGTACGAAATCGATAACCTCGTTCCCAGGTTCTGCCCGAAGGCCCGTATAGAATGTCAACACCGCAGCAAATGGATAAGGCTTATATTTTTAGCGCCAGTATCTTGACAACGGTATGTGGTGGCAGACGTTTGGGTGGGCGGGTGTGGAGATTTCGTTTCTGCTTCTGGAGAAATGGCTGTTGGGTACAGATAGTGATGTGGTAGGTAATTTAGTGCGAGGAAAGTACTTTTAGTGTGGACTTGAGTAATGTTGTGTGGGAGGAAAGTGTCGCTGTTGTGGACTTCAGTAATTTGATGTGGAAAGTGTCGTTGGTATGGACTTCAGGTAATTAATTTGTGGGAAAGGAATTGTATATTTAGAACATGGTAAGTAATTTTATATGTACCATAAAGTAGGGTACAGAGATAGTGAAGTAGGTAATTCTGAGGAAATTAAGTAATTAGGTGTGGGGAAATTGTCTTTAGTGTGGACTTGATAATTTGGTGTGGGAAAAGTATCGTGGTAGGTATTTTAGTGTGAGGAAATTCCCTTCAGTGTGGACTTTAGTAATTTCGTGTAGTGGGGAAAGCTTCGTTAGCATCAGTAGTTTCAGTAATTTATGTAATTTCATGTGAAGAAAGTAACGTTAGTGTCAGTAGTTTCAGTAATTTCATGTGGGGAAAGGAACTGTATGTTTGGAAAATAGGAAGTAATTTAATATCTTAGATATATAAAATGGCTGTAGGGTACTGATAGTGAGGTGGTGGATAATTTAGTGGGAGGAGAGTAACCGTTAGTGTTGATTTGAGTAATTTAGTGTGGGGTCTGTCTGTCTATCTGTCTGTGTGCCCATCTGTCTGTCTGTCCGTCCATCCATACACTCCTTCTGTCTGTCTTTCTATGTGTCTCTCTGTAGATCCATCTGTCCGTCCGTATTCCTGTCTGTCTATCTGTCTGTCTGTCTGTCTGTCTGTCTGTCTGTCTGTCTGTCTGTCTGTCCATCTATCTGTCTGTCCGTTCATTTGTCTGCCTGTCTCTCCATCTACATGTCTGTCGTTCTGTCTGTCTTTCTGTCTGTCTCTCTCTGTCTTTTTGCCTCTCCGTCTTTCTGTCTGTCTGTGAGTCCATCCGTCTGTCTGTCCGCGCATCTATTGTCTGTACATCCATCCGCCCGTCCAACCATCCATCTGTCTCTGTCTGTCTGTCCGTCCGTCCGTCCGTCTGTCTGTCTGTCTGTCTGTCTGTCTGTCCGTCTGTCTGTCTGTCCGTCCGTCTGTCTGTCTGTCCGTCTGTCTGTCCGTCTGTCTGTCCGTCTGTCTGTCTGTCTGTCTGTCCGTCCGTCCGTCCGTTCGTCCACTTCGTCTGTCTAACTGTCTGATTAACTTACACAAATCAAAATAAGTATCTTTACAACAGCAACAACAACAACAACAACAACAACAACAACAAAAACAACAGAAAAAACACTAGTAACAACAACAGTATCGACAACAGTAG
>JACEFZ010028198.1:12500-272868 GCA_014155875.1 Cepaea nemoralis
AAACATTATATTCGTCGCGTGAGTAATCACTCATGCAAAACCTGCTATACCTCTTCATCGAACTGAAAAGTTTTGAAACTTCCTACTCCTCTCATACGCTTGCTGGACTGACAGGCATGCATCGCCATACTGGACATTCATTCGCTGATGAATGTCTATAGGTTTAACCCCTTCACTGATTAAACAAAAAACGATAACAGAACGCTGCTTCTCTTTGGTGCATGCCAAAAGTGAGGCTTTCATCTTTAAACTGTCCTTATGACGTGACAATGTTCGTCTGCACCTTGATGTTACGTGCTTAGAACTCTTGACATCCTTAACAACAATATTGATAGTTACAAGACAATGGCATGGTTGTTGTAATTTATATAACACTTTTAAGGTTTTCATTTGAAGCCCGGTGGTATATGAATGCAAGCCCAATACTATAATGTTAAATGTGTTTTCAATGTCACGCCAAAATATTTAGTTCACACTTTAGTCTTAAATTTCTTGAACACGCCACTCCACCATAAACAAAGTCGTTGTCGTGTCCTCCTTTAAAGTGTCGTCCCTGGAGTGAGGAGAGTCAACACCCACATTATAATTTTTCTTTCCTATCAATATCCTGGAGAATCCACCAGCTTCCGTCCAACACACTCCATCAGCCCATGGACACCTTTTCCTATCACTCTCTCACTGTCGTACTATGCCCCCTCTCATACTTCCCCAACGCAACATACTCAACAACTCTTGCTTCTAAAAAATTAATAAAGATTAATTTATTAAAAGAAAAGTGTAACGTATATGAGACGTGTATGCGAAGAAAATGTGTGTCGTGTATTCTAATGTAAATGTATATGTCAGCCTTCAAAGTTCAGGATCATAGTTCACTCATCATGGCAAGGATTACACGACATCACACGAGTCAGTACAATAGACCTCACCGAAGTCGTATCCTTCTCTCCAGACATGTCCTCCTCCAGGAGCTCTGATGACCATGAGATCTGAATCCCATGTAAATATAATCCGTGAAAAAATACTATTATTGTTCCTAACACAACTGTTCCTAATAGTTTATAGAAACTCAGGCTTCATAATTCCGGCGCAGTGAAACAAACATGGAACACTGTCCTATGAACATGACGTTTTGTCTCTTGCTAAATGTTCTATAGTTCTCACTATTAAACAGTTATTGTCTATACTCCAATAGAGTCCTTTATTTTTGTTCTAGTCATAAGTGAACTGAATATCCATCACTACTGGTGTGTTAAAACTGGTATGACCTAAACTCATTCGGTATTTATCCTGTAGGATACATATACCATTCAGCTCCACTGAGCAATGTTGATCATCTTCCTCTAGCATAGGCTCTTTGATAAAGTTGCTGGCCAATCTTCCTGCGCCAAACTTTATCTTGGATCGGATTTTTCCTTGGTTCCGTGTTCTTCCTTCCAACCAGATGGAACCTGTAAAATAAATCATACAACTGGTGATAGCCTCCCCGTCACTGATCTCTATTAGATGATCGTGGGCCTTTGGCCCTTGCTCAGTAAAATACAATGAACCTACTCTGTCAGGGACAGATGACTCAACCCATTGGTTATCATCAGGCCAAGACAAGAAAAAAAAATAAACAAACAGAATGCGGAACCCCGCCCACCAGGGACACCTACTGGAATATCCCAATTATCTCTCATTACTCAATTCTCAACTAGTAAAGCTTATCAACACTTCACTAATCTATTTTCAACTAACAGAGCCAAGTATCACTTCCCTACTCTAGCTAGTTTTCCACTAACAGTGCTAATCATCACACTTTGGTTTTAACAAGGCTACAGCCTATATTAATTAGAACTAATTAGACTATATTGAGTACCTTATGCAACACCGCAGTTAGATCGAATTACATCCACTCTTGCCATGAAAGGCACGTGTAAAATTAAATTAACTCAATTTGCACACGGTAGACATTTTCCAATCAGAACTGCAGTGCCGAAGCACGTCCGCCTCAATCAACGGTTTTAGTTCAACTCCCCTCTCCAATCATGGTTTTTGGCAACCTCCTAAAATTTGTCACGTGACGTGGTTGATGTCCTGCAGGTGTTATTTGGGCATATCATCCATTGTCAAGAATCTATCTTCCCTGGCTTAGTCACTGTCAGAGTTGTCATCACTTGTTTTGACATCCCCAACAAGCTAGCGAGTTACTGTATGATCCCAACAACAGTTTTCCATAACAAGCTGCCAATCAGCGTGATGTCCGGAAACTCCAATTGACAGACGGACTGTCTTCTTCCGAGCTGTGTACTTCCGCTTCCAATCCGACCTGTTTATAAACTATCAAAGTGGTGTTTTGAGTCAGCTCACTCACTTCCTCTACACATCTGCAGCTGTTAACTTTGCCCGACCTGTGATGGCTGACATCCGATTGCAACCAGGATCCGACGGGTTCCATCTGTATTCGAATGTTGACAAACTGTCAAAGCGATGCAGGGACTTGTCTCACTCACCACCGAGTGTTCCCAATCCGTCGACCAGATGTAAACACGCGCAGTTACATTTTCTGGATTTGTTGAAACAACCTTTGGCCTCGAACAGGCCGCTAATACAGAACGCCTTTTATTCTCATCTCTGGTTAAATCATGTTGGTCTATTATGTGACAGTCATGACTGCCTACAAACATAATTATTTGGAAATTAATGTGGCGGTGGCCTTTTACAGGACGTCGCAATAACACCCAGGTTTGTGTGTATGTGTGTGTGTGTGTGTGTGTGTGTGTGCGTGCGTGTGTGTGTGTGTGATCTCTTGGTAAGTTTACGTTCAGTAGTTTGCCATTGCTTTCTGGACAATCTGCATTCGTACCATTTTATTTTTAAAAAACAACGCAAGGCGGTCTTCTGCCAAATCGTCCGCAGCTGTGTGTCGAACGCGGTATGTGGATTACGAACTGCGCCCGTAACTTCTTCCCCACGGAGCCGGCCATTATCTTAATAGTTGGTAGAAATCAAATCAAGCCCCCAGAGCAGGACTCCAAACGAGGACGAGTTATCTCCTACACCAGTCCTTGAGACAGACGTACAAACGACTCGTCCCAGGAAGCTCTCAGAAATGTCCTCCAGCGATACCAAATGTCAAAGTGAATAACGCTTCTGAGGACCGTCTGTTAATTTGTCCAGGGACCGTTGTCATAGGGAAAATATTTGACCAAATTATCCTCTAAATTCGTGGAGATCTTGGGCAGTTCGTTATGTCCTCAAATATCTTGGGCACTTAGAAGTTAAAAATGTTTTCTTTGTAATTGGTACTAAGGGATGTTAACATGTTGACGACTTATTGTTCCCGCTTTTCTTCTTGTTCTTTTCATTCTTTTTGTTGTTGTTGTTTGGTTGTTGTTGTTGTTGTTGTTGTTGTTGTTGTCGTTGTTGTTGTTGTTGTTGTTGTTCTTCTTCTTCTTCTTCTTCTTCTTCTTCTTCTTCTTCTTCTTCTTCTTCTTCTTCTTCTTCTTCTTCTTCTTCTTCTTCTTCTTCTTCTGTTGCTGCTGCTGCCGCGGCGGCGGCGGATGCGGTGGCGGCTGCTGCTGCCTTTTCACCTCTTCCTTCTACTCTTTCCCCATCCCTACTTTACCTTTGAGAATCAAGCCAACGTTATTTAAACGAACGCTTTTAAATGTGCGCCTAGACCAGGCATGTTACCCCCTCCGATAGTTCGCAAATCCATACATAATTTGCTATGATGACTTCTTGCTCTTTACTTGTTATGTCTAAGTACTAAAGCTCTATGTGGGCCACTGTTTAATGATAGAAGTCTTACATGACCAAACCATCTGATGCACTTTTATTTATATAATCTAACAGTTACAACTGAGAGCAGTCGACAGATAGTTGTTAGTTATGATTTCACGCTCGTGACGGTAAGCAGAGGATCTCGGTATAGAAACGATGGCTACGGTCTGTGACGAGAATGGTCAATGACAAGAAGTGAAGCAATAACATACAGTATCTTTTTTTCTTCAAATGCCCATTATATCATGATTGGACAACTCACAGAATTTCAGATTAACTGTTTCAGAGGTTGTTCCTATGGAGCAGCCACGCCCGATAGGGAAAGTAATGTACACCAGGTGATTCCATACTGTCAGGTATGCAACTGATTCCAAAGATTGTCATTATTAGAAGACATAAGCTTGCTCTAGCCATGACCAGGTACGGTTATTGATATGGCTCACAATGATGATGATGATGATGATGATGATGATGATGATGACGATGACGATGATGATGATGATGGTCACGATGATGATGATGATGATGATGATGATGGTCACGATGATGATGATGATGATGATGATGATGATGATGATGATGATGATGATGATGATGACGATACTGAAGACGATGACTATGATGATGGTAACGATGACAACGATGGTCTTGATGATAGTAAGGATGATGATGATGATGATGATGACGATGATGATGATGATGATGATGATGATGATGATGATGATGATGATGATGATGATGATGATTGTTATGGTAACGATTATAATGATGATGATGATGGTGAGGACGACGATTAAGATTATAATGATGATAACGACGATTATGACGATAATGATTATAATGATGATGACGTTAGTGTGATGATGTACAGAATCCCTTTTAAACAAACAAACACCTCCTCATTCCTTTTCTCCCTACAGTCCATGTTGTGTGGTGTTGGAGATCATGTCTGTCCACAACCTTCTGTCTCGTGTACCGCCAATCATTTCTATACCGATGCCCCTCCATGCCATGATGTCAGATTGTTAAGCATGTTCTTTCTCTGACTCTCCCTGCCACTCCACCCCTCCGCTTTTCCTGTTGTCACGAAATACTCCAGAATTCCCTCTCATGACATGCCTTAAAAATGGGGACTGTCTCCTGATGCGTGTGACCACTTCTCTTTCGGGATTAATTCCTTTCAAATTATCGTCATTGTTTCATTAATCCGTCCAACACTCTATCATACAACCACATCTCTGTAACTTCCACATAATTCCTCACTAGTCTTCTAATAGCACTTCCGTACATCAACATTGGCGAAATGTAGCTTTTAAGAACACTTTCCTTCACCTCAGTTGACAAGATAAATTGCAGATATTATTCTTTACATTGTAAAATTCTGCTCTTGCTTCGGCAATACTACGTTTACCTTTTTTAATACATCTTCCATCTTTTTTTAAAATATATATATAAAGAATACACACATTTAAACATGGTGGCTTTCCAAGGACAATTTCCCTTCACTCTGATGTCGCAGTAGGGAAGACACTTTGCTTTATAATTACCACTTCTTCTGTTTTCTGTTATTCAGACTAAGACCTTTGTTTTGACAAAAATCAGTTTCCACAAAACCATTGCATGTACAATAAACCACTGTCCGCATAATACCGCAAACACTCCACGTTTCTGAAAGCTGTATTCCTTCAGCATCCACGAGCTTTGATAAATCCGTTTTCTTTGCACATCCTTGGACGCGTGATTGTGGACGGATCCCAAAATCAACAAGTTTACAATGGACGTTGAGGTTAGAAATGCATGTAAACAGACGCTGACAATTTCCCACGTCTGTGTCAATGAGATGGGTTGTGTTCGTCCACGGACCTTGCTGTCATAGAAATGTATGTCTACAACGAATTCTAAATGTCACGAAAAGAGATGCAATCAGAAACGATGATATCACGAAGCTAGCAGGGACAGTAGAGGAGCGGCTGGTCGTGTGTTTTAAGAAAACCGGGCTCTTTTTCGGGAGACAAGGGTTCGAATCCTCGGTAAGGTGTAGATTTTTGTTCTGTCGCGGGCAGAAAGAAAGCCCTAACCAGCACTGTTCGCACTAACTAGGAGGCCTTAATTCTTCAGGCTCAAGACCTCCCGCCCCCCGATCCAACAACGCAAGTTACTATAGCCAGTAGGTGGCAGTTTTTTTGGGTTTTATTTTACAGTAGGGACAGATCCTTAGCTTATCATCATCATCATCATCATCATCATCATCATCATCATCATCATCATCATCATCATCATCATCATCATCATCATCATCATCATCACCATCATCATCATATACAATGCCGATATAATCGTTAACATATTAAAGATGTGTATGGTGTTGTTTGTGCCTTCACCTTCTATAAATCTGCACTGCTCAGCTACAATGTCTGGCTTTATTTCGCTTCATATTTGTATTATATTTTGTCATCAGTATTTGAGTCACATGAAACTAATTGTGCTATGTTCTCCACAATCTACTGCACCGTATTTCTTTGGTAGAGCTATGAAAATAGATTTCAATAGACCATAAGGTCTATCCATCCATCCATCCATCCATCCATCCATCCATCCATCCATCCATCCATCCATCCATCCATCCATCCATCCATCCATCCATCCATCCATCCATCCATCCATCCATCCATCCATCCATCCATCCATCCATCCCTCCCTCCCTCCCTCCGTCCGTCCGTCCGTCCGTCCGTCCGTCTGTCTGTCTGTCTGTCTGTCTGTCTATCTCTCTGTCTATCTGTCTATCTATCTATCTATCTATCTATCTATCTATCTATCTATCTATCTATCTATCTATCTTTCTTTGTTAGCCTTGAATGATGTGTGAATGAAATAATGTATGAAAGAGAGTGATAGAAGGGCAGAATGTTAGACGGGCCTGCGTGCCCAATTCTTAACCCTTTGAAAATAAAGTTTGTTCGTTCGTTCGTTCGTTCGTTCTATCTATCTATCTATAGAGAGAGGGGGAAAGAAGGAGAGAGATTGAGAGAGACATAGAGAGAGGGAGAGATAAGAGAGGGAGAGAGAGGAGGGAGAGAGGAAGGAGGGAGAGAAAGAAGGGATGGAGAGCGAGAGGAGGGAGGGAGAGAGATAGAGGGAGGAGGGAGGGTGAGAGATAGGAGGGACGGAAAGGGAGGAGGGAGGAAGAGAGAGGATGGAGGGAGAGAGAGGAGGGAGGGAGAGATTTAGGAGGGAGGGAGGAGGGAGGGAGAGGGGAGGGAGAGAAGGGAGAGATGTCATTAACCAATTTTATTATCACAACTATACGCAAATCCAGCTCTGTGGCGAAGGGATCAGGGATGGGTGGTGTCGTCGCTGGAGCTACGGAGTTCGTGCTTCCGACAGGCCGTCCTGTGGAAAGAGACCGAGCCATATGAGATCATACCCAATACAATGAAGACGATCCTCTCGCATGTTAACTCCTTTTAAACCTGATGTTTGTTTGGCGCTGAATCTGTTAAATTGTCCTTGACTCACCTAAACAGATCAGGTCAAGTGCGGCATTTAAACCCACTCCATGCCTTAAGTGAAGATAATTTGCCCCTGCCTGCTTTCAGCCGTCCTTACTCTTTTAATTCTTTTTCCTCCAATTTCTTTTCTTTATGCGGCTGGAAACATCGAGCCCTTAGAAAATGTTCAGGAATTCTTCGAGTCTGAGGAACTTCCGTGCTTTCCCGAAAGTTGAAGTCCTAAAAAGTGCTTCCTTTCTGCGAAGCATTTTTTAAAGTTAAGGAAATGTGTTTTTTTAAGCGGGCTTTCTGAAATCCTTTTCTTCTCTCTGTTTTATGACCGTTGAATTGAACAGCTTCCGGTATCTTTTCTTTATGCTTCCTCTTCTATTTAAAAGAGATTATTTGTATTCCATTCTACAGTGACCCCTTCCTCAGTTCAAAATTAGAAGAGAAGATATATTAGGGTCATCCGCCTGGCTCAGATTAACTGATTCAGTGCCGAAGGATAATATATCGCCGTATGTGACTTCTCATTTGGACAGAAGGACGATATATCGCCATACTAGGGTATTCGTGTTATTCGTTTTATAATTTGGTGTCTTCCGCAATTTCAATGCTCATTGAACGGAAGTCTACATTATAATACTTGTTTATTTGATTGTGTACCACATTTTGTCCAATCATACTTGTTATTTGTCACTGCATCAGTTCATAATCTCGTGACCGCCTCAGTCACAATTCAGATATTAATTCGAAGAGGATTGTTGTCCAAAGAGGATCATGGATTTTTATTTTTCGTTGAACTCAAGCGTAGTTTATGCACGTGCTACAACTTCTGGTGCACTGGACTGATTTTTGCGCATTTATTAGCTTTCTTATTACCAGTGTCCCTCGCCATCAGGCGAACGCACTCCGACTTCAGAGGTACTTGTAATTTACTCCCCCAAGTCAAGGACGAGACGTCACCATTTTAGTCCAACTGACTGGTGTAGGAGTTGAACCCGCTACCTCGACATCAGCACACCAGAAGTTTAAGAGAGAACGCTCACTGATATTGTCCGAATGTGGAGCATTTGTTATCTCTACGGCGATTGCAAGTTTAAAATGAAATCTTTCTGTTTGCACAAAACTGTCTGAACTGGTGTAATTGCCAATGTCTTGATATATGTGAGAAATCGTTTATTGTTCGTCGAATATAATACACGAAGCGCCTATCCTTTGTTAACCTTTTGTTGGAAATATAGCTGGTATCTCGAGATTGAAGAGCTCAGCGTTTTATGATCTGTCTTGTTTCCACCCACACTGGTATATGTTCGGTTACTCAGTTTGCTAACTATCTTTCCTTTCTACCTATTCGCTTTGCTTGACACTCACACTGGAATTGATCAATGCAGTAGTTCGATTTTGTGTACGGTGACAATGTTGTTATTGTTGTTGTTGTTTAACAGATGGCGTTGGTGTCGGTGTGATTTTATATCTAATAATTAGTTCAGCAGCAAAGAATATTTGGTTTAATGCTGTTTTAAGTGGATCGTGTTTTCATTTCATTACGTCGTCCCTACAAAAGGTCAGTTGAAGAAATACTTGAAGTTTGGGAACCGATGATTCTGTGATGATAGGCTTGGGTGGTTGGCAGTGGCGCTTGATGAAGTAGGCTGGATATCCATTAAACTGCAGAGTTTGGTTAAGGGTGTCCTGTGCCTCTTTTAGTGTATCATCATAGAAATCGTCCTAGTTGCATTAAACTTGATCCCTACCAGGCCACACTGATATTTAGTAGGTGCAAAGCTATGGACATTCATGTATTGACTCGTCCATGTTTTTTTGTTTTTTTTTTTTATGTGCAGTGAGGCGCAAATACAAACTATAATCAATTCTGGAAATAAGATATACTATGCACTACAACATCTACTAAAATCAGATGCGCTATCTCGTAATGCATTTAAATCACAAAATACAAAACACTGATTAGACCAGTTGCGCTGAATGGCTCTGAAACCTGGAGTACAACGAAAGGAAACGAAGCCTTGTTACAAACCTTTGAGAACAAAGTTTTAAAACGCATCTTTGGACCCATTAGGGATACACAAAGTGGAGTGTGGAAAAGAAGAAGTAACAAAGACATTTTATGATCTGTTTAAGTCCCCTCTAATCACTGGTATCATGAAGGCTAATAGACTACAATGGCTGGGGCATATAGAAAGAATTGAAGATAATAGGGAAACAAAACTCGCTTACACTCAGGAAATAAATGACCGTAGACCCCGAGATAGACCAAGAAGACGGTAGAGAGATAATATACATACAGACCTACAAGCACTTGGAATCAGCGACTGGCAAGAGAAGGTCAACCATAGAGACGAATGGAGACGGATTGTATCTGCAGCAAAGAACCTCAATGGCTCGGAACGCTGAAGAAGAAGAAGTGAGGCGCTGTTGTCATTTGGAGGTGATAGATTCGAACCCTGGACGTTAAACTATAGCTTACATTTGTATGTTGTCTTCTACGTTCTCTAATGCTTACTTCTTGCTTCTACTTCCATAAGCGCCAAACAATGTTTGTTTACGACATGTCTTAGTAGCCTCAAAGTGTTCCCTGATCAATAATGCTGGGGTTGCCATTCTTGGGAAGTAAACCATGTACTCTTTGTGCCTGTTGGAGTAGGGCGCATTAATTAAGCTTCCCTGTCTCTTTAGCATCCGTTAAAGATAGAATAGCTCCCACATCACTTCCTAGTTGCTTCGGTCTTCTTCTTTGATTGCTTCAAGTGTTCGTGAGACTTATTTTGCTGCCGTGTTAGGGTTTACGGGTGAACTTAATGGTCCCAGAAGTCTTTCCCGACATAACGGCTTCCCGTCTAAATCCTGGCAGGCAGGTCGATAAGTAGGTCATATAGTAGTTCTAGAAAGCGGAAGGGGTGGTTTGGGTGTGGGAATGGATTGAGGTGTAATGTAACAGTTTATCTGTCTTAATTTAAGTCCGTCTTCATTCTCGTTTTGTTTCTCTCTCTCTCTCTCTCTCTCTCTCTCTCTCTCTCTCTCTCTCTCTCTCTCTCTCTCTCTCTCTCTCTGTCTGTGTCTATCTCTCTGTCTCTCTTTCTCTCTCTCTCTCCCCCTCCCTCTCTGTTTCTCTCCCACTCCCTTCTTCCCCCCTCTTTCTCGCATTATTATTCCAAGCTATCTAAGACTCTCTATCTCTTTTTCTTTCTCTCTATTTCTTTATTTCATCTCAATCTCTCTCTTCCTCTCTCTCTGTCTCCATCTCTCTCCCTTTCTTTCTCTCCATCTAACTCTCTCTCCATCGAACTCTCTCTCCATCTAACTCTCTCTCCCTCTTTCTCACCTCCCCTCTCTCTCAAGATCTCTCTATCCCTCTAGCTCACCTCTCTCTCTCCTCCGTTCTCCTCTGTCTCTCCCTCATCTCCCCCTCCTCATCTCTTTCCCTCTCTCCCTCTCTCCCTCCCTCTCTCTCTCTCTCTCTCTCTCTCTCTCTCTCTCTCTCCCCCCCCCCCCCCCCCAATTTTCCACGATCAAACTAAAAAAATAATTCTTAGATTATTAGAAAAAACAATTAAAATAAATATACTGACATGTCACAATATCTGAATTTTGAAGAAAACCGGCACATACACAGCGTTATGTCTCGGCCACTGACATACTCTGGTCACGTTAAAACTTACACACACACAGCATGTCTCGAGCGCTAACATACTCTGGTCACGTTAAAACTCACACATACACAGCATGTCTCGAGCGCTAACATACTCTGGTTACGTTAAAGCTCACACATACACAGCGTGATGTCTCGGCCACTGACATACTCTGGTCACGTTAAAGCTCACACATACACAGCGTGATGTCTCGGTCACTGACATACTCTGGTCACGTTAAAACTCACACATACACAGCGTGATGTCTCGGCCACTGACATACTCTGGTCACGTTAAAGTTCACACAATCACAGCGTGATGTCTCGGCCACTGACATACTCTGGTTACGTTAAAGTTCACACATACACAGCGTGATGTCTCGGTCACTGACATACTCTGGTCACGTTAAAACTCACACATACACAGCGTGATGTCTCGGCCATTGATATACTCTGGTCACGTTAAAGCTCACACATACACAGCGTGATGTCTCGGCCACTGACATACTCTGGTTACGTTAAAGTTCACACATACACAGCATCATGTCTCGGCCACTGACATACTCTGGTCACGTTAAAGTTCACACTGCTGGGAAAACACACCGATGGACGGCGTGATCCTGAAAGAAGTGGCAAGAATTTACCAGCATGGAGGTGGACACCGGACAATAAAGACCCCCTGGGCACGGACATGCACAAGGCAAGGGAACTGGCAAATGATAAAGAATCTTTTCGGCCGGATGTGATGAGTGCGACGTTCTGCAAATACCCAGTAACATAATGTTAACAATTGGGAGCTTATTATTTCTATGGTCGTCACCAATATATGGCAGTAAGCACGGTGATATATGTTACACGCAATTTACCATTGGGATGTCAGGATTTTAAAAAAAACTGTCATTTACTGCTAATATAGTACCTTGCGGTGTATGGCAGAAGGAGGGGGGGGGGGTCTTTGAGCCTGAAGAATTAAGGCAGCCTGGCTAGTGCAGTCGCCGCGAACTGTGCAGGTTAGAGTTTTCTTTTTGCCCCCAAAAGAAAAAGAAAAACAAACACTCCACACCTTACCGAGGATTCGAACTCGGGCCTCCGAAGGAGAATCCGGCATTCTTGCCACTCGGCCAGCACACGATTTACCATCATTGTATCAGGATAAGAAACGGTCGGAAGAGGTTACCCCATTAACGTTCCGCTGACATCGGCATGATCGAGGTCAGACTACGGTTCAATACCTCCTCTCTACGATGGCTACGGGAGGGAAAGACTGTCCTGTCCACATATTTTTCTTCGTGCACTCAGGCCAACACACATGTGACGGTCTCAACACTTCACATACCTGCTAAGGTTCCAACTAATGGAATTTGTTTTTGTTATTAATCCTACCAAGAGCGTTTCGGATTATCACACTCGCCCTTTCCTCCTCCCCTGTAATGGTTGCCTGTCCATTAAAAAGTTCAGAGATTGTATCTTTGAGGGCGGTTGCAGATGCCATCATGATTTTGAGAATGCATGCAGAGATCTTTTTGCCATGAAAGCATCATGATTGATGCTATAAGACGTGGTTATCACCATGTGCCATGCTGATACGCGTGGACGGTCATGGTTCGTATCTCACACCTGAGTTTTCTGAGAGAGATGGAGACAGAGAGAGAGAGAGAGAGGGGGGGGGAGGAGAAAGAGTTCGTATCTCACACGGTCACCTGAGTCTTGGATCAAGGTTGTGTTCTTGTCAAAATTATACAACGCAGACATGACATCAGGGTATTTTCTCACTGCTTTCTCCTGGTTCTTTCCCCAGTTTTACCAGTTGTCACAAAGTTTTCTAGTTTATTGTTCTCTGTAACGTGTCCAAACAATCTTGATTGCCGCGCCTAAGACAACGAATGTCGTTTGGTAGAAGTTCTTTTGCCTCTATAAGCAAGTTTCTAACTTCTATCTGACTCTATGTATATTTCGACGGCAGTTTTATGTTATTTTTCCTGTCTCCGTTGTCGGTGTCTTGGTTTAGGGGTAATGAACGCAATTTCTCAATCCCGACATATCGGGCTCGTTGTCCACCACGCGTGAGTTGGCAGTAGATGGCTTGCCGTTGATTTTCACAATGGTATGAGTGTCGGCCGTCCAGAAAGCAGTGAGAAATTTATGCTTCTTGTAATCCATGCGGTCTGTCTTTGTGATCGTATACGTCTACAGTCTTCTGTCTCGTGTACTGCCAATCTTACAGTCCATGCCGTGTGGCGTTGGTGATCATGTCTGTCCACAACCTTCTGTCTCGTGTACTGCCAATCTTCTTATAGTCCATGCCGTGTGGTGTTGGTGATCATGTCTGTCCATAGCCTTCTGTCTCGTGTACTGCCAATCTTCTTATAGTCCATGCCGTGTGGTGTTGGTGATCATGTCTGTCCACAGCCTTCTGTCTCGTGTACTGCCAATCTTCTTATAGTCCATGCCGTGTGGTGTTGGTGATCATGTCTGTCCATAGCCTTCTGTCTCGTGTACTGCCAATCTTCTTATAGTCCATGCCGTGTGGTGTTGGTGATCATGTCTGTCCACAGCCTTCTGTCTCGTGTACTGCCAATCTTCTTATAGTCCATGCCGTGTGGTGTTGGTGATCATGTCTGTCCACTAGCCTTCTGTCTCGTGTACTGCCAATCTTCTTATAGTCCATGCCGTGTGGCGTTGGTGATCATGTCTGTCCACAGCCTTCTGTCTCGTGTACTGCCAATCTTCTTATAGTCCATGCCGTGTGGTGTTGGTGATCATGTCTGTCCACAGCCTTCTGTCTCGTGTACTGCCAATCTTCTTATAGTCCATGCCGTGTGGTGTTGGTGATCATGTCTGTCCACAGCCTTCTGTCTCGTGTACTGCCAATCTTCTTATAGTCCATGCCGTGTGGTGTTGGTGATCATGTCTGTCCACAGCCTTCTGTCTCGTGTACTGCCAATCTTCTTATAGTCCATGCCGTGTGGTGTTGGTGATCATGTCTGTCCACAAGCCTTCTGTCTCGTGTACTGCCAATCTTCTTATAGTCCATGCCGTGTGGTGTTGGTGATCATGTCTGTCCACAACCTTCTGTCTCGTGTACTGCCAATCTTCTTATAGTCCATGCCGTGTGGTGTTGGTGATCATGTCTGTCCACAGCCTTCTGTCTCGTGTACTGCCAATCTTCTTATAGTCCATGCCGTGTGGCGTTGGTGATCAAGTCTGTCCACAGTCTTCTGTCTTCTGTACTGTCAATCTTCTTATAGTCCATGCCGTGTGGCTGTTGGTGATCATGTCTGTCCACAGCCTTCTGTCTCGTGTACTGCCAATCTTCTTATAGTCCATGCCGTGTGGTGTTGGTGATCATGTCTGTCCACAGCCTTCTGTCTCGTGTACTGCCAATCTTCTTATAGTCTATGCCGTGTGGTGTTGGTGATCATGTCTGTCCACAGCCTTCTGTCTCGTGTACTGCCAATCTTCTTATAGTCCATGCCGTGTGGTGTTGGTGATCATGTCTGTCCACAGCCTTCTGTCTCGTGTACTGCCAATCTTCTTATAGTCCATGCCGTGTGGTGTTGGTGATCATGTCTGTCCATAGCCTTCTGTCTCGTGTACTGCCAATCTTCTTATAGTCCATGCCGTGTGGCGTTGGTGATCATGTCTGTCCATAGCCTTCTGTCTCGTGTACTGCCAATCTTATAGTCCATGTCGAATGTCGTTGGTGATCTTGTGTGTCCACGACCTTCTGCCATTCATTTCTGATACTGATGACCCTCTACGCAATTATGTCACGCTGCCCAGCATTTTTTCTTATGGTCTCACCCTGCCTCTTTTTCCCTCCATCTTTCCCGTTAATGGCAAACTACCATTGCAGGAGTAAAATCGCCAAAAACATCACAAACATTCAATAAATACTGGCCTTAATTGCGACATCGTGTAAAAAAAAAGACAGGCAACTAACTTTAACATTCTTTAAGAATTCGCACTCTTATTTTTCAGGCAGTCAGTTTATGCAGATGATCTTTTGTTCATCAGTGTATTCTTATGCCCTTTAACACTAATATTTTTGTGTGATATTCTTTTCTATTCGCATTCGCTTGTTTTCCGGCCATACTTCTATTTGCCACTTCGCCCGCGTTTTTAACTTCCATCTGAATCTCTTCGCACGTTCACGGTTGGTTTTGTTTCGCCTTCCATTCTTCGTTAGTTTTATGCTTTGCACGGTTATCCATGTCACACAGACTGTCCTCCCGTCTCACACAGTCTGTCCTTCCATTGTGGAATAATTGATATGTTAAGCATGGGCTAATGAATTATTCAATATTCCCCATTGATCAGCAACGTCTCGGAATAGATTGACAATACATCAAAGTCAGTCTATGTTTCTATATTGAGTTTTCCATTTATCTCATGTTCTTTCTTCGGTTCACCTAAACCTAATTTTGTTTATTGATATTGATGTCATCTTTTGAAATATTATTTTAATGTTTTTTTGCCTATAATAATTTAATCTGTTTAATTATTTTGTAAGTAAACAAATAATTACAATTAATTAATAAGTTTATATCACCACACCATGTGACCCATCAAGTTCCGATTGGCCTGTATCAGTATGGGGCTAGCACCATATGTCCAATGCGTCTCAGGGAGGTCAAAGTCTGTTCTTTTATTTACTGTTTTTGTTTCAATGTTGCGGGATGTTGAGACTAACCCTAACCCCAGCTTGATTTACTAGGTAAAGCTGCATTCAGTAGTTTGCCATTGCTTTCTGAACGAGAAGTCAACGTTTAGCTCCGAACTGACCTATGTAATGAATGAACCTCACACCACGCCATCAGCGTGCTGGAAGTTTAAGCGCCCGTGTTTTAATCCGTTGGGCCGCGTACTTTATTTACTCCTTACCATACATACCCGAATACCACATATCCGTGTCCGGTCCACAATGAAACAGATGAGTGACTCTTATATTTATATTTTCGTGTAGAGTTTTACATGTAGTTGTATTGGTGCATATTTGATGTTTCTGTGCTGATGTAGACTTTGGCCCCAACTTCCATATTGTTACTTGCGGTCGTGTTCTAGTAAATCTTACGGTCCACTTCTGTTTCTATGGTTATTCATTAACTTTATCTTTTCTTCTCGGTAGAGATTTGTCCGCAGCAGACGAAAAATATCTCCGGCGGGCCTATTCTCGCCGGTCGCGAGATCCGCACAGTGGAAGGATGGGAGATTTGCTCGCAATAGACGAGCAATATCTCCTGCGGTATCTCCGGCGGGCCTATTCCCGCTGGTCGCGAGGTCCGCTAAGGTCAGGCGGAGAGTCTGACGATAGTGCACGCTTTACACAGGTCCGGACACTTATGATTGACAGATGTGCGCGTCCTTATGGTCCGGGCGCGTACGAGGCCTTCACCTGTGGGACTTGGCTGAACGCCTCTAAGCCGGGCCCTTGGGTGTCAGGGTCTGGCCATCACTCGCCACCTGCTCGTGGAGGTGAGGTCTCGGAGGTTGACGCTGTGCCGCTAGCGTCTGCAGCCTACCTTGTGCCAGACGTATTGGTTACCCATTCCTCTGGAAAACACAAGATTAGGGGGAACATGTCGTTTGGGCACCACGTGTTTCTCTGAAGCTCTGCCCAGGCATTGTGATGGAATATTGGCCACATTCCAACTCACATACTTTGGTCTGTCAAGACTGCAAGGTGCCACTCATTCCTTACTATAAACCGAATACATCTTGATGCGTGTAAAATGGTACTTTACTTCACTTCAGAACTCTATACCTCAAAACTGACTTGGCCATCGACTGGTAAGACACCCCCCTCCCCTCCCGCTGCCTAGCGAGGCCTGTCTCTTTAGACAAAGGCACTAGTGGAGTCAGCTGTGCACAAACTCGTGGAAGTCAAAGGGAAACCACCGCTGTATTTTCACAAGATAATCATGCTACAAAATAAAACTGATCACGAGAACGATGGGGATTCCAGTGGAGTCTCCTCGTCCGGTAGGGAGCATCAAGTGCTACAGGTGACGCCTGATCTTCATCAAGCAACTGTATGCATAGTCAATGTTAAAAATACACTAAATGGTGGTACATGGAATGTCAGAAAACACTTAGCCAGAATGGAAAATTAGATAATATCAAGAAAGACATGGAAAGAATGAAAATACATATATTAGGGATTAGTGAAATGCGATGGCAAGGTGTTTGTGTGGAGAGAGGGGGGTGGATTATTTTATAAGTATAGAATTATTTACTCAGGGGGGCAAAGACTACAAAAGAGGAGTTGGCGTAATTTTGGATCAAATAAGTGCTAATACAGTTAAAGGATTTTGGACAAACTCACATAGCGTATTATTTGTGAAACTCCGTGGCATACCTCTGAATAATAACATAATAGAAGTATATCCACCAACAGCAGACTGTAAAGAAGACGAAATGGATATATTTTATAACGAATTAGACACCAGAGAAACGAATGGAGACGGATTGTATCTGCAGCAAAGAACCTCAATGGCTTGGAACGCTGAAGAAGAAGAAGAATTAGACATGGCCGTGGAGTAGCGTAAAAATGTTGAAATGACTGTCACTTCAGATTACCCAAGTTATTATAAAGTTCATGTATTCTTTCTTCTTTGCTTTCTGCTGATGGAGCATATAATTAAATGACGTCGATATTAAAAGGCCAGCCCTTCAAATTAACTAATAATATTCTATCTGATAATGCCCATTATCCCTTCATAGATTTTGATTTTTTTATTTCAGATCCTCAAGAACGACAATATCTATTTTGTAGTTCACTCCCTTGAGCTACATTTAAATTTGTTGTCACAAAGTAAATGATGACAGAGTGACAGATAGAGTGGCTATGGTTGTGTCTAGGGTATGTCCTTGTAAAATGTGATGCTTAACAACAGATTAACCAAGATGCATCACCACCAAACACCAGTCAGTGGACAAGCGTTGATTGCGCACATAATATTCCTTTAATTCTGAATTAACACAGACACATGTAGCATATAAATCCAGGAACAATAATTCTCTAAGAATATATCTCCATCCCAATGGGACACTTCGAATAACACTACCTCTCAAGGCTACTAACATCTCGTCCCACACGACAGGTATACTAGCCTCTCTCTAGGCCCGACTCAAAATAACTCACTCTGGGTCTCGAATTCCACTCACTATCCCTGGAACCCACAGTGCGGAGTTCTCTTCCGAACTCCGTCACAATTCTTCACTTTCTCAGACCACGACCTTCTCCTGGTCCGGTCTAGACTCAACTCCCTCTCAGCTCGGAGTCCAAACATCAACTGATCCCCGTCAATCTTTGTCCCTCTCTTTTTAAACTGTTGTCTCCCCCACAATGCTTCACACACAACACACAATCTCACTGCTTCAACTGTCTGCCTCACCTTTATTTTAGCCAGCTGACTTCTTCTCAGCTCCCCCTTTCAATTACTGTCTTCTAATTTACGCCCTCTGGGGGACTTACTATCCGCCCTATTTTATCTCGTGAACTGTTTATCTTGTACGGCCACTCACCTTAATGTCAATGACCACAGGCATGTGACACTACCCCACCCTCAAAAGAAAACATCGTTTTCAAATGTTGGGAGACTAAAACTTATTAAATATGTGACCCAGACACATTGCCTGGGTAGCCCTAAGTATGGCTGCACCTTACTCTAGCTACCACACTACATAATACATCAAATACTCATAGTACACTCCCATATTCCCCACACATAAATACAACCATGTTTCTATCTTGTGTACCAATGCATGAACTAATACATCACATAATAATAATACATCATAGAAAAGCATTATACTTATGTACCCACAGGTCTATTAATATCTTTAAGAAGACACAAGCTATTTGTGTACCGACCATATATCAGGTGGTTCTTTTCTTGCATCAACCCACCTCTGATTCCTGTCGATGCTGTGTCTACCTTTCATGTACCCATGACTCATGGTACCTCTACAATTACAACATCTGTTTGCTATCCCTAGCCCTGGGTCAGTAATGTCGCGAACACTCTTTTGACCTGACTCAACTTTCCTATCTGCATATTGTACTGTTACACTTGCGTCTCTGTTTAGTCTGAACTCTTTATTCAATCTTGGCCCATATATCTGGCACCTTTCTTTCTGCTGCATACGCCTTATGCCTATGTGCCCTGCACATGCACTATCCTGAGCTGTTCTAGTATATTGGTCTCTGTGTGCTAAAGGTACTGCTACTTGCCCACGTGCAGTTCTGCTATCTGAAAACCTGCGAGTGAGAACATTGTTCTTCCTATCGAAGCACCATCTACCTTTCTTTGACTGCCTATGTTCTACTCTCCTACACCCTTGGGAACATTTGTTCAGAGTAGTATCTTGTCTCTGGGATTCCCTACAGCTACATTTGAGATCCATTCTCACCTGCTCAGCTGTCCTATCCTTGTCCTCAGTGTTTACTTCAAGTGCCTCTTTTTCTTCAGCTATACTCTCTAATTTAGGTTTTCTTTTGGTAACTACCTCGTTACTATTTCCACTATGTTTTTGGTCCCAATAAACTACTTCCTCTTCTGTACACTCTTTAACTCCTATAACATTTCCTATGATGAGATCTGCCACTGGTGAGTCTAAAACACATGCTGTCACTCTTCCTGTTATGTATGGTGTTTTTACTGTTATCACGGCTATTGGGTAGAATTCTACTGTCCCATTAAATGTTATGGATCTAATCTTTTCCCCTGTATAATCCGAGGGTTGCACTAAACTCTTTCTCACCCCGATGGACGTACATCCGGAATCCCTAATTGTTAACGCTGGCCTATCATTAACAAGCCCATGATGCATCTTCAGACTTCCTCCTTCATGGACTGCTGATCCTGCTTTCACTGTATGACCACATATTAGGACTGGCTGACTGTCTTTTTCAAAAAGAGGTTTGCACCCACTACAATCTTCATTGTTCAGCGTCTCAATTACTTGTGCTGCATTTGAGTGCTCTGTTTTTATCTTGTACGGCCACTCACCTTAATATTGTCCGAAAATCGCATGGAAATGTCTGTCCGTTACTGTTTTGAAAAGATTACGACGTTAGATTCCCACAATGAATTAATGTTCTGATGCATTGTCCCTTTTTGTTGACGTGATGACACGATTTTCGACTGTCGTAAAAGTTGAAGATGATGATAATTATCCCAACGCCTTGTCTCTACACAGTCCGTAACGTTTTTTTGTAATCCTCCCTGTAGAGTTGACCTGTGATTGTATAATGTATGTGAACGCTCTTGTTTTGCCAGAAATATTGGGTTTTCGATGCGTTTTGGGGAGCCGAAAATACCTTTAAAATCAATGAATGTTTATCTGCGTAGTCACTGTCGCTTTGGAGTGATGGTATGGTTTCACTGTTGCTGACCCGGTTAAACCAACGAATGGCAGGAAATGATCACGCGCTTTAAATCCGCTTCGCAAGTCTTTTTTGGTGAAGAAATGCGCTCATACTCGCGAAGACGGCACCTGAATGACTGTTGTGGTTTGTTTCTCGATGATGACACACATACAAAGACGTTAAACGCAAATCCTAGTTTCAGTAGAAAAACAACGTGTTTATCTCGTTCTACTCTGGACAATTTTTCAGTAAAATTCCATTGTCCACGGCCTTGAACCCGCTGGTCATCTCTGTTTCTCTTTATCACAATAATCCGTGCAGAAACTTTTACTTTTCTGTGGAGCAACGATTGTCACCTTTGTGTGTTCCCCACACTTTACTCCTATAACTCCCCTCCTCCTGGCGAGTTTTTAACCATGAATTACCCTCGTAACTCCCCTGGCGCCCCTTTCCGTCTTATTATCTGCACCGAACTCTGAAGACGCCGTACACACACACACTCGCTGTCCACAAGTTCACCTGACCTTCACCTTTGGCGCCTGTCTATTTTACGTGACCAACCTGTTCTAAACAGCGCCGACTTTTTCCGCCTGCTGTCCGCCAGACAATTCTCTCAGCAGCGCAAAACCTTGTCTGTGTACTGGGAGTAAACCCCTGCTGTCCCCTCTCCCTCTCAGGGTGGGCACTGATTTTACCTGTGGTGGCTTTGTTTTGAATTAGCTGTGGTTTGTAATCCTATCTTCGCCTACTGGCCATTACTGGATTGAACTTGGAAAACCATGTTGTTGCGCTTAATGAACTGATTCGTACTGATGTAAAATACCGAAGTCCAAGATCGGACAGCCCTCACTTCATCGTCTGTCACAAAGTAAATGATGACAGAGTGACAGATAGAGTGGCTATGGTTGTGTCTAGGGTATGTCCTTGTAAAATGTGATGCTTAACAACAGATTAACCAAGATGCATCACCACCAAACACCAGTCAGTGAACAAGCGTTGATTACGCACATAATATTCCTTTAATTCTGAATTAACACAGACACATGTAGCATATAAATCCAGGAACAATAATTCTCTAAGAATATATCTCCATCCCAATGGGACACTTCGAATAACACTACCTCTCAAGGCTACTAACATCTCGTCCCACACGACAGGTATACTAGCCTCTCTCTAGGCCCGACTCAAAATAACTCACTCTGGGTCTCGAATTCCACTCACTATCCCTGGAACCCACAGTGCGGAGTTCTCTTCCGAACTCCGTCACAATTCTTCACTTTCTCAGACCACGACCTTCTCCTGGTCCGGTCTAGACTCAACTCCCTCTCAGCTCGGAGTCCAAACATCAACTGATCCCCGTCAATCTTTGTCCCTCTCTTTTTAAACTGTTGTCTCCCCCACAATGCTTCACACACAACACACAATCTCACTGCTTCAACTGTCTGCCTCACCTTTATTTTAGCCAGCTGACTTCTTCTCAGCTCCCCCTTTCAATTACTGTCTTCTTATTTACGCCCTCTGGGGGACTTACTATCCGCCCTATTTTATCTCGTGAACTGTTTATCTTGTACGGCCACTCACCTTAATGTCAATGACCACAGGCATGTGACATTTGTCATTGTCTTAAAATGTAGTTATTCCTGTCTTCTCCCATCTGATGTTACTTATTCCTGTCATATTCCATTTTATGTCACTTATTCATGTCATATTCCATTTTATGTTACTTATTCCTGTCCTATTCCATGTGATGTTACTTATTCATGTTATATTCCATTTTATGTTACTTATTCCTGTCATATTCCATTTTATGTTACTTATTCATGTCATATTCCATTTTATGTTACTTATTCCTGTCCTATTCCATTAAATGTTACTTATTCTTGCCCTATTTCATTTAATATTACTTATTCTTGCCCTACTAGATTTGATGATACTTATTCCTGTCCTATTTCATCTAATGTTACTTATTCCTGCACTATTCCATCTGATGTTCCTTATTCCTGCACTATTCAACCTGATGTTTCTTATTCCTGCACTATCCCATCTGATGTTCCTTATTCCTGCACTATTCCATTTGATGTTACTTATTCCTGTCTTATTCCATCTGATGTTCCTTATTCCTGCACTATCAGATCTGATGTTCCTTATTCCTGCACTATTCCATCCGATGTTCCTTATTCCTACACTATTCCATCTGATGTTCCTTATGCCTGCACTATCCCATCTGATGTTCCTTATTCCTGCACTATTCCATCTGATGTTCCTTATTCCTGCACTATCCCATCTGATGTTCCTTATTCCTGCACTATTCCATCTGATGTTCCTTATTTCTGCACTATTCCATCTGATGTTACTTAGTCCTGTCCTGTTCCATCTGGTGTCACTTATTCCTGCACTATTCCATCTGATGTTACTTATTTCTGTCCTGTTCCATCTGATGTTCCTTATTCCTGCACTATTCCATCTGATGTTACTTATTCCTGTCCTGTTCCATTTGCTCCTTATTCCTGCATTATTTCATCTAATGTTACTTATTCCTGTCCTGTTCCATCTCATGTCACTTATTCATGTCCTATTCCACCTGATGTTCCTTATTCCTATACTATCCCATCTGATGTTACTTATTCCTGTCATGTTCCATCTGATATCACTTATTCCTGCCGTATTCCATCTGATGTTCCTTATTCCTACACTATTCCATCTGATGTTCCTTATTCCTGCACTATTCCATCTGATGTTACTTATTCCTGCCAGTATTCCATCTGATGTTCCTTATTCCTACACTATACCATCTGATGTTACTTATCCCGGTACTATCCTATCTGATGTTTCTTATTCCTGTCCTGTTCAATCTGACGTTCCTTATTCCTGTACTATCCCATCTGATGTTACTTAATCCTGTCCTATTCCATCTGATGTTTCTTAATCCGGTCATATCCCATCTGATGTTACTTATTCCTGCACTATTCCATCTGATGTTACTTAATCTTGTCCTATTCCATATGATGTTACTTATTCCTGTCTACTCCATCTGATGTTACTTAATCATGTCCTATTCCATCTGATGTTACTTATTCCTGCACTATTCCATCTGATGTTTCTTAATCCGGTCATATCCCATCTGATGTTACTTATTCCTGCACTATTCCATCTGATGTTTCTTAATCCGGTCATATCCCATCTGATGTTACTTATTCCTGCACTATTCCATCTGATGTTACTTAATCATGTCCTATTCCATCTGATGTTACTTAATGCTGTCCTATTTCATCTGATGTTACTTATTCCGGTCCTATCCCATCTGATGTTACTTAATCGTGTCCTATTCCATCTTATGTTACTTATTCCTGTCCTATCCAATCTGATGTTACTTATTCATGTCCTATTCCATCTGATGTTACTTAAGCCTGGACTATTCCATATGATGTTACTTATTTTAAAAGGGAAAGCAAGTCCACACGCAAAACTCAGTCCTTTACTACTTTAAACAGTGTGTAAGGACTACGCTCGAGTTTAAGCGAGCGAACAAAAAGAAGAAGAAAAGAAGAAGAAGTTCCTTATTCCTGTCCTGTTGCATCTGATGTTACTTATTCCTGTCCTGTTCCATCTAATATTACTTATTCCTGTCCTATTCAATCTGATGTTACTTATTTCTGTCCTATTCCATCTGATATTACTTATTCCTGTCTTATTCCATCTGATGTTACTTATTCCTGTCCTATTCAATCTGATGTTACTTATTCATGTCCTGTTCAATCTGATGTTACTTATTCCTGTCCTATTCCATCTGATATTACTTATTCCTGTCCTTTTTCATCTGATGTTACTTATTCATGTCCTATTCAATCTGATGTTACTTATTCATGTCCTATTCAATCTGATGTTACTTATTCCTGTCCTATTCCATCCGATATTACTTATTCCTGTCCTTTTTCATCTGATGTTACTTATTCATGTCCTATTCAATCTGATGTTACTTATTCCTGTCCTATTCCATCTGATGTTACTTATTCCTGCCCTATTCCATCTGCTGTTCCTTATTCCTGCACTAGTCCATTTGATGTTACTTATTCCTGTACTATTCCATCTGCTGTTCCTTATTCCTGCACTATTCCATTTGATGTTTCTTATTACTGCACTATTCCATCTGCTGTTCCTTATTACTGCACTATTCCATTTGATGTTACTTATTCCTGCACTATTCCATCTGCTGTTCATTATTCCTGCACTATTCCATTTGATGTTACTTATTCCTGCCCTGTTCCATCTGATGTTCCTTACTCCTGCACTATTTCATCTAATGTCACTTATTCATTTCCTATTCCATCTGATGTTCCTTATTCCTATACTATCCCATCTGATGTTACTTATTCCTGTCCTGTTCCATCTGATGTCACGTATTCCTACCGTATTCCATCTGATGTTCCTTATTCCTACACTATTCCATATGATGTTACTTATCCCAGTACTATCCCATCTGATGTTACTTATTCCTGTCCTTTTCCATCTGACCTTCCTTATTCCTGCACTATACCATCTGATGTTACTTAATCCTGTCCTATTCCATCCGATGTTTCTGTCGTGAAAAGCAGCCTTTACATCCCATAACAATTTTCGGTTCATTTTGATGGACCATGTAGAGAAGTTACAGAAGAACGAATGCAATTCTCTATAATAAAGAATGCTGGGGGAAGAAGAAACTGACCCTGAATTGATAATAATATCATACAGACATGCAGTGTTAAACGGACCGAGACTGAGAAGCAAATAAGACCGCCCAGGCATGACGCAAGCAACCTGGTTTATCACCAGAATTGAAAAACTGGTCTACCCCAGAGCCTAATTGCTCCTTTGACATGACACATGATAAGCAGGGCTAGGAAAATCGCTCAACCGTTAAGGCTGACCACCTTGTGAAACAGACCAGAGACACAAAGTGTGAACTCACTATTTGATAAGGTTCCTAGGGGGAAACTGTCAGACTGACAGGGGCCTCCTATGCACACACAGTGTGAAAGGCAAGCTGAACAGAGACTGCCCACTGCCCCAGGTGTGAAGGCCAACCATTCAGAAAGAATTTATGATGGACATGCTGGGAGATAATTCAGTCTGCAGCATAAAAATGTGTGAATTGAAATTTCTTAGACAGGAGACTGACCCCCAGATCAAATAAGGCATTTAAAACCACAAGAAAGTGGTAATTGAATTAAACGCCTTGGGGGGATAAGGAAAGAGTATATAGGCTAGAAGATTCTGATACTCAGATCAGGAATGAAAAATCTTCGAACAGGTGAGAAGAGAGAGAGTGAATGTAGATTTCTTAGTAACTAGTCAAATCTTTCAGATGTATGTACTGATTTTCAGTCTATATCTGACCTAGGTTATTTCAAGAAATATCATTGTCTAAGCATACTTTTAGGTGTCTTGGTAGATGCTTGTCATTTCTTTGTACACTATCCTAGTTGCCTTTTGGTGTGTAAATTTGTTGTACAGAATATAGTCAACTGACTATTTCTTTAATTCTTACAACAGCAGTGACTAAGTGGTGACTAAACCCGGCATATCAGCAATAGGGCTGTTCTGTGTGTTCACTTCTATTAGACTTGTCATTTTGTAGCTATAAAATATTATTACTAATTAATAATGCCTTATGCTATTATGTTGAGTATCATTATATGTCCATTTTGAAGTAATATAATGTATGTATATCGGATGTTTGATATAGTTGAACTGTCATATGCATAATTTTTGTTATACTTTGGACATGCACTCGGCAGACTTGTATTTGGTCTGTTACATATATGGAAACTATGTTTCCCAGTTTGTTGTAGATAAGGATATTTCTTCCTTTTTTGAATTATACAATATATGTAAGAATAACCTCATGCCATTTTGAACTCGCATGCCTTAGGTTATTTGAGGTTGATTGGTTATATGGTAAGTCACTAAGAAGAATTTGATGTTATGCTATTGTGTGCGAATTGGCGCATTGGCTATTGATTGCGCTGGAAGCAATAGTGTAATGGTACAGATATTAACCACCATTGGGATAGGGTATATGGTGCTTAACCCTCTGTGTGTTTTGGGCGAGCCTTCACATATACTGGTCACGGCTTGTAGGCCTGGATGATCAGGTACTATTATAATACCATTACCGATCCTGAAATCTGCTAAACCAACTTTGGACGGAGCGGCTGTACGACCCAGAATGTCGGTATTAGCGACATGGACATAGGACGGCAGAAATGTAATAATTACAGGCGTGTGAGGCAATTGAAAAGCCCGTCCCCGACTAAGACAGTAGGAGAGAGATATGGAGGGAGAAGGAGGATGGTGAACGCAGTAGAGCTGGAAGGTAAACTTGACCAGACTGGTCATTGTATATGGGTCTGATAGGATGTATGTAGTACCTAGGATTGTACTGATGTAGAACTATATATAACACATTCTTGACTGTTTCTTCGAAGCTCTCACAAAGAGCACCTATGTATAGATCTCAGGAACTAGAGACGACTAGGTAGTGCCAGGACTGACAGGCGTCAGAATACCAGCAAGCTGTTTTGTTTCTACTAGAGAGTGGAGATCTGACTATAGCTTCGTAGCTGATCTGGACCACAGATCCAGATAGTTGACAAGTAACATTGAAGTTATGTAATGTTTGTCATCACTATCAATATTTTATATGATTTCATCATCATCATCTTGGAAAACATCAGATGTCTAATAATAATGATAGCCAATAAATGTTGTAGTTTATTTTAACTCATAGTTCAGTTGATATACTTTTAATTCCAATTGTGCATACGTGTTGTGTGTGCATATTGGTGGGAGTTTACTTAGACAATAAGGAAGGGAACAGTCAGGGGAGATAAACCTGCACTGGGATAGTTGTCGATTACTCTTAAATATAGACTTTAAAAATCTACCTCAGCTAACCTTCTCCTTCCCATTCCTTGGCGAATATTCAGCACAATTCATTTCATTTTGTTACGAGCCACTTGGAGCTGTACGTTGGATATTCATGGGCTTAATCTATAGTTCAGCCATATATATTTTGTCCCTAGTCAGTTTCTGACTATTTGGGGTTGCTCGCCAGTGAATAATACTTTCATCTAGGCGGTGGCGCACCCCAACATCTGACATATATACAAGAAGGCAACAAACAACTTGGGGATGCCACTTTTTACAGACCACGGGCAGAGGACGGGACGGTCAGCAACAACACCCAGGTCAAGAGTGTGACGAATGCCATCAGCAGACAAGGCCTCTTGCCTAGCTCTGCCACCTCGCTGATCATCCAAGATAGTTGCTTGGGCAAACCAACCTTGTACATGTTTCCTAAGACACATAAGCCAGGCAACCCAGGCAGACCTATAGTCTCGGCCTGCTCTTGTCCTACTGAACGGATTTTCAGAGTTCCTTGACAGAATATTTCAGCCGTTGGTTGCTAGCCTCCCCTAATATATCAAAGACACCAACCACGCTATCTCCATCTTCGATTCCACCAGCTTAACAACCTCTTATTAGCACCACATCTTTACTTTAGATGTGACTTCACTCTTTACATCTATTCCTCACTCTGGCGGCTTTAAAGCCTTGGAATTTAACTTAGACAAAAGACACGGCCCCACCATAGCCACCGGACCATTTCTGCATCTGGCAGAGTTAGTCCTTAACCTCAATTCATTTGAGTTTAATGGGGAATATTTTGACCAGATTAGCGGAGTGGCCATGGGCACTAAGATGGGTCCTAGTTATGCCTGCCTGTTCATGGGCTATCTTGAACACCGGTATGGAGTCAATACACTGGTAGGCTCCCTGAGCTCTATAGGAGGTATATCGATGACTGTTTTGGTGTTTCAGACATGCCATTGTCTGATATCCAGGACTTCATTGCCTTTTTCTCTAACTTTCATCCTAGCATCAGGCTCACCTCCACTATTTCCTCGTCGGCTGTTAATTTTCTAGACATAACAGTTTCCTTAGGTTCTGCCGGCATATGCACGACGGTTTACTATAAACCGACTGACTCACATGCATTCCTTCTCTATACATCCTCCCATCCTCCCTCTTGCAAGGATTCCATTCCTTTCTCACAACTGTTACGTCTCCGACGGCTTTGTCATGATAATAACGACTTCCTTCAAAAAGCCCACAAAATGTTGGATTTATTCCGCATTCGAGGCTACCCTGAGAATGTTCTGTCTACAGCTCTTCACCGCTGCCAGTCTGTTAGTCGTGCCGAGGCTATCTCTTCCAGGCCGAAACCACGTAATAATAGACCTATTCTCTCACTTACCTACCATCCTCATAATATTGCTGCCAAGAATATTCTCATGAGGCATCTACCCATCCTCCAGGCAGACCCGGTCACTCGCGACGTCTTCCCAGAGGCCCCACTTGTGGCATACATGCGGGATCGTAACCTGAGGGATGTGTTGGTCCATAGCACTCTATCCCAATTTCACAAGTCTCTTCCTGGCACGACTGCATGTCTTCGATCTCATTGTAAGGCTTGTCCATATGTTCTTCAAACCACAAGTCTGACTTTCCCTAAGACTACTTTCCACATCCGGGAGGGTTTCTCATGAATGTGTCGCAACGTTATCTATGCGATCATCTGCACACGTTGCGACATGAAGTATCTTGGTGAGACAGGCCTTCGTCTAGCGGACAGATTTAGACAACATTTATCCGATATCAACAGTGGTGCCAAGAAACCGGTACCCCTACATTTCAACAGTTCCGATCACTGTGGGGTTGCTGACATACGTGTTACGGCGATAAAATCATGCACATCTCACGAACGCGATCGCAAGACAATGAAAAACCGTCTTATCTTCCATTTGGGTTCATTCTCCCCTCACGGCCTCAATGTCCAACACAGTTTTATTTAAGTCCCTAACGCCCCTTCTCTCCCCCATCTGCGTAGTCGTATAGTCCACTTCCAAGCCAGTTGCATGTCCTTCGCAGGACGTGGTAGTCAACACCAGCATTATCTCTGCCTTCTGTGACTTCCTGGTTGGTTTGCGTGGGGTCGCTTCTCATTGCGTTCTGAACAACCGCCACTTGGGCTACTTTATGATAGCAAACGCTTGTTGGTCTGCATCCATATTGCCCACAGCAGCGTTTCGAACTTGGCCTGCGGAATTGCGAACTGCATCCGTTACATCGCCCCAGAGTTAGCTATAGTGCTATACATATCCACATTTTTCCATTCGCTCTCCTGGGCGCACCCCCATCCCCCCAGCGCGGGTTCCCTCACTAGTTGACTTAGCCAATCACCGAGTTTCTGGCTGTACTATCCTTTAGTCAGTTGACCCCGTTAACCACGACATCCGTTTTTATTCCATCCATGGATAGCCGTTTCAAGCTAGGACACAGATAAGTTGAAAATTATACTTGCATGTAGTGTCGATCGTGTAATTCAAAACAATGTTTTCCCGTAGTGAATTTGAATAACGAAGACACAAACAATAGATTGCACGATTTATTGCCTGACATATTTCGCTACATCTCGTCAGGTACATACTGCAGAAATCATGAGACACTGCCTTTCGTGTGTTGTTTAACACACAAAATACTCGCTTGTTAAAGTTTGCAGAAGCAATTATGATCAATCAACGCAAGCCAGAATTGTGCAAACAGAAAAACATGTTAGTCAGCTTAAAATTACCGTGGTAGATAATTCACATTACTATGCGAATATGTGTATATTTCAACTTGAAGGATTTATCTAGTTAATTAACTTTACGTTGTGTCATTTCTGCAGATCGTGTAATTGTTAATCTATTTTTGTTTGTTTGTTCTGTGCTGACGAAGGCTTTGGTCGCACCGTCCATTGTTTTTTGTAGTTGTGCTTTGATAAAGCTCTCAATCTACTTCTCGTTTTCAGTGATTCATTCATTGCGGAATTACAAGATAGCTTAAAGATGAGTAATGACTAGGGGACATAAACATCTAATATTGTTGTAAGGGAAATTACTACAATTAAAAAGTAGAAATTATATACTTAGCAATAATATTATAAAATCACAGAAAAATCTCCCTACTCTTTCTTAGAAATTAAACTGTTAACACTGAAGTTATGCTTTATAAACTCCAGAATAATACTTCCAGATTGCATATACAAACTATTTCTAGTCTTTACTTACTTTAAATTTATAACTCACTTTATTGTTCTACATTTAAATCTTAAATTTTAAAAGTATACTTTTAATGTTAGGTTATAAATATTTAGTAACACTCCTCTAGGTGGGGAAAAACATTTTTTTACTGGCCTCCTAGGGCCACACAAAATTTAAATGACGTTAACTACACACATCCCACACTTTGATAACATTAAGAAAGAAATGAGAGGACTGACTCTTCACATGTTAGGTATGTTCGAATCCCCGGTCCTCGGGCCAAACGACTCTGCAGAGAAACCACCGATCTGCCCACAATTGGTATCCCCCTGACAACTATTCCAGAGCCAACCCCGTGGAAAGATGAACATAGACTATCACTACAAATCCAGACAAAAGAGACGATTATTTGACAAGGAAGAACAGAACAGTGTACAGCGCGGGGCAGCCACTCTCAGCTTCCTTGATGATAAATACCCACAGGATCTCTGGATCCGAGTCTACACAGATGGGTCAGCACAAAATGCTGTTCGAAATGGAGGAGCAGGAGTGTACATAGAATACCCAAATAATACTAGGGACACCGCCAGAGTTCAAACAGGAAAGTACTGCCATAACTATGATGCTGACATTGAGGCAACCAAGATAGCCACAGAGAAATTACAATATACCAGCTATGGTACACAACCTGTGGTGATATTGACAGATGCAAAATCAGTAATAGAGGCGATCCTGTCTGGGAAATTGCCAGTACTAAGGACACTACTTTCTGAACATAGCAGTCAGCGTAAGATCACCATCCAGTGGATACCATCCCACTGTGGAGTCCCCGGAAACGACAGAGCTGATCGATTGGCTAAGGAAGGAGCAAAAAAAGAACAACCTGATGTACCCATTACATACCACCAAAAGAAAAGAATGATCAAATCAGTCAGAAGGCCACCAAACCCTATTCAAGACGACTACCACGTTATGGACAGGCCAGAACAAGTCATTACTCTGCGCCACAAAACAGGACACAATAGATTACGCAGCCACATGTATACAAAATTCAAGATCGGTGAAACAGCCATGTGCACATGTGGATTGGCGTCGCAGACAGCAGAGCACATACTCCAAGACTGCCCAAACTACAACATATCCAGGCGAACCTTCTGGCCTAGAGAGACAACAGTGGAAGATAAACTCTATGGACCGCTGAGTGAACTTAACAAAACTGTTAGATTCATACAAGAGACAACATTGCAGTTATAAACATATTTCAGGCGAACGAAAGAAGAGAAGAAGAAAACAAAACATTGCATTAACATGACAGTAAATGATTGTTCTCTACTTTGTGTGTGTGTGTGTGTGTGTTGTTGTTGTTGCGTATCCCTTACGGGACGTTGTAGTCAACACCATAATTTTTCAGTTGCCGTTGATGTACCAGGCAAGTGTTACGTTCAGTAGTTTGCCATTGCTTTCTGGACGACCGGCTCCCATACCAGCACGTTATAACACAACGCGACACGGTTTGCTGCACAAATCGGTCGCAGCTGAGCTTCGAATGCCTGGTACCCGGCTCACGAACCGCGTTCGCATATCTTTGGCCACGGAGCCGGCTACGAAAGAAGAAGAAGAACGAAAGAAGAAGAAAACATTACATTAACATGACAGTAAATGCCTTGATTGCTCTCTACACTTATTAATAATTCATAGTGATCATAAACATAGTGATCAAAGGCATCAGCCCTCTATGGGACATGCCTAAGATCCTAAAGGGCCTTAGGAAAGAAAACAAACATGCACAGATACTAGACGGAGAAAGAATAACGAACGGGCAAGGAAAACCCATATCGGTGATAAAAATCAAATGTGAAGGATAAGACCCACCGAGGCAGATATCACTAAACACGGAACATAAGCATATCGAAGCATACGTTCCCCCATTAGCACAGTGCACACTCTGCCAGAAATTTTGCCACTTCCGGCAAAGCTGCAGACAGAAAGTCCCAACCTGCAAGTTCTTTGGGGGACCGCACTGGAGGAGCGACTGGCAAAAATGAAACAAAATATGCAGAATATAACACCAAAAGAACATGCGCCAACTGCAGGGGCAACCACGGTGCAATATACAAGGGGTGTCCGGCATACAAACGAGAGCTGGCTGCCTGGAGGGAATCAGTGCTAACCAAGACACCACTCAGGATAATAAAATTGAAGCAGAACCTCCCCAGAAGCGGCCTCGAATCGCAACCCAAGAGGCACATAATGCAAACCGACATGACCAACCAGAGAGCACAAGTAGCCGACAAACCGCAAGACAAAAGACAACAGGCACAAAAAGAAGCAGGATCAGACGCAAGACCAGAGGACGAGAACCTAAGACAGGCTCAGAGTACAGAATACAGGAAGAGTACAGGAAGCAGAAGGTAAACTAGCAAAAGGCCACCAAACATATGGAAGAAGCCACAGCTAGGATGGAAAAAACCACCCAAAGCATTGAAGAACAGCTAAAAGACATCAACAAGATGATGAAAGAACAGGAAAGCAAACTAAGAAAAGTGGAAGAAGAACACAGAAATATGGGACATACTCAACTCCGGCGCGCGAGAGAAACAACCGATGTGGATGGACAGCCAGCTGAAGGAAATGAACAACAAAATAGAAAGGATCAGAAAAGAAGTCACATCGAGGTTCAATACTATGATAGCTCACCAACGTTGAATACTCAAGGAGAGCGCAGTGCCATACTGGTGGAGTGAACGATTACCTACAGTAGAGGAAGAAACCAGCTACCATGACAACGAAAACAGTACAGACTCTGAAAGATAAAGAATGAAGGACAACCAGAGATAGGGTCAGACAGCAATAACAGTAGAACCAAAAATGGATAATAGAAACGTGAACATAATACAGTGGAACTGCAGGGGCATTAAATCCCACCTCCCAGACACCATGAAACAACTGGGGAGCCAGAACTGCAAACAGTATGGGTGCCGTGGGTTCACGGTAATTAGAAAGGACAGGACAGAAGCTAAAGGGGGCGGGGTTGCCCTGATAGTGCACGAGCATTTCCAGATTGTGACACAGGAAACATTCCGCACTAAGAACTTGGAGTGTGTCAGCGCAACTATCACAGGGAACCCTAAAAACCTAACTATAATTAATGTATACTGTCCCAGAGGGGTAATTGTGGATGAAGACACCCAAGCCCTCCAAACCAGACTTATATCAGAAGCCCTAATAGTGGGAGATTTCAACTGTCACCACAACACATGGGGAGCTATACAGAATGACAAGGCTGGTACAAAACTCATGGAGTTTATCGAAGACAATCAGCTGGCATTTCTCAACGATGGGACGATAACTAGGATAGACCCCAGACCAAACTGCCAAGACACAGCCAGTGGGAAGTGACAGAGGACATGAACACAGACCACCTACCCATAATAATCAACACCAGAACAAAGCCCCAGCTAAGCGCCAACAACAAGAGGCCAACCTTTCACTTCAAGAAAGCAAAATGGGATCAGTTCAGAGAAGAGATGACCAACACAGACCTGGAACAGCAGGAACGGGAAGACATTGATAAATATACGGAGAGACTGACCAGAAACATACTGCGGATAGCCATCAAACACATCCCTAACAAAAATATGCCAGAATATCTGTCGTGAAATACTGAAGAGTTAACGATTCCCAGATGGACGACTGTATACACCGACTAACCAGGTAGGAGAAGGGTTAACCAACAAAGGAGTGACCAGGCGCATGTGTTTCTAGGTCAAGACCCAGAAGGAGGCCAACAGTACAGGTAAACTGTCGCGTGGAAAAATTGGTTTGCAACAAAGGCAGACAGCATTATTGGATAGCATATTGCGGTCTGAATGTATGAAGAATGGAAACGGTTCAGAGCTGTAATTTTCCACTAACAATGATAATGCAGTCTGGATGTGAGGTGTCCAGCAATGTCAAGGACTATGCGGCAAAAATGACCGATATAAAGAGGGTCGATTCTTTGTGTAAGTTTAGTGTGTTCCAAACTGACCTGAAGGAGATATGTTCTTGAGTGGGAATAGAAATACACGTCCCTAATGATGGAAAGAGGGGATAATAGTGTGTTATTCGCTAAGTGTTATTTCGATTCCAGGAACATAGATGCCTAAATAAGGTTTCCATACCAGTGCGGGACTTATCAACTAGGAGATGACACAGATGGCTGTGGTCAGGTTCACCCAGTGTTGATAACCCACGAGAAAGCACTTTAAAGTAATAACGCACGACACTTGTGCATAAGAAAGGAAGGAAAAGAAGTGGCATCTTAATAAGTCAGGAGGACAGAGAACGGAAAATAGAGATCATACAAACTAAAGAAAAAAGACTCAAATTACTCAGTATCGAAGAGTTGCAAGGTGCATACAAAGTGCCTATATCAATTAAGAACTATCCAGTGTAGAACTTTTACAGGACAAAAATAGAGAATACTAGAAACTCGATGTGTTTTCCAGGATGGAATTAAGAACGCTATAAGATAATAACAACCATTCAGTTTACGCTGACAGCATATGGTGATCGGGTTAAATACATTCATACAGTGGTGAACATTTTTCATTACAAAAAACGGATATATCTACAGACTCAAGCAGACGGAGCTGTCAGGGTGAGACCGTTCTGTTATATCTATGTCATGTCCTGTACTCTAGCTGAGAGAAGAGACGAGAGAAACCACGGAGACTATCTATCAACATCTTATCTGGCAGACACACTAGAAGAACATACCAACTACATAGACAATATCCATACATACACCAGACATAGTTTTTATTAATAAATCTTTTATCTTATCGTTGAAAGGAACTGTTGTCGGAGTATGTGTTGAGGGAATAATAAGAGAGAGAAAGAAATAGATATATGGAATGGAAGACAGAAGAGAGGAGTGTAGACCAAAGTCAGTCAATAATCCCAACAGATAATAAGTTTAAAGATGTGCTTGTTGATTCCAGTCTTCTCTCGGGAAATTAACAGGACAATATCTAAGACCGGGTAAGAGCCCCAGACACCCCAACAACGATGACACAACCCGGTGGCCTGGTGGAACGACAAGTGCACAGCGGCATAACAAAATAGGAAAAGAGCGCTGCAGAAATACCAAAAGGCAAGGACAGAAGAGAATTTCGAAGATTACAAGAAATTCAGAAACGAAGCAAACAGAGGAGTAAAACATGCAAAAGAAAAGGAGTGGAAACGATTCTGTCAAACACTCAGTCCAGATACATCAACCACAAAGGTGTAGAAACAAATGAAAGCTATTCAAGGGAATAAAAAGACCAGCAAAATCCCAACCATCAAAAGCACGAAACTAGCAGTAACAGACCAGGACAAAGCCAAAGTGTTCGGAGATTACTTCTACGAAGCCTGCTCTAACAAAAGACTAGGAAGCAAAGAAAGACATAGAAGGGAGGAACTGACACAAGAGTTAAAAGACACAGCAGACGAGAACATCGAAGAACACTTTATGGATGCAGACATCACAACAGATGAGGTGCTGACAGCGCTAAACGAAAAATTCGAAACCGTGGCTGGGGCGGACATTCTAAATTATACCATCCTCAAAAAGCTCCCGAATAACACCATAAAAACAATTACTAAGCTGTATAATGTAATATGGCAGACAGGAAAGATCCCCAGACAGTGTAAAACAGCCACGGTGATCCCAATGAAGAAACTAGGGAAAGAGCCAACAAGGGTAGAATCATACCGCCCCATCTCGCTGATATCGCACTTGGGCAAAGTTATGGAGACTGATAAATAAAGGAATAACATTCTACCTGGAGAAGAATGAATTGTACAGCCATACACAGTCCGGGTTTAGAGCCAACAGGTGCACGATGGATCAGATCATCAAATTGGAAAACCATGTAAAGAAAGGATTCAAGCGAGGGGAAAAGACGTTGGCTGTATTCCTGGACCTAGCCCAGGCGTACGATCAATGCTGGAGTGAAGCCGCACTAATCAAACTAAAGAAAGTAGGCATAGCGGGTAGAACCTACAAATACATAGAAAACTTCCTCGAAGATAGAAGCTTCGCAGTGAGGTTAGGGAATTAGGTATCCACGCATATGTGCAAGAGAACGGCATTCCCCAGGGCTCGGTCATATCACCAACAATCTTTTCAATACTGGTGGACGACCTGACAGATGAAATTCAAGACCAGAAAACAGGACTGTCTCAATTCGCGGACGACTGCGCCATATGGAGGAGTGGCAAGGTGGCAAAGACTACAAGAGGACCCCTCCATAAACAAATAAACAAGCTAACAGCATGGATGGACAAATGGGGATTCAAAATCAATACCACCAAAACGGTCAGCATGGTATTTAGCAGCAAAAAGAAGATAAATCATAACAAGGACTGAAAAATTGAGATAAAAGAGGAAACCATTAACAGAACAAAGAGCACAGTCTTCCTAGGAATGACCCTGGACGAACAGATGAACTGGTCAAAACATATAAGCCAGACATTAGAAAAATGCAAGAAAGCAAGCAACCTACTGCGGGTGATAAAGCGTAACGGTTTGGGTGCCCACACTCAAACAATGCTGATGTTCTATAAAGCATTTATCAGGGGCAAGCTAGAATATGGCAGCATTGTGTACGACTCAGCATCAGAAGCCAACAAGAGGAAGCTAGACACCATACAGACCCAAGCGCTAACCACCATCCTGAGTGCTGGAAAAAGGACATCCAGAGAAGCCATGGAGGTAGCACTGGGTGTACTTCCACTGAGTCTGAGGCGTAAACAGCTGAAGTATAACTACTGGCTAAAGGTAGCACAAGACAAAAACCACCCTGGACACCAAACTTTCAGTGACAACAACAGCAAAAAGGGGGGGGGGCCATCCCAATAGTAAAACTGCAAAGACCGGCAGGATGTGAAGCAGCAGAGAATATGAAGGAAGAAATGGGGCTAGCAGAGACTTTGAAACAGACAAGACGGTTCAAGCCAACAATCCCACCATGGGAACTTACAGTCCCATTTACTGACTGTAATCTAGCAAAATCGTGGATCAGCTCAGTGTTCCTGTCTCGTCCATGCCATGTGGCCAAGCCATCCAGGTATTTTCCTCTCGGTCTTCCTCTTGGTCTGTTCCCCTCGATCTTGCCAGTTGTCACTAAGTTCTCCAATCCATTTCTTCTCATAACATGTCCAAAAAATTTTGACTGTCTACGTCTAATTTCTCTAATCAGTTTACGATGTTCATTTGTCTCCTGTAGTACTTGGTCATTGGTTTTTCTGTCTGTCCATGGTATTCTTTGCATTTTCCTCAGAAACCACATTTCTGCAGCCATCAGATGCTTTTCAGCTTGACTGCTCATTGTCCAAGTTTCACATCCATACAAAAGAACAGGCTCTATGTATCCCCTCAACACTCTTTTTCTCGTTTCAATTGACATCTTCTTATTGGTCAGAATGTTTTTCATCTTGCTAAAGGCAACTTTCGCCATGGCGATTCTTGTTCTAATCTCTTCAAGGCATCTCCCATCAGATGTTATAACTGTTCCAAGATAATTGTACCGATTCACTTGTTGAAGAATATTTCCATTTACTTGTATATTACATTGTGGCACTTCTTCCTTCCTACTGACGACCATAACCTGAGTCTTTTTACAATTTAATTCTAACCCCAGTTGCTCACTGTGTGCACCAACCACATCTACTAATTGTTGCAGGTCCTGCTCATTGTCTGCAATTAATACTGTATCATCTGCATATCTAATGTTATTGATGTTTCGTCCTCCATCAGTAAGGACAACCTCATAATATACACAGACGGGTCTAAGAACGAACAGAGAGAGGTAGGAGCATGAGTAGTGGTCCCAGACTGGAAGATGAAGAGACAGTTCAAACTAACAGACCAGACAGCAGTATGCACGACCGAACGGTAGCCATAATGAAAGGCCTAGAGATCGCAGCCTAATAACCACCGATGAGATTGTGTATATTAACAGACTCCCTGTCATCAGTACAAACGCTCGGGAACTTCAATAGAGGCAACAGACCCGACATAAAAGAGGAGATATTAGCGACAGCCACAAACCTTAGGTACATGGGATGCCAAGTCACCATCGGATCGATACCAGCTCAAAGGGGTATCCAGGGAAACGAACAGGCAGACAGAGCGGCAAAACGAGGAATAACCAGCAATAATACAATCTGCACAGGTCTAGGTAAAGTAGAAGGGAAGAATATAGTCAAAAACTACATTCTCAAGGAATGGAGGAAACAGTGGCGAGACAGCGCTAAAGCCTACCAAGTATTGGGTGAACCCAGATACAAGCCACAAGTAAAGACCAACATGAAAGCACCGGCAAACAGGCAGCTGTGGAGAATCAGACTAGGCAATTGGAAAGACACAAGAGAAAACCCATTCTGCAGAGAGTGCCGAGAAAACAACACCATCGAACGCTACTTACTAGTATGCGACAAGTACAATAGAGAGCGAAGGGACCTGAGAGATCACTTCGTCAAAACTGGGAACCCAATGACAATGACGGCACATAAACAGCAACCCAGAAACACAGCGACTGGTCAGACAGTTCCTATGCAGAACAGGGAAGACCGTATAACCTCCCTACACTGTATGTGTGTGTGTGTGTATATATATATATATATATATATATATATATATATATATATATATATATATATATATGTGTGTGTGTGTGTGTGTGTGTGTGTGTGTGTGTGTGTGTGTGTGTGTGTGTGTGTGTGTGTGTGTTTGTATGTATGTGTGCATGTTTTTATGGTTTAAAAAAAAAACTATGTATATTTAAAAAAAGGAGTGAATGGCAGGAAGGTGGGTTGGCTCTTCCGGCAGATCACCTGAACTAGGATTAGACCGGGTCATCTTGTTGCTACACCAAACCCACACGTGATGATGAAAAACGCCAAAAAAAACAAACGTAAAGGAGTTCGGGCCGCACAAAGAGCACCTATGTATAGATCTCAGGAACTAGAGACGACTAGGAAGTGCCAGGACTGACAGGAGTCAGAATACCAGCAATCTGTTTTGTTTCTACTGGAGAGTGGAGATCTGACCATAGCCGCTTAGCTGATCTGGACCACAGATCCAGATAGTTGACAAGTAACATTGAAGTTATGTAATGTTTGTCATCACTATCAATATGTTATATGAATTCATCATCACCATCTTGAAAAACATCAGATGTCTAATAATATGATTAGTAAATAAATGTTGTAGTTTGTTTCAACTCATAGTTCAGTTGTTATACTTTTAATTCCAATTGTGCATACGTGTTGTGTGTGTACATTGGTGGGGGCTTACTTAGACACCAAGGAAGGGAACAGTCAGGGGAGATAAACCTGCACTGGGATAGTTGTCGGTTACTCTGAAATCTAGACTTAAAAATCTACCTCAGCTAACCTTCTCCTTCCCATTCCTTGGCGAATATTCAGGATCAATACTATCACTATCAATATTTTATATGATTTCATCATCATCATCTTGGAAACCATCAGATGTCTAATAGTAATGATAGCCAATAAATGTTGTAGTTTGTTTAAACTCATAGTTCAGTTGTTATACTTTTAATTCCAATTGTGCATACGTGTTGTGTGTGCACATTGGTGGGAGTTTACTTAGACACCAAGGAAGGGAACAGTCAGGGGAGATAAACCTGCGCTGGGATAGTTGTCGATTACTCTTAAATCTAGACTTAAAAAATCTACCTCAGCTAACCTTCTCCTTCCCATTCCTTGGCGAATATTCAGCACAGTTCATTTCATTTTGTTACGAGCCACTTGGAGCTGTACGTTGGATATTCATGGGCTTAATCTGTAGTTCAGCCATATATATATTTTATCCCTAGTCAGTTTCTGACTATTTGGGGTTGCTCGCCAGTGAATAATACTTTCATCTAGGCGGTGGCGCACCCCAACATCTGACATATATACAAGAAGGCAACAAACAACTTGGGGATGCCATTTTTACAGACCACGGGCAGAGGACGGGACGGTCAGCAACAACACCCAGGTCAAGAGTGTGACGAATGCCATCATCAGACAAGGCCTCTTGCCTAGCTCTGCCACCTCGCTGATCATCCAAGATAGTTGCTTGGGCAAACCAACCTTGTACATGTTTCCTAAGACACATAAGCCAGGCAACCCAGGCAGACCTATAGTCTCGGCCTTCTCTTGTCCTACTGAACGGATTTCAGAGTTCCTTGACAGCATATTTCAGCCGTTGGTTGCTAGCCTCCCCTCATATATCAAAGACACCAACCACGCTATCTCTATCTTCGATTCCACCAGCGTAACCCCTTCTCAGCAACACATCTTTACTTTAGATGTGACTTCACTCTATACATCTATTCCTCACTCTGGCGGCTTTAAAGCCTTGGAATTTATCTTAGACAAAAGACACGGCCCCACCATAGCCACCGGACCATTGCTGCATCTGGCAGAGTTAGTCCTTAACCTCAATTCATTTGAGTTTAATGGGGAATATTTTGACCAGATTAGCGGAGTGGCCATGGGCACTAAGATGGGTCCTAGTTATGCCAATACACTGGTAGGCTCCCTGAGCTCTATAGGAGGTATATCGATGACTGTTTCGGTGTTTCAGACATGCCATTGTCTGATATCCAGGACTTCATTGCCTTTTTCTCTAACTTCCATCCTAGCATCAGGCGCACCTCCACTATTTCCTCGTCGGCTGTTAATTTCCTAGACATAACAGTTTCCTTAGGTTCTGCTGGCCTATGCACAACGGTTTACTATAAACCAACTGACTCACATGCATTCCTTCTCTATACCTCCTGCCATCCTCCCTCTTGCATGGATTCCATTCCTTTCTCACAACTGTTACGTCTCCGACGACTTTGTCATGATAATAACGACTTCCTTCAAAAAGTCCACGAAATGTTGGATTTATTTCGCATTCGAGGCTACCCTGAGAATGTTCTGTCTACAGCTCTTCACCGCTGCCAGTCTGTTAGACGTGCCGAGGCTATCTCTTCCAGGCCGAAACCACGTAATAATAGACCTATTCTATCACTTACCTACCATCCTCATAATATTGCTGCCAAGAATATTCTCATGAGGCATCTACCCATCCTTCAGGCAGACCCGGTCACTCGCGATGTCTTCTCAGAAGCCCCACTTGTGGCATACATGCGGGATCGTAATCTGAGGGATGTGTTGGTCCATAGCACTCTATCCCAATTTCACAAGTTTCTTCCTGGCACGACTGCATGTCTTCGATCTCATTGTAAGTCTTGTCCATATGTTCTTCAAGCCACAAGTCTGACTTTCCCTAAGACTACTTTTCACATCCGGGAGGGTTTCTCATGAATGTGTCGCAACGTTATCTATGCGATCATCTGCACACGTTGCGACATGAAGTATCTTGGTGAGACAGGTCTTCGTCTGGCGGACAGATTTAGACAACATTTATCCTATATCAACAGTGGTGCCAAGAAACCGGTACCCCTACATTTCAACAGTTCCGATCACTGTGGGGTTGCTGACATACGTGCTACGGCGATAAAATCATGCACATCTCACGAACGCGATCGCAAGACATTGGAAAACCGTCTTATCTTCCAGTTGGGTTCACTCTCCCCTCACGGCCTCAATGTCCAACACAGTTTTATTTAAGTCCCTAACGCCCCTTCTCTTCCCCCATCTCCGTAGTCGTATAATCCACATCCAAGCCAGTTGCATGTCCTTCGCAGGACGTGGTAGTCAACACCAGCATTATCTCTGCCTTCTGTGACTTCCTGGTTGATTTGCGTGGGGTCGCTTCTCATTGCGTTCTGAACAACCGCCACTTGGGCTACTTTATGATAGCAAACGCTTGTTGGTCTGCATCATATTTGCCCACAGCAGCGTTTCGAACTTGGCCTGCGGAATTGTGAACTGCATCCGTTACATCGCCCCAGAGTTAGCTATAGTGCTACACATATCCACATAAAGAGGACGGTCGTGGATGGGTCAAGCCGAAGACATTCTTCAACAGGTGTGTTCACTTGAGGACTTAGAACCTGGCGAGGAGTGGGTGCAAGTGCCAACAGACTTCTGCACATCCTTTTCAGTTTGCATCCAACTAGATAGAAAATGCAGACAAGAAAATCCGGCTGCTGTGGAGGCTGAAGTACAAGCGTTGATTTTCGAGAATTCGCTTGACAGTGACGCGGTCATCTACACAGATGGGGCGGTCGTCCGACATGTGAGAAGCTCATGGGCCTTTACAGCTCGGGCCGGAGGGAGAATTGTGAAGGAGGACTCTGGTGCTTTCACTGAAACCACAAGTAGCCTGACCATGGAAGTCATGGCAGTAAGTAAAGCAATAACATGGCTCGAGACACAGACAGTCACTAGTGCTTGTTTCCTTAGCGACTCAATGAACATGATCAAGAGGATAGAGGAGGGGTCGATCCGAAGAGAATGGTTGCTGCCTCTGGAGCGGTCTCTGCTGGCAAAGATTAGTTTCATCTTCGTGCCAGGTCATGCGGGAGTACAAGGAAATGAGCGGGCTGACAAGCTCGCAGGTGAGGCTACTGTGGAGGGCGGACGCGCCATGGACCAGGCTGACATTCTGAATGCTCTACGAGAAGTGAGACTTTTGCAAGAACCAAGTGATGACTGTGAATCTACAACAATGGCCAGACTGCGGGAGCAGCAAATTAAAAGAGGGGTGGCCAAACAAGAACACTACGCAGGAAGCCAAAGAAGATTGATAAACCAACACAGAACTGGCGTCGTTAGCCGCTACACGCTGCGGGATTTGCTGAGGAGAGGATCTGAGCACTTATGGACTGAATGGTCCGATGTGCAACGAGGATGATCTGTCGACTAACTAACTAACTAACTAACATATCCACATTTTTCCATTCGCTCTCCTGGGCGCACCCCCATCCCCCCAGCGCGGGTTCCCTCACCAATTGACTTAGCCAATCACCGAGTTTCTGGCTGTACTGACCTTTAGTCAGTTGACCCCGTTAACTACAACATCCGTTTTTATTCCATCCATGGATAGCCGTTTCAAGCTAGGACACAGAAAAGTTGAAAATTATACTTGCATGTAGTGTCGATCGTGTAATTCAAAACAATGTTTTCCCGTAGTGAATTTGAATAACGAAGACACAAACAATAGATTGCACGATTTATTGCCTGACATATTTCGCTACATCTCGTCAGGTACATACTGCAGAAATCATGAGACACTGCCTTTCGTGTGTTGTTTAACACACAAAATACTCGCTTGTTAAAGTTTGCAGAAGCAATTATGATCAATCAACGCAAGCCAGAATTGTGCAAACAGAAAAACATGTTAGTCAGCTTAAAATTACCGTGGTAGATAATTCACATTACTATGCGAATATGTGTATATTTCAACTTGAAGGATTTATCTAGTTAATTAACTTTACGTTGTGTCATTTCTGCAGATCGTGTAATTGTTAATCTATTTTTGTTTGTTTGTTCTGTGCTGACGAAGGCTTTGGCCGCAACGTCCATTGTTTTTTGTAGTTGTGCTTTGATAAAGCTCTCAATCTACTTCTCGTTTTCAGTGATTCATTCATTGCGGAATTACAAGATAGCTTAAAGAAATACACTTAGATGAGCAATGACCAGGGGACATAAACATCTAGTATTGTTGTAAGGGAAATTACTATAATTAAAAAGTAGAAATTATATACTTAGCAATAATATTACAAAATCACAGACAAATCTCCCTACTCTTTCTTAGAAATTAAACTGTTAATAGTTAAGTTACACATTATAAACTCCAGAATAATACTCCTAGATTGCGTATACAAACTATTTCTAGTCTTTACTTACTTTAAATTTATAACTTATTTTATTGTTCTACATTCAAATCTTAAATTTTAAAAGTATACTTTTAGTGTTAGGCACCTATGCACCCTAACCCACCCTTAGGTGGGGAAAAACATTTTTTTACTGGCTTTCTAGGGCCACACAAAATTTAAATGAAATTAACTACACACATCCCACACTTTGATAACATTAAGAAAGAAATGAGAGGACTGAATCTTCACATGTTAGGTATGTTCGAATCCCCGGTCCTTGGGGCAAACGACTCTGCAGAGAAACCACCGATCTGCCCACAATTGGTATCCCCCTGACAACTATTCCAGAGCCAACCCCGTGGAAAGATGAACATAGACTATCACTACAAATTCATGACAAAAGTGAGAGGAATATTTGATAAGGAAGAACAGAACAGTGTGCAGCGCGGGGCAGCCACTCTCAGCTTCCTTGATGAAGAATACCCACAGGATCTCTGGATCCGAGTCTACACAGATGAGTCAGCACAAAATGTTGTTCGAAATGGAGGAGCAGAAGTGTACACAGAATACCCAAATAATACTAGGGACACCGCCAGAGTTACAACAGGAAAGTACTGCCATAACTATGATGCTGACATTGAGGCAACCAATATAGCCACAGAGAAATTACAAAACACCAGCCATGGTACACAACCTGTGGTGATATTGACAGATGCAAAATCAGTAATAGAGGCGCTCCTGTCTGGGAAATTGCCAGTACTAAGGACACTACTTTCTGAACATAGCAGTCAGCGTAAGGTCACCATACAGTGGATACCATCCCACTGTGGAGCACCCAGAAACGACAGAGCTGATCGATTGGCTAAGGAAGGAGCAAACAAAGAAAAACCTGATGTACCCATTACATACCACCAAAAGAAAAGAATGATCAAATCAGTCAGAAGGCCACCAAACCCTACTCAAGACGACTACCACGTTATGGACAGACCAGAACAGGTCATTACTCTGCACCCCAGAACAGGACACAATAGATTACGCAACCGCATGTATACAAAATTCAAGATTGGTGAAACAGCCATGTGCACATGTGGATTGGCGTCGCAGACAGCAGAGCACATACTCCAAGACTGCCCAAACTACAACATACCCAGGCGAACCTTCTGGCCTAGAGAGACAACAGTGGAAGATAAACTCTATGGACCGCTGAGTGAACTAAACAAAACTGTTAGATTCATGCAAGAGACAACATTGCAGTTATAAACATATTTCAGGCGAACGAAAGAAGAAGAAGAAGAAAACATTGCATTAATATGACAGTAATGCCTTGATTGTTCTCTACTGTGTGTGTGTGTGCTGTGCGTGCGCGCGTGTGCGTGTGTGTGTGTGTGTGTGCGTGCGTGTGTGCGTGCGTGCGTGTGTGTGTGTGTGTTGTTGCGTATCCTTTACGGGACGTTGCAGTCAACACCAGCATTTTTCAGCTGCAGTTGATGCACTAGGCAAGTGTTACGTTCAGTAGTTTGCCATTGCTTTCTGAACGACCGGCTCCCATACAAACACGTTATAACACAACGCGACACGGTCTGCTGCACAAATCGGTCGCAGCTGAGCTTCGAACGCCTGGTACCCGGCTCACGAACCGCGTTCGCATATCTTTGGCCACGGAGCCGGCTACGAAAGAAGAAGAAGAACGAAAGAAGAAGAAAACATTACATTAACATGACAGTAATGCCTTGATTGCTCTCTACACTTATTAATAATTTATAGTGATCATAAACATAGTGATCAAAGGCATCAGCCCTCTATGGGACATGCCTAAGATCCTAAAGGACCTTAGGAAAGAAAACAAACATGCACAGATACTAGACGGAGAAAGAATAACGAACGGGCAAGGAAAACCCACATCGGTGATAAAAATCAAATGTGAAAGACAAGACTCACCGAGGTAGATATCACTAAACAAGGAACATAAGCACATCGAAGCATACGTTCCCCCATTAGCACAGTGCACACTCTGTCCGAAATTTTGCTACTTCCGGCAAAGCTGCAGACAGAAAGTCCCAACCTGCAAGTTCTGTGGAGGACCGCACTGGAGGAGCGACTGGAAAAAATGAAACAAAATATGCAGAATATAACCCCAAAAGTACATGCGCCAACTGCACGGGCAACCACGGTGCAAAATACAAAAGGTGTCCTGCATACAAAAGAGAGCTGGCTGCCGGGAGGGAATCAGTGCTAACCAAGACACCACTCAGGATAATAAAATTGAAGCAGAACCTCCCCAGAAGCGGCCTCGAATCGCAACCCAAGAGGCAGATAATGCAAACAGACATGACCAGCCAGAGAACACAAGTAGCCGACAAACCGCACGACAAAAGACAACAGGCACAAAAAGAAGCAGGATCAGACACAAGACCAGAGGACGAGAACCTAAGACAGGCTCTTAAAAGAGTGCAGGAAGCAGAAGGTAAACTAGCAAAGGCCACCAAACATATGGAAGAAGCCACAGCTATGATGGAAAAAAATCACCCAAAGCATTGAAGAACAGCTAAAAGACATCAACAAGATGATGAAAGAACAGGAAAGCAAACTAAGAAAAGTGGAAGAAGAACTCAACTCCGGCGCGCGAGAGAAACAACCGACGTGGAAGGACAGCCAGCTGAAGGAAATGAACAACAAAATAGAAAGAATCAGAAAAGAAGTCACATCGAGGTTCAATACTGTGCTCACCAACGTAGAATACTCAAGGAGAGCGCAGTGCCATACTGGTGGAGTGAACGATTACCTACAGTAGAGGAAGAAACCAGCTTCATGACAACGAAAACTGTACAGACTCTGAAAGATAAAGAATGAATGACAACCAGAGATAGGGTCAGACAGCAATAACAGTAGAACCAAAAATGGATAATAGAAACGTGAAAATAATGCGGTGGAACTGCAGGGGCATTAAATCCCACCTCCCAGACATCATGAAACAACTGGGGAGCCAGAACTGCATTTATGCCCTGCAGGAAACCCACCTGAAACCAGATCAACAGTATAGGTGCCGTGGGTTCACGGTAATTAGAAAGGACAGGACAGAAGCTAAAGGGGGCGGGGTTGCCCTGTTAGTGCACGAACAGTTCCAGATTGTGACACAGGAAACATTCCGCACCAAGAACTTGGAGTGTGACAGTGCAACTATCATAGGGAACCCTAAAAACCTAACTATAATTAATGTATACTGTCCCAGAGATGTAATTGAGGATGAAGACACCCAATCCCTTCAAACCAGACTTACGTCAGAAGCCCTAATAGTGGGAGACTTCAACTGTCACCACAACACATGGGGAGCTATACAGAACGACAAGGCTGGTAAAAAACTCATGGAGTTTATCGAAGACAATCAGCTGGCATTTCTCAACGATGGGACGATAACTAGGATAGACCCCAGACCAAACTGCCAAGACACAGCCTGTCGTGTGTCCATTTAAAGTGTTGTCCCTGGAGTGAAGGGAGTCAACACCCACATTATATTTTACCCCCTTTTTTAATAACCTGGAGAATCCACCAGCTTCCGTCCACACACTCCATCGGTTCATGGACACCTTTCCCTCTCTCTATCACTGTCGTACTATGCCCCCTCTCATTCTTCCCCAACGTAACATATTCCACAACTCATTCTTCCAACAATTAATAAAGATTAATTTATTAAAAGAAAATGTGTAATGTACGTAAGGCGTGTATGCAAAGACAATGTGTTGTGTATTCTAATGTAAATGTAGAGGTCAGCCTTCAGAGTTCAGGATCAGAGTCCACTCATCATGGCAAGGATTACACGACATCACACGAGTCAGTACAATAGACCTCACCAAATGCCGCATCTTTTCCGCCAGACTTGTTCTCCTCCATGAACCTTGATAACCATGAAATCTGAGTCCCATTCGAAACTACAGTCCGGGAACACTATTAATGTTTGTTCCTAACAAAAACTGTTCCTAATAGTTTGTAGAAAACTGAGATCTCATAATTCCTGCACAGTTAAAAAGATAACAACAGAACACTGTCCCATGAACATGGCGTTTGTCCTTCTTGCGAAATGTTCTATAGATTTCCTTATTTTCTCGTTATTGTCTTAACGTTATAATGTTCTTGATATGTGGAACAACTACACTTAAATGTTATCTTTCCTCCAATGTGAACCTCAATCACTATTGGTGTGTTAAAGACTGGTATGACCTACAACTCATTCGGTACTTATGCTGTAGGATACTTCTATCATTCAGCTCCACTGAGCAACGTTGATCACAGGCTTTCATTATAGACCCATTGAGAAAGTTGTTGGCCAATCTTTCCGCATCATAATTTATCCGGGATCGGATTTTACAATTGTTCTGTGTTCTTCATCCCGACCAGAGGGAACCTGTAAAATAAATATACAACTGGTGAGAGCCTCCCCGTCACTGATCTCTATTAGATGATCGTGGCCATTGGCCCTTGCTCAGAAAAATACAGTGAACCTAACTCTGTCAGGGACAGATGAACTGACCACATAGGTTTTCATCAGGTCAAGACAAGGTGAAAAAAAAAAAACAAACAGAATGTGGAAACCCCCCCCCCCCCCCCCACCACCAGGGAGCACCCACTGGAAGATCCCAATTATCCCCCATTACTCAATTCTCAAATAGTAGAGCTTATCAACACTTCACTACTCTATCTTCAACTAACAGAGTTAATCACCAATTCACTACTCTAGCTAGTTTTATCCATGCCACTGCCTAAATTAATCAGGACTAAATCCACCATATGACTACCTTAAACAACACTGCAGTCCTTCCGAATCACATCTAACATTTGCCCTGACAGGCACGTGAAAAATTAAATTAACTCAATTCGCACACGGTAGACATATTTCCAATCAGAACCGCAGTGCCGAAGCACGTCCGTCTCAATCAACGGTTTGAGTTCAACTAGCTTCTCCAATCATGGTTTTTGGCAAACGCCTAAAATTGGTCACGTGATGTTGTTGATGTCCTGCAGGTGTTATTTTGGGCAGATCATCCCTTGTCAGGGATCTATCTTCCCTGGCTCCATCAATGTCAGAAGTTGTCATCACTTGTTTTGACTCCCAAAACAAGCTAGCGAGTTCCTGTATGCTTCCCAACAACAGGCTTTCCACAACAAGCCGCCAAACTTCTGTCGAGTGGTGACAATCACAGCCGCCATTTCTCCTGATGTCCGGAAACTCTAAATGACAGACGGGACTGTTTCATGTCCCGAGCCGGGCATTCTCCTTGGATCCGACTGTTGATAAACTGTCAAAGCGATGTATGAACTCATCTCACTCACTTCCAAATGTTCCCATTTTGTCGACCCCATGTAAACACGTGCAGCTGCAACTTTTGACCGTCCTGGGGATTTTGACATCCAATTTGTTTTTTCTGTTAGTTAAAATAGTTTTGGCTTTGCAGATAGGCCGGTTAATCAGAAAGTCTCTATAGTAATCAACTGGTTAAACGCGGTGTTTTAATTTTGTGACACGGCCATTGACCTGACAATAGCCACCATAGGTCTAGCAAGCAGCCAATGGGAAGTGACAGAGGACACGAACAAAGATCACCTACCCATAATAATCAACACCAGAACAAAGCCCCAGCTAAGCGCCAACAACAAGAGGCCAATCTTCCACTTCAAGAAAGCAAAATGGGAGCAGTTCAGAGAAGAGATGACCAACACAGACCTGGAACAGCAGGAACGGGAAGACAATGATAAATATACGGAGAGACTGACCAGAAACATACTGTGGATAGCCATCAAACACATCGCTAACAAAAATATGCCAGAGTATCTAAGACCGGGTAAGAGTCCAAGACACCCCAAAAACGATGACACAACCCAGTGGCCTGGTGGAACGACAAGTGCACAGCGGCATAACAAAATAGGAAAAGAGCGCTGCAGAAATACCAAAAGGCAAGGACAGAAGAGAATTTCGAAGAATACAAGAAATTCAGAAACGAAGCAAACAGAGAAGTAGAACATGCAAAAGAAAAGGAGTGGAAACGATTCTGTCAAACACTCAGTCCAGATACATCAACCACAAAGGTGTAGAAACAAATAAAAGCTATTCAAGGGAATAAAAAGACCAGCAAAATCCCAACCATCAAAAGCACGAAACTAGCAGTAACAGACCAGGACAAAGCCAAAGTGTTTGGAGATTACTTCTACGAAGTCTGCTCTAACAAAAGACTAGGAAGCAAAGAAAGACATAGAAGGGAGGAACTGACACAAGAGTTAAAAGACACAGCAGACGAGAACATCGAAGAACACTTTATGGATGCAGACATCACAACAGATGAGGTGCTGACAGCGCTAAACGAAAAATTCGAAATCGTGGCTGTGGCGGACATTCTAAATTATACCATCCTCAAAAAGCTCCCGAATAACACCATAAAAACAATTACTAAGCTGTATAATGTAATATGGCAGACGGGAAAGATTCCCAGACAGTGTAAAACAGCCACGGTGATCCCAATGAAGAAACTAGGGAAAGAGCCAACAAGGGTAGAATCATACCGCCCCATCTCGCTGACATCGCACCTGGGCAAAGTTATGGAGACTGATAAATAAAGGAATAACATTCTACCTGGAGAAGAATGAACTGTACAGCCATACACAGTCCGGGTTTAGAGCCACAGGTGCACGATGGATCAGATCATCAAATTGGAAAACCATGTAAAGAAAGGATTCAAGAGAGGGGAAAAGACGTTGGCTGTATTCCTGGACCTAGCCCAGGCGTACGTTCAATGCTGGAGTGAAGCCTCACTAATCAAACTGAAGAAAGTAGGCATAGTGGGAAGAACCTACAAATACATAGAAAACTTCCTCAAAGATAGAAGCTTCTCAGTGAGGATAGGGAATGAGGTGTCCGACACATATGTGCAGGAGAACGGCATCCCCCAGGGCTCGGTCATCTCACCAACAATCTTTTCAATACTGGTGAATGACCTGACAGAGGAAATTCAAGACCAGAAAACAGGACTATCTCAATATGGAGGAGTGGCAAGGCGGCAAAGACTACAAGAGGACCTCTCCAAAAACAAATAAACAAGCTAACAGCATGGATGGACAAATGGGGTTTCAAAATCAATACCACCAAAACGGTCAGCATGGTATTGAGTAGCAAAAAGAAGATAAATCATAACAAGGACTGGAAAATAGAGATAAAAGAGAAAACCATTAACAGAACAAAGAGCACAGTCTTTCTAGGAATGACCCGGGACGAACAGATGAACTGGTCAAAACATATAAGCCAGACATTAGAAAATGCAAGAAAGCAAGCAACCTACTGCGGGTGATAAAGGGTAACGGTTGGGGTGCCCACACTCAAACAATGCTGATGTTCTATAAAGCATTTATCAGGGGCAAGCTAGAATATGGCAGCATTGTGTACGACTCAGCATCAGAAGCCAACAAGAGGAAGCTAGACACGATACAGACCCAAGCGCTAAACACCATCCTGGGTGCTGGAAAAAGGACATCCAGAGAAGCCATGGAGGTAACACTGGGTGTACTTCCACTGAGTCTGAGGCGTAAACAGCTGACCTATAACTACTGGCTAAAGGATGCACAAGACAAAAACCACCCTGGACACCAAACGTTCAGTGACAACAACAGCAAAAGGGGGGGGGGGGGCATCCCAATAGTAAAACTGCAAAGACCGGCAGGATGGGAAGCAGCAGAGAAGATGAAGGAAGAAATGGAGCTAGCAGAGAATCTGAAACAGACAAGACGGTTCAAGCCAACAATCACACCATGGGAACTTTAGCCCCGCGGACTTTGCCGGTGGGCCCCGCGCGCCAACAGTCCCATTCACTGACTGTAATCTAGCAAAGTCCATCACCAAGGACACAGAGGACACAGATGCAAGAGACGCAGCCGAGGAATACATACAAGAAATCAGTAAGGACAACCTCATAATATACACAGACGGGTCAAAGAACGAACAGGGAGAGGTAGGAGCGGGAGTAGTGGTCCCAGACTGGAAGATGAAGAGACAGTTCAAACTAACAGACCAGACAGCAGTATGCACGGCCGAACTGTTAGCCATAATGACAGGCCTAGAGATCGCAGCCTAAAAACCACCACTGAGACTGTGTATATTAACAGACTCCTTGTCATCAGTACAAACGCTCGGGAACTTCAATAGAGGCAACAGGCCCGACATAAAAGAGGAGATATTAGCGACAGCCACAAACCTCAGGTACATGGGATGCCAAGTCACCATCGGATCGATACCAGCTCACAGGGGTATCCCGGGAAACGAACAGGCAGACAGAGCGGCAAAACGAGGAATAACCAGCAATAATAAAATCTGCACAGGTCTATAGGTAAAGTAGAAGGGAAGAATATAGTCAAAAACTACATTCTCAAGGAATGGAGGAAATAGTGGCGAGACAGCGCTAAAGGCCTACCAAGTATTGCCTACCAAGTATTGGGTGAACCCAGATACAAGCCACAAGTAAAGACCAACATGAAAGCACCGGCAAACAGGCAGCTGTGGAGAATCAGACTAGGCAATTGGAAAGGCACAAGAGAAAACCCATTCTGCAGAGAGTGCCGAGATAACAACACCGTCGAACGCTACGTACTAGTATGCGACAAGTACAATAGAGAGCGAAGGGACCTGAGAGAGCACTTCGTCAAAACTGGGAAACCAATGACAATGACGGAGTGCCTGCACATAAACAGCAACCCAGAAACACAGCGACTGGTCAGACAAATCCTATGCAGAACAGGAAAGACCGTATAACCTCCCTACACTGTGTGTGTGTGTGTGTGTGTGTGTGTGTGTGTGTGTGTGTGTGTGTGTGTGTGTGTGTGTGTGTGTGTGTGTTTTGTATGTATGTGTGCATGTTTTTATGGTTTAAAAAAAAACTATGTACATTTTTAAAAAAAGGTGAATGGCAGGAAGTTGGGATAGCTCTTCCGGCAGAGCACCTGAACTAGGATGAGACCGGGTAATCTTGTTGCTACACCAAACCCACACGTGATGATAAAAAAAGCCAAAAAACAAACGTAAAGGAGTTCGGGCCACTGACCGGGGGGACAGCTTGAGACTTGCATTTGAATTCCCTGCCTTTGAATACGACGAGTCTTTATGAAGACTGGACATGATTGGGACCAGCCCCGATGAGAATAACACAAGAAGCGACAAGCACGTAACAGTGCTAATAGAGAAAAGAAGCCAACAAACAAAAAAAGGCAGGCCCCAGTAGGCCCGACCAAGGATCGGTCTTTATCAGGACCAACACAAGACAAAGAAACCAAACAGATAGCAAAAAACAAATCTATCCGACGAACCGAGGGGGACCAATAAAACCAATAGGAATTAGGACTAACAATCCACACAACCACAGCTCTCAACAATAACCACCGCTGAAGAATCAGGTTAGACGAGACGGAAGTTTGAATTTTTGTTTTTGGAAAATTGGAATTGGTATTGGAATCTTCGAACAGGTGAGAAGAGAGAGTAAATGTAGATTTCTTATTAACTAGTCACGCCTTTTAGATGTATGTACTGATTTTCAATCTATAAATGACCTAGGTTATTTCAAGAAATATCATTGTCTAAGTATACTTGTAGGTGTCTTGGTATATGCTTGTCATTTCTTTGTACACTATCCTAGTTGCCTTTTGGTGTGTATATTTGTTGTACAGAATATAGCCAACTGACTTTTTATTTAATTCTTACCACAGCAGTGGCTAAGTGGTGACTAAACCCGGCAGATCAGCAATATGGCTGTTCTGTGTGGTCACTTCAATTAGACTTGTTGTATATCTCATTTTGTAGCTATACAATATTATTACTAATTAATAATGCCTTATGCTAGTTATGTTGAGTATCATTATATGTCCATTTTGAAGTAATATAATGTATGTATATCGGATGTTTGATATAGTTGAATTGTCATATGCATAATTTTTGTTATGCTTTGGACATGCACTCGGCATACTTGTATTTGGGCTGTAACGTATATGGAAACTATGTTTCCCAGTTTGTTGTAAACAAGGATATTACTTCCTTTTTCCATTCATACTACGTATGTAAGAATAACCTTATATGCCATTTTGAATTTGAATACCTTAGATTTAGTTGATGTTGATTTGTTATATGGTAACTAACTACGAAGAATGTGGTGTTATGCTATGGTGTGCACATTGGCACATTGGCCATCGATTGCATTTGTAGCAGAGGTGTAATGGCACAGATACTGGTCACGGCTTGTAAGCCCGGATGACCAGGTACTATTATAATACCATTACCGACCCTATGAGCTGCTAAACCCACTTTGTACGGAGCGACTGTACGACCCACAATGTCGGTATTAGCGACATGGACATAGGACGGCAGAAATGTAATAATTACAGGCGTGTGAGACAATGAAAAGCCCGTCCCCGACTAAGACAGTAGGAGAGGGATATGGAGGGAGAAGGAGGATGGTGAATGCAGTAGAGCTGGAAGATAAACTTGGCCAGACTGGTCATTGTATATGGGTTTGATAGGATGGAAGTAGTACTTAGGATTGTACTGATGTAGAACTAGATATAACACATTCTTGACTGTTTCTTCCAAGCTCTCACAAAGAGCACCTATGTATAGATCTCAAGAACTAGAGACGACTAGGTAGTGCCAGGACTGACAGGAGTCAGAATACCAGCAAGCTGTTTTGTTTCTACTGGAGAGTGGAGATCTGACCATAGCCGCTTAGCTTATCTGGACCACAGATCCAGATAGTTGACAAGTAACATTGAAGTTATGTAATGTTTGTCATCACTATCAATATGTTATATGAATTCATCATCATCATCTTGAAAAACATCAGATGTCTAATAATATGATTAGTAAATAAATGTTGTAGTTTGTTTTAACTCATAGTTCAGTTGTTATACTTTTAATTCCAATTGTGCATACGTGTTGTGTGTGTACATTGGTGGGGGTTTACTTAGACACCAAGCAAGGGAACAGTCAGGGGAGATAAACCTGCACTGGGATAGTTGTCGATTACTCTTAAATCTAGACTTAAAAATCTACCTCAGCTAACCTTCTCCTTCCCATTCCTTGGCGAATATTCAGAACAGTTCATTTCACTTTGTTACGAGCCACTTGGAGCTGTACGTTGGATATTCATGGGCTTAATCTGTAGTTCAGCGATATATAATTTGTCCCTAGTCAATTTCTGACTATTTGGGGTTGCACGCAAGTGAATAATACTTTCATTTAGGCAGTGGCGCACCCCGACTTCTGACAATTACGTATTCCTGTCCTATTCCATCTGATGTTACTTATTCCTGTACTATTCCATCTGATGTTACTTATTCCTGCACTATTCCATCTGATGTTACTTAATCCTGTCCTATGCTATCTGATGTTGCATATTCCTGTCCTATTCCATCTGATGTTACTTATCCCGGTCCTATCCCATCTGATGTTACTTAATCGTGTCCTATTCCTTCTGATGTTACTTATTCCTGTCCTATCCAATCTGATGTTACTTATTCATGTCCTATTCCATCTGCTGTTACTTATTCCTGCCCTATTCCATTTGATGTTATTTATTCCTGTCCTATTACATCTTATTATTACCTCTGCTGGTGGCCCTCCTGGCACGATCATGTGCAGGTACAACATTTTGATCTTAGCCTAAAGGCCGAGAAGCGATCGTTTTTTTAATCAAGAGTTTAAATTTGCATCACAGACCCTTCAGTAATTAATTAAACGTGTTTAACTGTGGTAAATTTGTGGCTTTGTAAACGATTGGAAAACACGAAGTGTAGATTAATTTACAAAATTACAGTACACAAAACATAGAACGTTGCGGTGACAAATCTTCAACGTCAAGAAACTGGAAGAAACAAAATCATAAAAACGCATAAACAACAAAATGAGACTAAGGTAACTATATTAAGGCAGCATAGTATGGAACCATGTGACATTTATTTTACACATAAGCGGGCAGAATAAAATAAAACACATTAACTGAGAGATTCCAATTAATAAAAATGAGCGAACAGAACGAAACGAAATATGTGGTACGTAACTGGCGAGCTCCAAAAGCATAGATATTTGGAGCCTTTGCGTTGAGTACCATATGTTCACTTCATTCTTCTCTCTTAGCTTTATTCCACTTGGTTCTATGATAGTATGCCTAAATGTTGTTAATTTAATGTGATTTGTATGTTTCAGCGCTTACTTTTGTTTCTTGTTGTTTGTTGATGAAGGCGAATCGTCACGACAAGCAGCTGGTCAGCTGTCAATGCCGACCACCTGGTTTGGTCCATGTTTTCCCTGGTGTGGTCAATGTCGTCCTGGTTTGGTCAGTGTCGCCCTGGTTTGGTCAGTTTCGACCTGGTGTGGTCAGTGCCGCCTTGGTTTGGTCAGTGTCGCTCTTTGACCATGCATGACTAACCCCCCTGTCTTTCGACTCCCCTCATTAGACCATCTGCTACACGACTGGCACGCCCTGGTAGGACAGACTCCTACCCTAGGAAATTATGGGATGGTGATATGAAGAAACGTGTAGAATTGATTTCGAAGATCTGGTCGGTTAATCATTTAGCTTTTTCACGATATGAATCCACCCATTGGGACTACAGAGACATTAAGTCAAAAGTCGAATTCTGTTATCTCCCCTAGGAATACGGGGACATCAAGTCAAAAGTTGGAACTATGTTTTCTCCCCTCGGGAATACAGAGACATCGAGTCAAAAGTCGAATTAATGTTATTGGTAATGATTGATGATTGATGATTGATCTAGGAACCGACATCACAGCATTCGGGACATTCCCATAAGCGCTCCGTACCCATCCTCAGCAACCAGCGAAGAGTCCCAAAACTAATGAACAAGAAATCAATTTTAACCCTGGCCGACGACATAATTTCATCTGAACCGAATGCAAATGTTGTTTTCTGGCAGAGTAGGTTTATGCTTATAGCGTCGACGTGGCCGAAAGGAGAGTAGTAGCAGCAGCAGCAGAAGGAGGAGGAGGAGGAACATATAAGACTCTATTCCCTCAGTAACAGAAGTTTGCATTCAGCTCTATAATTCGTCTATTCCACAAATCGCGTTGCTTGTTTGTCACATTTACCACGAAGTAACATTTACACAACCACTGAGTAACATTTACACAATCACCGAGTAACATTTACATAATCACCGAGTAACAGGGGAATTAACGCTGGTAGTACTAAATGAAATTAATTGAATACAGAAGGGGATGTAACACGATGCATGTTTTTACATGTCTGACACGCTTATGTGGGAAATCACAACAATTAGCTCTAACAATTCATAGGGGAAAGACAAAGATAATGAATTCGACCAAGCCGATCTTCCGTGGTGAAACCTTATTTCAAGAGGTGGAATTATACACCTACATTGACGATACACCACTTAGACACAAACTGGGGAGTTGAGTTGAGTCAAGATCCGACATTACAGCACTCGAGACATTCTCATATTTGCTCCGTCCTCATCTTCAACAGCCAGCGAAGAGTCCCAATACTAATGGTACAAGTAACAGTCTGATCATACGTCCGTCTGGCCTTACCTCGGAGTCCTGAATTTCGGCCAGACTCTCTAGCCACTCCCTGCATCACCATTCTCTCCACGCAGGGATGATCTAACGGTTCTTTTGAACTATACTCAAGGACCTCCATCACGTCTGCGTTATCATACACAAATGTCCCACTAAGTGATATAGGCCCAGCCAATCTGTTCTTCTACTTGTTTCCCACATCACCCACATGTCTAAGGGGAGGTGGGGGAGGGGGTCAAACAGATTCCTTCTATTTGTGATTGTTGAATTGAAGCATGCCATTCTGCCCGAAGCATGCTTGTCTTCAATGAAATGGAATGTGCCATATAATTTAATTAATCAAGACTGGTAGCGTCCAACATGCTATAACCACTGTAAGAGAAGTTTGTTCAATTTGGGCCATGTTTGAGGCACTTCACTTGTTTTAATAAGAGTGAAATATTAACCTCAAAACGAAAACTTCAGGCAGTGCGCCTGTAATAACATACAACTGGTTGGTTAGGTCGATTGGTTAGGTGGTAGATTTGTTGGTTGCATGATTCGTTAGTTGACTGTTTTAATTGGTTTGTTGGTTAGTTGTTTGATTGAGTTTTTGATTTGTTGGTTGATTGTTTTATTGGCTGGCTGGTTGGTTAGTTGGTTGGTTGGATGATTGGTTGTTTGGTTTGTTGCTTGATTGGTTGGTTGGTTGGTTGATTGGTTGGTTGGTTGGTTGGTTGGTTGGTTGGTTGGATGGTTGGTTGGTTGGTTGGTTGGTTGGTTGGTTGGTTGGATGGTTGGTTGGCGGGTAAGCAGTTAAAGAGAAGATAGAAAGCAGAGACAGAAATGGAAATGGCGAGAGTGAGGTTAGGAATGGGAGAGAAAGAGTGGGACTGAGAGAGATGAGAGAGAGAAAGAGTGAGATAGAGAGAGGTGAGAGAGAAGAGAGAGGTTAGGAGTGAGAGAGATTTAGAGACAAAATTACAGAGAGTGCGAGAGAGAACGTGAGATCGGGAGATATGATAGAGGGGGGAAGAGACAAAGAGTGAGATTGAGCGAGGAGAGAGAGAGAGAGAGAGAGAGAGAGAGAGAGAGAGAGAGAGAGAGAGAGAGAGAGAGAGAGAGAGAGAGAGAGAGACGAAAAGAGAATTTCATTAACGGATTAAATAGCTCAGACCAGACGGATGAAGTAGCCACAAAATGAATGTAAAATCCGTGACAAAGTTACTGGAATGTTCTCTCCCTTTGTCAGATAAAACGCGATTGTTTCCCTTCATAATGCGGGCATTTTCTTTCTAGAGTGTTGTTCTCTTTGTCTTTCTATACATTCATGTGTATTATTCTATGAATAGCCCTGCCCGTGTGCATCCAGCCTAACTTCTTGCGTGCCTGTCAGCCTACTTGCCCACGTACCTGTGTGCCTATCTATCCATATAGCTATGATGCTGCCTGTCTGCCTGCATGCTTATATGAATACTAGCGCACCTTTCTACCTACCAATCTATTTACCTACGTACCTAACTTCTTACCCACCTAACTAGCATTCTATCTATCTATCTATCTATCTGTCTGTCTGTCTGTCTGTCTGTCTGTATGTCTGTCTGTCTGTCTGTCTGTCTGTCTCCGTTTGGATTCTAACACATGATCAGCAGATCAGCAGGCAAGCGTAATAGTCGCTGCGCCAGGCGGCTTCCTAGATTAGAAATCTCATTATCTCATCTTATTCCTTTTGTACCTTGCGGTGTCGAGATTAGATTTGATACAATGGCTATTAATCCTTTCTGCTTCTTCTTCTTCTTCTTCTTCGTTCATCCGGAGTTTTTTTTTCGGACGTGATTGCGTTGTGCCTGTTTACAGCAGAGCTGCGTTCTTGCGCCGTTAGGCCGACACATCCGACTTCTGCGGGCATTTGTTGACCGGGTTAACCTTCCCGGGTTAGTCCTTTCAGTTTGTTCGTTTTTTTTTTTTATATGCTCTTTCCTATAGATATAAATGAGCCTCTTGCGGTTGTGTTGGTGTGTGTGTGTGTGTGTGTGTGTGTGTGTGTGTGTGTGTGTGTGCGCGCACGCGAATGTGTGTGTGAGTGTGTGCGTGTGGGTGTATTTGTGTTTATGTGTGTGTGGGTTATTATTTGAGAATGTTGGGGTGTGGAGGCGTATTTGTATGTGTTTGTGTATGTATTTGTGGGTTAGTGTGTGTGGGTTGGTGTGTATGTGTCTGTGTGGGTGGATGTGTATTTGTGTGTAGGTGTGTTTGTGTATTTGTGCACGTATGTCTGTGTGTGTGTATTTGTGTATGTATTTGTGTATGTGCTTGTGTGAGTGTGTGTATTTATATGTCTGTGCGTGCGTGCGAGCACGCGTGTGTGTTAAATTTAACCCATGCCTGCTACTATGTCTATGAACCCCACATACAGCTGATTAATATGTATCAGGCCTTTCGCAGACCGTCGCGCTCATGACGGCCCACTAACGAGATTATCGATTCCTGGCCAATTGACCCGCCGCATATATTTCCTGCCCGAAGAGTCCGCAGTGCCCTGCGTCCATCGTAGTACTTGTCGACCCTTGCCTCAGCCTACAGGAACTATCAAGTGTCCACTGGGGATACGGGGGTATATATGGGGTGCTGTGGGGACCAGCATGGCCGAATGGAATAGAGCATTAGCTCTGAAACTTCCGGTATACTGGTGCCGAGGTAGCGGGTTCAATCCCTACAGCGGTCAGTTGGACTAAAATGTTGACTTCTCGTCCTTCTCAATCTCAGTAGTATAGATACGTGGAGGCTGGATTCACCTCTCTCACGGGAGTCACACATACTTAAATGCTTTCATGTTGCATTGTTAAATCCTGCCGCAGATGTTACTTCTCTAACCCGACTTCTGTCAGAGGTCTCCCTTGCTCATGTTTATTGTCTCGGTGTCAAGAGCCATATGTTGTGTTTGAATCTAGTTATTATTTTTGTTTCACGTGGTTCCATGTTATTATGCCTTGATATGGTCACTGTAGTGGCCTTTTCTGCTGTTTGTATGTTATTGCGTTTTCTTACTATCTCTCCCAGCACCCCAAGTCTTTTGTTATTGGTTTGTGTGTATGTGTGTGCGCGCGCGTGCATGCGAGCGTTTATGATTTCTTGGCAAGTTTACGGTCAGTAGATTGCCATTGCTTGCTGAACTATCGGGATTCATACCATTGTATGGGAACCAATGCAAGGCGGTCAACTTCCAAATTGTCCGCAGCTGTGTTTTTAATGTGGTATGCGGGATTACAAATATCACTCGTAACACCTCCACCACAGAGCAGGCGTGTAAAGCAGACATATAGTTCGTGTTTTAATTGTTTTCTTATTGTTGTAATCATTTACATTTCCATAGCTTCGCAGCAGCTTAGATTAAATATTCAAGTGTAACCAGCTTATTATGAAAGACGTAACTTAGAATTCATTTCCCGCATTTTAATCAAAATCTAATGTTTAACTGTTATTTCTCATTCACAGAAACCAAACGCCGACATAAACGATGTGTAACTACAGAATAATACTGGGGCTCAAGTAAAACAGACAAGAGTCTAACCAACCGTGGCTACCTTTTCTGGATTACTCACCTGTGGACTAAATATGTATTATATTGTTTATATTTGTGTGGAAGATAATGACAGCTGCTTGATGTAGGAAATAGACAAAGGATGACATAACCAGGTAGTTTGCGATTCTGCAAACATGTAAAGAAATAAACACACAATCAGAATACAACGCACGTATCAATTGTTGTACACAGAAATATCCATTGGAAACCTCTTGAAGCCGACCATTAAGACAGTTCATAAATAAATGTATATGTACTGTTTGGTGCTGACAGAAGTAGAAGAAAGAAGGCGAGCCTAGAGGACACATTTTTTTCGCATATCCTTTACAAGGCATTGCAGTCAACACCAGCATTTTTCAGCTGCTGTTGATGTCTTGGCGAGTTTTACGTTCAGTGGTTTACCTTTGTTTTCTGAACGACAGGCTCACATAACCTCCGTAAGTAACCAGCGCAACGCGATCCGCTGCCGAATTTCGCGCAACTGTGTTTCATACGTGGGTATACGGGATTACGAACAACGTCCGTAACAACCTTCGCCAGGGAGGACGACAGAGGACACATTAGACTACAAAACTTACAGCTATAGTCAACCAATCGGAATTATAACCTATCAACTATTCTTATTACCAATGTATTTTCGTTGGCTACTATGAAATGGTCCGGAAACAGCAATAGTTATAACTGGCACCCATTAAGAAACTGCCCAAGTACATCCATCGCTGCATGAAGCGAATCATCAACTGCTGTATATTTTAAAATGGCTTCCGACAGCCCTGGAACTTACGGACGTTGTGCCCATTCCAGCGACAGCCACGACCTCAGTGATTTACTCCAGGACACAAGTTGCTCTCGTGGGAATTACCAGATGAACGTTGTCGGGGGATTCCAGAGAGACGGATTACCAATCAAGGATTCCGGATACTATGTGAACACAAGCGACGGAGCCAGCACTTGCAGTAGCAGTACCACAGAAACAGGGGAGATTGAGGGCGGGACTCTGCTGGTCCTTGAACCCAAGTCTCTCAGGAGTTTCACGACAAACGACGAGTACCTCTACGCCATGAAGGAGGATCTGGCCGACTGGTTTGCCTGTCTGTACCAGAGAGATGACATCAACGCTGACAACTTCTTCCATATTCTGGAAACTGGAGTGTTGCTCTGCAGACACGCCAATAAGGTCGGTATATTACTTCTAATAAAAACAAAAACAAACCCCCCCCCCCCACACACACACACACACACACGCGCGCAAGCACGCACACACACACACACACATCACACACACACACACTCTCTCTCTATCTCTTCTCTCTCTCTCTCTCTCTCTCTCTCTCTCTCTCTCTCTCTCTCTCTCACTTACTTACTTACTTACTTACTTATATTTATGAATAACGAAGACACAAACAATATAGATTGCACGATGTATTGCCTGGCATATTTCGCTGCATCTCGCCAGGGAACAAATCATTGAATTGAATCTATTGTTTGTGTGTGTGTGTGCGAGCGTGTGTGTGTGAGAGAAGAGAAGGTTTCAAGCAAGAGGATCGTCTTTAATGTACCGGGTTTTAACCCATATGGCTCGCAAACAGTCATCGCAAAGAATAAGAACTCCTTAGCTCCAGCGAGGACCCCCAAGGGTCTCTGAGAAAACTGCACTCGTGAACTGAATGGTGAAGTCCGGAAACCAAGTCACGGCCCTCGGAACGTTTGGCAAGAGACTGAACCACTTCGCCACGAAGACTTAAAGGTGTTTACTGAAGTTATCAACGCGGGTCTGGGTTTTAGTCAGAAGCTACCTGGCTGGCTTGTATATGCAGGTAGAGTGAGCTGTTTCCACCACATATTGTTAAGCCTGAAACAGGAAAGATTCATCATCGTCATGTGACGTGGCGATAAGTATGGGAGATCACGTTCCGCCATCTTACACAGTCGCCAGAGCATTGGATTAGGTCTGTGTAAAGACTGGGCGGCGGTCCACGTGGCCGGCATGATAAGAGCGCAGACTTGTAAACTTCCGATGCGCTGATAGCGAGGTAGGGCGTTCAATCCCTACACTAGCATTAAACTCTGACTTCTCATGTATAAAGCAATGGCAAATTTCTGAACGTACAGTTACCTAGACATTCAACTTGGGGTTGGTGGCAACGTCCTGCGAAGGACATGCAACATTTTGACAGACTGGGCCGCGGGAAAATAGTGGCTAGAAGCTTATCTTCCTGCCCAGTAATCTTGGGTTCGAATTCCCAATGAAGAGGTTTTGTACAATTAAATTGGGCTCCACGTCGATCTAGTCTAGATTGGGTACCAGAACTATTCTGGGAAAGTAAAGGCGGTCTTGTGATATTCGCCACACCAAGCCTCGTGTGCCGATAAACCCATAAAAATATGGTTGGGTCACCATGTACGCACACGCTGTTGACATTTACCAGGGTCCTGTACTTACTACACAGTGAAAACTCATATCTGTGGCTGGCGAACGCTCCCAAAAGACAGTGACGTGTGGTGTTTGTTGCGGGAGCTTAGTGCTGATCTGACCGTGCGTTGTGAAGCTACCGTGTAATTCTGTGTTGATCGGAGACTGTGAAAGAGGCGATGCACTAGTGTCGCCAAGTCTCATTTATTGCTCCACAGAAGCCTCATCGTGTTGAAAGCCACAAGAACAACAACTGAGTGTACAATATATATATATATATATGAATATCATAATCAAGTTCATTGCCGACTGGCATAGGCGATCATGCTTCTTTACATCTTGTGATCTACAACAGCATGCACTAACAACAGTTCGTGCACTAATAATACCTTATATGCATTGACACAATGAATTTTCTCTCGCTGACCTCCTCTATCTCTCTTTCCACAAATCTTTCCTGGTTTCATAATTAGTTTCCTTAAAAGGACATCGCAATCAACCCCATAATGTATCGTCTATTTGATTTTCTAGGCAGTTTTACGTTTAATAATATGTCATTATTTTCTTAACGGCCGACTATCATACCATTATGAATATCAGCGCAACGAGACCTGCTCCTAAATCTACAGTTGCTGACATCGAAACCGGTATGTCGGGATTGTGCAGCTGTGTTCTCATCCCCGAGGTCACAGACGTCCACAGTTGTCATAACATATTCTAATGTTCGTCTCCTCCTAATGTGGCCAAAACATGATGCCCGCCTCTTTCTACCGTTTGTCATTGGTTGTCTCTGTGTCTGGGCCTCCTTCAAACCATTTAGAGTATACATTTTTGCTGTCTATGGAGTTGTCATCATTCTTCTGTAAAACCACATCCCTGGGGCCTCAAGGGATGTTTTCTCTTGTCTACTACAGAAATCACATTCACGTGTTAAAACTGGCTCCGTGTAACATGCACAAATTCTTTTTCTAACCGCCAATAGCTGGGATCTATCGTATAAGATGTTCTTCGTTTTATAATATGCACTTTGTGCCTGTTCTATTGTGTTCTTTATCTCTACGATATATCTTATTTCTAGTGTCATCTCTGCGCGTTGATCCTTGAATTGATGTACCTGTATAGTATGTATACTATATGTACTCTGTGGTGAAGGATCTACAAATTCAATTCGCAATCTCACATGCCGCGTTCAAAACACAGCTACAGAAGATTTGGAAGCAGGCCGTCCTGAGCTGGATTTCATACTATAGTATGAGTGCTGGTCGTTCAGAAATATATGGCAAACTACTGAACGTAAACTTGCTAAGAAATCACAAACAGCTCAAAATGCTGGGGGTTGACCGCGACGTCCTGTAAAGGATATGGAACTAACTTAACATACCATATGTATGGTGGTATGCGTGATGTTCTTTATCATACCTCCCAACAAATGGTATGATACCAGTCTTTGGAAGTAAGGTCAATATGTAGCCATGTGGTTAGGGTAAAGACAAGCTTCGTGAGCTCTGAGTACTTCAGATAACTGGGTCGATAGGCGAGCGCACTAGTCACTAGGTCACATGTGTTTTCTACAACCAAACACACACATTTACACATAAACTCACACACACTTTTACACACACACACATTCGCCTTTTACACACACACACACACACACACACATTCGCCTTTTACACACACACACACACATTCGCCTTTTACACACACACACACACACACATTCGCCTTTTACACACACACACACATTCGCCTTTTACACACACACACACACACACATTCGCCTTTTACACACACACACACACACACACATTCGCCTTTTACACACACACACACACACATTCGCCTTTTACACACACACACGCGCGCGCGCGCGCACACACACACAAATTCGTCTTTACTGTATAGAAGAAGAAAGAGAAGGGGGTGGATAAGGAAGTGGGGGGGAAGGGGGTGAGAATAAGGAGGAAGATAGTGGAAATGGGGGGGGGGAGAGGAAGAAGAAGGAGGCAGAAAATGATGAGGAGCGGGAATAGGGAGGAGAAGGCGGATGAGTGAAAAAAGAAGGAGGAGAAAGGGGAAGAAGAAAAAAGGAGGAGGAAGGGGGTGAAGGGAAGAAGACGAAGAAGGAGAAGGATTAAGAGGAACAAGGGATGGAAGAACCAAATATCTCCTCTGGATGTAATCAGTTATCTTTTACCCACAGGTGCAAGAGTTTGCCAGACAGCGGCGGGAGATGGGAGAAACCCTGGAGATGAGATCCTACTTCATCAGGTCAGTGCCGGAGGGAAATGTCGGCTACAGGGAAGCGGTCAAGCCCGAGACTTTCCAGGTGAGTGGACATTTGCAGATAATCGACCATCCATAGAATAGTCCAACAGAGGCCAGGGTGTTTAAAGGAGCTAATAAAGAAAAATTATCTACTTCACTGCGACGAGTTTTATACCATACGGCTGGTTCTCTTTCCGCAGGACGACATGATGCAAGCATCGCCAGAGCACGAATTCCGTAGCTCCAGCGACGATCCCCAGGTGTCTCTGAGACAATTGCACTCGTGAATCGAAAGATGTAGTCTGGAATCGAACTCACAACCTTAGTAGCGCGATGCAGGCGGTATAACCACTTGACTACAGAGACACCCTGGAGACATGAATGTTGGGTTGGCAATACTGAACGACCCCGAAGTTGAGAGAATCTGGCCTTTACTTTTTCTATTAACCATGGGTTTTTAACGGAAGCAAACACGTGAACACTGTAATCCACCACGCATGCCACAAGAGGTGGGTCGGGAGAGTTTGGTCTTAGGGCTGGCTATCCCATCCCATATAAAACACAAACTGCAAAATCCAAGCAGCAGTGAACACGTCCGGAGTAAACGAAAAACGAATTAATAATCAAACCAAGATGAAAGGAGGTTCCGCTTGGAATCAGGATCGCTCATGTGTTTCCTATCACTTAGAAAAATCTCCAGAACTGACATCTAGAATAGTAGATTTATGTGAGATGGCAAACGGTGCGCTGCGGAAAGAGCCCGAGCCATATGGGATAAAACCCGGTGCAATTAAGTCGACCAGGGGGGTGGGGGAGGGTAGAAGAACAGCCAGAGGGGGTCACAGATTACCATTACCTCTATGAAGAAATCTTCTTCCTACCGTCGAGCAACTTGAGAACACAATCAACAACTAACTGTCAGTAGCTCACCAGCCCAATCCACCACAGACACCCATGGTTTCTCGTTACCCTGGTTGACGGACTCAGTGGGTTCTCCACCTTGTCCAAGGATGTCCAATAGGCTAGAGGAATTAATGGATCTCATTACCTCTCCTTCTTCAATTAAAGAAATCAAAGATAGGGAGCATCTTTTGGATTTTTTCTCCATGACATATTGGTGTGGTGGGAACTGAGCAGCCTGACAGATTGGTTGGGTCTGCACCCCAGGATGTGATATTAATGTATGATAAGGCTGATGTGATCTGGGTGCTTTGGGATCATGTGTACATTGTGGAACACAGATAGATCATCATATCCTGAAGAGAATGGTTCGGCAAGACGTGACTAGAGGATCTGGCTGAGTACACTCGGTACTCAGGGAAAAGCCGTCGGACACATAATCAAACTGCAACTGGCACTATTAGTAGTGGGACTCTTCGCCGGCTGTTAAATATGAGTACGGAGCACGTACGGGAATGTCCCAAGTGCTGTGATATCGGTTCTGAACTCAACTCACCTCATCTCAGGTATGGATACCCATAAACCGCTGCCCACAACCATTGGGGTGTACACACTGTTAATCCTGCCATGTTCATACTGTTTCCTACAGGCACGTGATAATGTCTCCAACTTCATTTCTTGGGGCCGCCAGCTGGGAATCCCCGAAGTTCTCAGTTTTGAAACAGATGATTTGGTGCTGAGAAAAAACGAAAAAAGTGTAATTCTGTGTCTGCTGGAAATTGCTAGGGTAAGTTATTATTTTACTTTAAATTTTCACTTACAGATATCCATCCATCCATCATGTGCCATGCCGGTAAGCGTGGGCGGTCATGTTCTGCCATCTCACTCGATCACCAGAGTCGTGGATCAGCTCCGTGTTTCTGTCTCGACCATGCCACAAGGCCAAGCCATCCAGGTACTTGCTTCTAGGTCTTCCCCTTGGTCTGTTCCCCTCGATCTTACCAGTTGTCACCAAGTTTTCCAGATCATTTCTTCTCATAACATGCCCAAAAAATGTTGGCTGTCTACGTCTAATGTCTCTAATCAGTTTTGTAATCTTCATTTGTTTCTTGAAGGACTTGTTCGTTGGTCTTTCTGGCTGTTCATGGTATTCTTTGCATTTTCCTCAGAAACCACATTTCTACAGTCATCAGATGTTTTTCAGCCTGACTGCTCATTGTCCAAGCTTCACATCCATACAAAAGAACAGGCTCTATGTATCCCCTCAACACTCTTTTTCTTGTTTCAATTGACATCTTTTTATTGGTCAGTATGTTTTTCATCTTGCTAAAGGCTACCTTAGACATGGCGATTCTTGTTCTAATCTCTTCAAGGCATCTCCCATCAGAGGTTATTACTGTTCCGAGATAACTGTACTCATTCACTTGTAGAAGAATATTCCCATTTACTTGTATATTTACTTACAGATACACAGTAACGGATTTAAGTTCAATACGATTTCGATTATTCATCATCATCATCATCTTCATCATCATCTTCATCATCATCATCCTCCTCATCATGATCATCATCATCATCATCACGTGTCATGCCGATAAGTCTGGGCAGTCATCTTTCGCCATCTCGAAAGATCAACAGAGTCGTGGATCAGCTCCGTATTCTTATATCGGCCATGCCACGTGGCCAAGCCAACCAAATATTTACTTCACATCCATACAGTAGTAGAGATTCTATGTAGCACCTCAACATTCAACACTGATTCATGCAGAATTTGATTCGCGGAAAATGAGAAAGCAATTACATGCGTTTATCGGTCATTGATTATTATAGAAGGGGAGTGGCTGGCCGAATGGCTAAGAACTCCTGGTTCTCCTCCAGAAGACAAGGTTTCGAATCCTCGGTTAGATGTGGATATTTTCTGTCGGGGCCAAAAAAGAAACTCCTAATCTGCACAGATCGAGGCGACTGCACTAGCCAGGTGGCTCTAATTCCTCAGGCTCATTACACACACCCCGCCCCCTGCTACTATAGACAGTAGATGAAATATTATTATAGAGAATTAGAGAACGTACAATAGCAGAGATTGTATTCATCCCGCAATACCTACTGGCGGGCACGCTTGCGAAGTTGACAACGAACTGCGTTAATCGCGGCATGAGCACGTCAGACGAAGGTTCCCGCCTGCGCTCGCTGCTGGCTAAAATGAAGAAAAGGTTGGCCACTTTTTCCTCTTTTCTCTCGGGATATAAAATGTGATGGTCATATCACATCACAGATCCATAGCAAGAAACTTCTTCTGGACAATTTGAGCAAGTTAACTGATTAAGTGTCATGGGATGATTAATCATCTTAAGCGACTTCCCGTATCTGGCATAGGCTTATATGCAGTAGCCTTCCCTATGCAACCCCCTTTAATTTGATATAAAATACAACATGTCTGTTACTACATTAACCACTTTTACGTCACTTTTAACTGTGACACACCACTACTTCCCATTGTCCTCTATCCATATTTGTTTGATCCAAACCTACTTTTATTTTTGGCACTGAATCGAATAAGTAATTAATTTGAGCAATATCTGCTCATAGTAATTGCTTAAGTTCAAATTTCAGAATAAGACAACATCCACAACCACCTCAACCATCACAGCCACCATAACCACCACAAACAAGCACCCAACTTCTATGCTCACATCACACCTTTCACAAAGTGTGAATACAATTAGTGGGACTGCGGTAAAGCTATGGAATGTAAACAGTATAAAATAACATGAAATAATGCAGCTTTTCCAGAACACAATTACGAAAATCATAGGACGGTGCGGCGACTAGCCTTCATCAGCAAAAACAAATACACAAAACACAGCTATCTGTTATTTGTTGTGGTTTTTTCTTGTTTGTTGATAAAGATTTCGCTCGAAACTTTCGCCTTTATCTGTGTGTGTTCTTCCTTTTGTCGAGCTTCCTCGTTATATTCGTGCCATGTCGACTTCCTTGACAAATGTATGTTTAGTATGAACAACAAAAGTGGCGTAATGTCTCGCCTGATACGCGACGTGATGATGGTGTTACTTCCTAGGAACTTCTTGCCTCATCGTCCTTGACATATGTGTGTTTAATGTATGCAAGAAAGAGTAATACGTAACTTCCGTTTTCCACAGGTGGGAGCCAAGCTTGGCATGTTGGCGCCAACTTTGATTCAGATGGAGCAAGAAATTGATGCCGAATTGGCCGGGGAAGAGCCAAAACCTCAAATACAAATCATAACTTGTGACATGAGATCTTTGGATGAGAGAGTGAGTATTTATCTGGCTGTTAGAATCTTGTCTGTGGACGTGATTCGTAAAGTGTTATTTTTATGTTCATGTAGTTTTAGTATGCACTGTAACTCTGTTCCAATCAACGCACCATGAGTCATCGGGTATTCTTTGTGTGTACGATTGTGTGTGCTGTGTGTGTGTGTGTGTGTGCGCGCGCCCATTACAGTGTCATGTGTGATTGGCTATTCTTTATGTGTATCAATTAATGTGTCATATGAGATTGGCTATTCTTCAATGTTATTATAAACGTGTCATGCGTGATTGGCGATTCCAGTTCATTCCAATTGTGTACCAGTCAACATGTCATGTATGATAGTGCTTCTCTTCATGTGTACCAATCTGTAAGTCACGTATGATTGTCTATTTTTCATGTGTACCCATCCACATGTCATATATTACTCATTGGCACCTTGCCGTCTTGACAGACGATAGTTTGTGCTTTAAAAAGGCATAATAACTTTTAACTATGGCGGTAGCGAGTGTGACTGATAAGGCCAATTTGCGCTGTAAATGTCCGTTCACAGTGGGTGCATCTGAACACGTGGTCATTTCCACCATCATGCACCATCTTACGTCTCAAACGCTTGGTGTGTGACTTTTCTGCAATAATTTTCTCCTTTGACTTTATTCCATTTCTGATATTTGCCCTCCATGCAACACGTTCAGCGGCGACTTGCTCCCAATGTGCATTATCAATGCCTGTATCAATTATGTCCCGCTTACACACATCTTTGTATCGTAGTAGAGGCCGACCCTGAGATCTCTTACCCATCTGTAATTCACCAAAAAAGATATCCTTTGGTATTCTACCATCATCCATCCTCCTAAGATGTCCTATCCATCTAAGTCTACGAAGACTGAGCATGGAATAAACTGTCACACAACCTGATCTTTCCAATACTTCAGTATTTGTGATTTTGTCTTGCCACTTAATACCAAGAATTCTTCGCAGACACCGCATATGAAAGCTGTTTAAATTGTTCTCTTGGTGTGAGTAAGTTGTCCAGGTTTCACTGCCATAGAGAAGAGTACTAAGGACACAGGCTTGATAGACAAGGACTTTTGTTTTGGCAGTAAGCTTCCTGTTCTCCCAGACTCTTTTTCTTAACCTGTTCATTGTTGTTGCTGCCTTACCAATCCGGATGTTGAAATCATATATTACTAGTTATTCTTAAAATATGCCACCTATACGCCATGTGTGATTGGCTATTTTACATGTATACTGATCAACAATGACAACTGTGATTGGCTGTTCCTCATGTAAGTCAATTAACATATCAACTTTGATTGGCTATTCTTCGTGAAGTCAATCAACATATCAACAATGATTGGCTATTCTTCGTGTGTACTTATCAACGCTCCATATGCGGTTGTACTTCTTACGTTTAGTCAGAGCATATTAAAAAGAAATCTGACAACATATGCGTTTTTCACAAAGTGGTTTATACTTGGCCCCTTTGAAATTAACACAATTGTGGTTTTGGGGGAATAGGTGGCCACCCTTTCCCTCCCGTAGTGAGCGACAAGCCCTCCGCCGACCATGCCATTGTCAGCACAACTTCCTAACCGTTACACTACCGCGCCTTCTAACCTTTTTTTATGGAATGTGTGAAATTGTTGAAGGCCAATCCCAGTACCAAAAAGAACCTCCCCCCCCCCCCCCACCCCCCCCCCCCCCCCCCCCACCCCAAAATGCACTGAATCTGAATAGGTCGATCAGAAAATGCAAATATCGTATCTTTGCAATTCGCTGAAACAACGTCGCCATCTCATTGTCGATTCGAAGGAGGATGAAAATAAAAACCGACTTTGTTGAAATCGGATTCTGTTTTCACCTTTCTTTAGTCTGGATGCTCTTGCTCGCTGAATGTTTAGGCATTGTCCTTCCATCTCTTTCTTGTTTCTCCGGGTGATTTTGTACCTCGAGTTTGCTCAGCATTTCTTCTTCTTCTTCTTCTTCTTCTTCTTCTTCTTCTTCTTCTTCTTCTTCTTCTTCTTCTTCTTCTTCTTCTTCTTCTTCTTCTTCTTCTTCTTCTTCTTCGTCTCCTCCTCCTCCTCCTCCTCCTCCTCCTCCTCCTCCTCCTCTTTCGTTCACTTGAAATGTATTGTCAACACCTGCAATATTTTCTTTCTTGCGTTCACTCGCTTTGAACTCCAGCGTAATCCATAAGCATACTGCTACTACCACTAGTTGTTGCCATCCCTGGAGAGTGCACTTGATTGATTTGCGTGTGGATTAGCTTTCCCTATTACCAGTGCCCCTCGCCATCAGACGAAACCCACCCTGACTTCTGAGGTACTTGTGATTTAGGTCCCATGTTAAAGACGTGAATTCAATATTTTAGTCCAAATGACTTGTGTAGGGGTCGAACCCGCTACCCCGCCATCAGCACATCGGAAGTTTAAGAGCGAGCGCTCTTATCCATTGGTCCATGCTGATCTCCACCTGCAGTGCTGTTCATGTATACACTTCACTACCTCTTTTTAGCGCATTCAGTGCTTCTCCAAGGTTATCCTCCACTGTTGTTTCTCTAGGCCAGAAGGATATGTCTGTTTTTCATTGTTTTTATCAAGGCCAGAAGGGTGTGTCCAGTGAAGGAGGAGTATGCTACAATAAGTACAGTTCTGACAAAATTGAAGTACTTAGAACCTAACTGGATGGTTTGTGTAGATACTAAAATGATGAGCTTCTTGCTTGGACAACAAAGGGGATTCACCAAATACCCATGCCTTATATGTTTTTTTGGTAAGCAGGGGCAAAGATACGCACTGGACAAAGAAACAGTGGCCGTTGAGGAATTAATTTAAAGTTGAAGGAACAAAATATTGTCAACAAGCCTCTCATTGATCGAAAACGAGTTTTACTCCCACCATTGCACATAAAGCTTGGCTTTTTGTTAGTTTGTTAAGGCACTAAACATAGATGGTACCTGTTTTAATTACTTATGCAGAAAGCTTTCGGAATTGAGCATAGACAAACTTAAAGCTGGAATTGTTGATGGACCTAAAATTAGAAAGTTAATAAACGATCCAAATATTATTGCGACGATGAACATAATAGAGTCTACAGACTGGTTATCATTTGTTTTAATTGTGCACAACTTTCTGAGTAACTTTAAAGCAGACAATTATTCTGAATTAGTTGAAAACATGCTGTCTAGTTTTTGTAAGCTTAGATACTACTTGAGCATAAAAGTGCACGATGTCCATAACCATTAACATTTCTTTCCCGAGAATGTTGGCGACTTTAGTGAGGAGCAAGGTGATAGATTTCACCAAGCTATAAAACAATGGAAGAGAAATACCAGGGACTCTGGGATGCCCACATGATGGCAGATTACTGTTGGACCCTTAAGCGTGACTGCCGGGCATATCACATTCCAGGAAGTCCTCGAAAAGAAGCTTTTTGTGTGTTGACTACATATTTTTTTAAATGCTAGTGATAAAGTTTTAATATACATATGGTGTTTTATATGAAGGTAATAAATGTACAGTAATTACATTTAATATTAATGCAGATTATAGTCAATATGCCATTGATGGCACATATCCCTAGGCATTATACATAACAATTGCCCTACTAAGAAGGTCATTCTTAGTTATCTCAAACACTAGAGCTGATAGAAAACAAAAATATGATTACACTTTTGGAATCAGCAATACAAAATTACACAAAAACAGCTATAAAATTTAAGGCACCAAAATATGTGTAAATCAATGTAATATTCTGTTTTAAGAGTTTTGAAAAACGAATAATTTAATTTAGAGTTCTGGCATTACGGTCTACCTTACTTAAAGTGTGTTATTGGGACTTGCAGAACCAGACATCCCATTACTCACAATAGGAAGTACGGATTTCCGAAGCGCAACAAGTGGCTAATCTTTGCTCCATTTTCTTGCCAATCCAATTGCACAGCCGTCCATTTTCTGTCTGGTTCGATTTGTATGCTGATCTACTCTTAGTCTCACCCACCCCCCTCCCTTCCCGGTTACTGTCCGATCGATGGCATTCTATAACATCTATCTATCTATCTATCTATCTATCTATCTATCTATCTATCTATCTATCTATCTATCTATCTATCCTATCTACCTATCTACCTATCTATCTATCTATCTATCTATCTGTCTATCTGCCTGCCTGCCTGCCTGCCTGCCTGCCTGTCTGTCTGTTTTTCTGTCGGTCTGTCGGTCAGTGACTGGTATAACACCCTGCCTGTCACATGTCTGTGTGTACATGTATGTGCCTGTCTGTCCGTAAGTCTGTCTATATTTGCATGTCTAACACTGCAACATAATTTTCTTGGATTTATTTAATTCGTTCATTCGCTTTGAACCCAAACGTAGTCCATAAATGTGCTACTGCTTCTTGTGCACTGGACTGATTTTTGCGTGTGCGTTAGCTTTTCCCTATTACCAGTGTCCCTCGCCATCAGGCGAACCCACTCCGACTTCAGAGGCATTTGTGTTTTACGTCCTCAAGTCAAGGAATTATGTTGTGTTGATTTAGGCTTTCCTCTGCTGTTATGCAAGAGGAGATAGTTTGTAGTCGGAGTTGCCGTTCTTGAGTCAAATAGTTTCCCTTGGTTGCATTCAGTCTGTTTCTATGACGCTATTGTGATGTCACCATTTGTCTGTATAGGATTGTTAAGGTGTTGTTTTTATCTATGGAGCTCTTATGGTGTCTTGTGTTTGTTTGTTTGTATAGAGCCCTTGGGGTGTCATTTTTTTATTCGTTTGTATAGAGCTCTTGTAGTGTCATTTATTTATTCGTTTATAGAGCTCTTGTAGTGTCATTTATTTATTCGTTTGTATAGAGCTCTTGGGAAGTCATTTATTTGTTTATATAGAGCTCTTATTGTGTCATTTATTTGTTTATTTAGAACTCTTGGGGCGTTATTTATTTGTTTATTTAGAGCTCTTATTGTGTCATTTATTAGTTTATATAGAGCTCTTGTGGTGTAATCTATTTGTTTATTTAGAACTCTTGGGATGTCGTTTTATTTGTTTATATAGAGCTCTTGGAGTGTGTTTATTTGTTTAGCTCTTGGGGTGTCATTTGTTTGTTTGTTTGTACAGAGCTCTTGGGGTGTCATTTATTTGTTGGTTTGTATAGAGGTTTGTATTTGTTAGTTTTTATAGAGCTGTTGGCGTGTCATTTATTTATATGTGTGTATAGAGATGTTCGGCTGTCATCTATTTATATGTTTGTACAGAGCTCTTGGGGTGTCATTTATTTGTTGGTTTGTATAGAACTGTTGGGCTGTCATCTATTTATATGTTTGTACAGAGCTCTTGGGGTGTCATTTATTTGTTGGTTTGTATAGAGGTTTGTATTTGTTAGTTTTTATAGAGCTGTTGGCGTGTCATTTATTTATATGTGTGTATAGAGATGTTGGGCTGTCATCTATTTATATGTTTGTACAGAGCTCTTGGGGTGTCATTTATTTGTTAGTTTGTATAGAACTGTTGGGGTGTCATGTAGCTGTCTGTATAAAGGTTTTTGGGATGTCATATGTCTGTATGGTGCTGTTGGAATGTCAAATGTCTATTTGTATAGAGCTGGTGGGGTGATACATATATACATCGAATGATGTCTATTGTCGACGTTGCTAAGTTGCTGGTATCCAAATAAAGACTCACTGTTAAATAAATGGAACACACCACGCCCTTGGCCTAAATCCCTAAGCAATGTTTATATTATCGATTCACTGCATCTACTCATTTTCTCAAAAAGAAATTGCTTTTTACTTAAGCCGCACAGCCAGCTCCTTAATTCTTCATCGCACAAAATGTACTAAAGGGGACACAATATCGCTAGATTGCCAAGCCAATGAGAAAGAAAGAAGGCAACTGACGGTTTCTATTTCTGATATTCAGATAATCTCCCCTGGTATTTGCTGTTCTATTAAGGTGAATTGTATGATTGCTGAATACAAGCAGGGCTGCGATCTCTCTCTCTCTCTCTCTCTCTCTCTCTCTCTATATATATATATATATATATATATATATATATATATATATATATATATGTGTGTGTGTCTCTCTCTCTCTCTATCTCTATATATCTCTCCATATATCTCTCTCTATCACTCTGTCTATCTCTCTCTGAGAGAGATAGGGTGGGTGGAGGATGTGTGGGTGGGTGATTGTATATGGGTAAGGGTGTGTGGTTAAGGGATGTTTGGTTGGGGGATGGGTGGGTAGAGGATATGCAGGTGGGTAGCGGATATGCAGGTGGGTGAGTATGTGTAGGTTAGGAGATGGTGGTGGATGTTTGTATGGGTGGGCTCGGGATCTGTGAGTGGGCTGGGGGAGATGGGAGATAATGTGGGTGGATGCGGAATTTGTGTGTGGGTAGGTGCGGAATATGTGAGTTGGCGGAGAATTGTGTGTGTGCGTGGGGGATGTGTGTTTGGCTGGGGGTTGGAGGTGTTTGGGTGGAGGAGGATATGTGGGTGGATGATTGTTGGTGGGTAAAGGGACGGGTGGAGGATATATGAGTGGGTAGGGAGATGGGTGTAGGTGGGTGGATGTGTGTGGGTGGGTGGGGGATGTGCGGGTTGGGGAATGTATGTGTGCTTGGGGTGTGGGTGGATGGGATGTGTGGTGGGTGCGAGGTGTGTGTGGGCGGTGAGATGTGTAGGTGTGGGGATGTGGTGGATGGGTGGGGACATGTATGTGTGGTTGGGTGGGGTGAATGGGGGATGTGTGGGTGGTGGATGTGTCTCATAACACGGTAATATGCATTGTTTATGTTTACAAAATTCATTTGACAATGCTTTTCCCTATGCACTATTGATGAACGAAAGATGAGTGATTGGAAGGGCCGAACTTAAGACTGGCCTGCGTGCCCAATTTGTTACCCTTTGAAAATTGTCCGTTCGTTCGTTTGTTCTCTCTCTCTCTCTCTCTCTCTCTCTCTTTCTCTCTCTCTGTCTCTTTCTCTCTCTTTTTCTCTCCTCTCTCTCTCTCTCTCTCTCTCTCTCTCTCTCTCTCTCTCTCTCTCTATATATATATATATATATATATATATATATATATATATATATATATATATATATCAATTCGTTTTCGCCACATAATAATTATCATTCTCTCTCTCTCTCTCTCTCTCTCTCTCTCTCTCTCTCTCTCTCTCTCTCTGATTATCTTTTTGCCTCTTTCTCGATGCCAGCTCAGTTGCCACCAAAGGCTTGCTGCTATAGATCTCCAGCATCATCTGTCGTCCACCATGATGCTACGTTTAGCACCCACTTATCCGGCTTCCGGTTAAATATGGTGGATATTTTATTTTTTTATTTTTAATTTTTTTTTTTTTTTGGGGGGGGGGGGGGGAGGCCTCTGGTGTATTTTTGCCTCAGGCTACAGTTTGCTTTAGCATTTCACTCATGTTGGACTGGTAGTACATGATTCTGTCGCCCAGCTACTGATTAAATTGCATGGAGCAACACTGTGAGCTGTGGGTTTCCTGTGGAATTAATTTACCTCTGTCCTCAGTTGTTTCTACTGTGGACTGCATGTTCAGAAAAATATCGGGCGGCCGGTTACTGAACTAACTGGTTTTGCCTTATGCTTTATTGTGTTTGAAACTGCTGGTTTTCTAGTGACTGCCGCTTCCATCAACGATGAACTCATTTTATTGGCGGACTGTTGTGCTGGCATTCATGAAGAAGCCTTATGCATGTAGGCCTGTGCGTGCTGTTGGTTTGTCGATACTGCTGTCTGTTCCACTTTTCACATGGGATAGTGAGGGGCATCTTGTGTAATAATCACTGGCACGGGATCTGAACATTAAGGGGTGACCCTTTGCAGTGAATTTTGAACACACGTTGGAATGATACACTTGAGTGTATCAATATATGACACTGGACCGAAGGAGGAAATTGCTTGTCTCATTACATGACACTGTAACGAGGGCGGGGGGCGCAATTGTTGTATAATTAGGTGACACTGGACTGAAAGGGGAAATTGGTTGACTCATTACTTGACAGTGGAATGGAAGGGAACATTTGTTGTATCATTAGATGACACTGGACCGAAAGGGGACATTGGTTGAATCGTTACTTGACAGTGGACTGGAAGGGGACATTGGTTGTATCATTAGGTGACACTGGACCGAAAGGGGAAATCGATAGTTTCATTAGATGACACTGGACTGAAAGGGAAATTGGTTGTATCATTACATGACAGTGTGCCGAAAGACGACATTGGTTGTATCATTAGATGACACTGGACCGAAAGGGGACATTGGTTGTATCATTACATGATACTGGGCCGAAATGGGAAATTGGTTGTATCATTACTTGACATTGGACAGAAGGGGGACATTGGTTGTATCATTACATGACACTGGACCGAAAGGGGACATTGGTTGTATCATTACATGACACTGGACCGAAAGGGGAAATTGGTTGTATCATTACATGACACTGGACTGAAGGGAGGAAATTGGTTGTATCATTACATGACACTGAACCGGTAGGAGAAATTGGTTGTATCATTACACTATATATTCCAGTATATGACACTGGACCAAAAGAGGAAATTGGTTGTATCATTACATGACACTGAACCGAGGGGGGAAATTGGTTGTATCATTACATGACACTGAGCCGAAGGGGCAAATTGGTTGTATCATTACATGACACTGGACCGAAAGGGGAAATTGGTTGTATCATTACATGACACTGGACTGAAGGGGGAAATTGGTTGTATCATTACATGACACTGAACCGGTAGGAGAAATTGGTTGTATCATTATATGACACTGGCCCAAAAGAGGAAATTGGTTGTATCATTACATGACACTGAACCGAGGGGGGAAATTGGTTGTATCATTACATGACACTGAGCCGAAGGGGCAAATTGGTTGTGTCACTATATGACACTGAACCGGTAGGAGAAATTGGTTATATCATTACATGACACTGAACGGGGGGGGGGGGGAAATTGGTTGTATCATTATATGACACTGGACCAAAAGAGGAAATTGGTTGTATCATTACATGACACTGGACCGAAAGGTGAAACTGGTTGTATTATTGGATGGCCCCGGAACGAAAGAGGAAATTTGTTGTATTATTAGATGACACTGGACCGAAAGAGGAAATTGGTTGTGTCATTAGATGACACTGGACCGAACAGGGAAAGTGTAGACGCCGCTGAGTTGATAAAAACAAGGAATACAGTATTGTTGTTCACAGTGGCATGAACTTCTGCAGATCAGTTCAGTATTGTATGTGCTGTTCAAATAGACACTGGTGTGTGTGTGTGTGTGTGTGTGTGTGTGCGTGCGTGTGCGTGCGCGCGCGCGCGCGTGTTTGTGGCCGTAGGTTCGTTTGCGGACTGCATCGTTCAAACCACGCGTGCAATTTTGTGTTTTTACGTCGGGGACCCCAGAGAGGGGTCATCGCTGAAGCTACAGTGTTTCGTACTTTGTGCGATACACTGGGCAGGTGGCTTGTTGTCCACGGAGAGAAACCGAACCAAGGGAGGTGCAAAGTAGTTGATCCTCGCGCCATTCTAATTTTTTTTCTATTCAGATCACAAAAAGATAGCTGTCATACCTATTGTGATTTTTATTTGTGTTCATACAGCTTTACACTAAATTGTCATCTGTCAATCTCAGGTACGAGATCTGATTGGTCGATGCACGTGCCCAGTTCAATTCCCTATGATCAAAGTGGGCGAGGGGAAATACAAGATTGGGGATTCCCGGAGTCTTATCTTTGTTCGGGTAAGTTCTATAGACATCATTAACCCAGTTTCATCATCATCATCGTCATTATCAAGTGAGTGGAAGTCACGTAGCCTAATGGATAATAGCGGTCGCTCGTAAACTTCCGCTGCGCTTATGACAGGGTAAGGGGATCTCTCCCTTCACCGGTCAGTTGGACTTTAACATTGACGTATCGTTCTTGACTAGAGGACGTAAATTACAAGTACCTCTGAAGTCAGAGAGGGTTCGGCAGATAGCGAGGGACACTGGTAATAGGGAAAACTGCCCCATCTCATCTCATCATCACAACAATAAATCCAGCGTGGACTAAGCTAGAATTAAAAGCGAGCGAACACACACCAAAAAAAAAAACAGCATCAAGTGAGTTGAATGCATTATTTCGTCAAGATTGTGGCTCAGCATATCCGACTTCAACAATCATTTTCGTTTTTTTTTTAATTTTATTTGCTTTCTGTAGCCTTTGACTGTTCCCATTCTACCTACAAGGCAGCAGGTTCGTACCTCTCTTCGTCTGGTTCCTATCCCTTGATTTATCCAAAAAGGGGAGACCCTGCCAGTAGCTGCGCTACACACATAGCTCTTGTGATCATTGGAACACGCAAATCCCTCACAATAGAGGGGAGCTGCCCAGAAAGGAGTTAGATAAGTTAGGCATTACGGACACCACCAAGTGACTTGACAACTGACGTGGTACTTCTCCGCATCTTGTGAGTCTTCAACACGATGTCTCAATTCTCGTGTTCATAGTTTTTAATGCATTGATGAATCCTGTTAATATTTTCCCCTCGCTATCTTCTTCTGTCTTTTTTGTACATTAATCTTTTCAGCTGTTACAGTATGTTCAAGGGTATTTTCTTCTCGTCATGTGGCCAAAGTCTGAAACCCGCATAGTAAACGCAATAGCGGGAAACCTAACAGAACATGGACAAGAGAATTGAAGAGATACACAATATTGGGAGGACATCGGGAAAGCTGCAGGAGATAGCAAAAGATAAGACGACACTTGGCGTGGGTTGGTGGAGAGAATATGCCTTAATGGGGAATACAGCGCAGAAAAAGAAGAGAACGGATGTGGACAAAATGTTTACTGCATCTTTCTTATATTTCTGATGAGCTGTTTTTGTGTCTGAGCTTCTTTTGAAACATTTAGATTACTCATTTTGCTCGTCCAGGGTTTTGTCTCCAATCCTCTATATAAATAGTTTTCTGTGACTTTAATACCCCGTTTCTTCTTCTGTATCCTTCTCCTCCTTTTCTATATCCTTCTTCTTCTTCTTCTTCTTCTTCTTCTTCTTTTTTTCCTTCCTTTTATGTCCCTAAGGAGCATAGGCCCACAATCAACTCATAGAAAACACTCCTATATATTGTCAACTCCTGCAGCCTTCTCCATATTCTCCTCACTTTATTCATCTGTCTCTAATTTCTTCTCCACGTGTTTCTAGTAAGTAAAGTAAAGTAAAGTAAAGTAAAGTAAAGTAAAGTAAAATATAATACAGTGTGTGTGTATATATATATATATATATATATATATATATATATATATATATATATATATATATATATATATATATATATATATAGAGAGAGAGAGAGAGAGAGAGAGAGAGAGAGAGAGAGAGAGAGAGAGAGGCAGGCAGGCAGGCAGACAGACAGACAGACACTCAGACAGACAGACAGACAATTTGGGAGAAAGAGTGTGAGCGTGATGGAGTGAGAGAGCAGCTTAGGAAAATGTTCACTTTCATTCTCTCGCAACAGATCCTCCGCAATCACGTGATGGTGAGAGTGGGAGGCGGCTGGGACACTCTAGAAAATTACCTCAACAAACACGACCCATGCCAGTGCAACTATCGAGGTACGTGCTCAACTGTTTGTCTGTGAGGACGGGTGATGAGGGTGGAAGGGGGAAGTCTGATGAACCTATCGAGGTAAGTGCCTGTTTGCGTGGAAGGCAAGGGAAAACAGCTTTGACGAATGAAACTATCGAAGTGAGTGCTCAACTATTTGTCTAAATAGTCCGTTTGAATAAACTAGCAAATTTAGTGGTCCTATGTTTGCGTGGAAGGCAATGGGAAAACAGCTTTGATGAATGAAACTTTCGAAGTGAGTGCTCAACTATTTGTCTGAATAGTGAGTTTGAATAAACTATCAAAGTAAGTGGTCATCTGTTTGCGTGGAAGGCAAGGGAAAAGAGATGGATGAAGCTATAGAGGTAAGTGTTCAACTGTTTGCGTGCAAGGCAAGGGAAAACAGATGGAAGAAACTATAGAGGTAATAGTTCAACTGTTTGCGTGGAGGGCAGGGAAGAACAGTTGGAGGAAACTATCACAGAGAAGGCTCAACTGTTTGCTTCGGAGGAAGCGGAAAAGTCTGGGGGGAAAAAACGAAAAGAAGGTTACTCCTAACATCAAAATGCAAAATCTCATAAAAGACGTTTAATCAATTGCGTGTGACCGTAAGGTAAGCTTAAGGAATGTATTTACTTTTGTGGTTCATTCATACTACGGAGGGGGCTTCAAATAAACACCTTCAATGTGTGTGTGTTTTTTTTTCACTGCGTTCTCCAATATATATATATATATATGGCCATTTTGAAGGATGATGATGATGATGATATATATGGCCATTTTGAAGGAAGCTCAAAAATAACTCATCAACAACATCAGAAAGAGGCAGTCATCATGTTGTGGCCACATTATGAGAAGACAAAAAGTGGAACACGTCCTATGGCGGACACTACGAATGGGATGTGAGGATGTGAAGTTATATCTTCACAATTGCTAGGCCACGAAACAACGAAGTGAGGTAATCAGTATTCTTTCTTGTAGACTTTCCTTCGCGTACACATATATATTCGAATTAATTTATTGTTTGTCTTAAGGTCCTATAAACTTAAGGACTGTACTCATTTGTTTCATTGTGTCAATAGGTCATCGGCCTAGCAATGCTGGACTTGCTCACAAGGTGGCTTTTAGTCAGCAACGCCCACCCGCTACACCAAATAACACAGTGTGCCGCACCACCCCAAACACCCCGACATCTCCCAGACGTGGATCAACAGCTGCTGCTACTGCTGCTGCCGACAGACATCGCTCCACATCCCCACAGAACTCCAACACAAAAGCTCCCACAGTGATCATCTCCCGCCAAATGCCAACGCCATCCAAACGATCGACAGACGCGGCTGGACAGTCCTAAAGGAGGCCGCGTACTTCCAACCCAAAGTGTGGCTTCAGAAGATTCATTGCAACCATCTTCTTGTTTGTCAAGTCAACAAGCCGGATGTAAATCTGCAAACCCAGCTCGTCGCAGAAGTATTTCACCTCAAACATCATCATTATCATCAGCATCATCAGGTTTGCCTCTGCCAAAGTCAGTACAGCAGACTTCATCTAACGCAAGTCCGGTAAAGGCGAAAGATCTTAGCCACGAGCACAAAATGTTGACACCAAAAAAGAACAGGAACAAGCTTGTTGACAGGTATGAATTTTATTTCTTTCATTTGTTTCCAGTGTTCCAAACTAACTTGTAAATATTAGTGCTTTCAACAATTTTAATACTTATAATTTACATCGGATATCCCCGTTTGTTCTTAATCAACTTAGAATTGACTTTAGTTGCATGGTCAACATTCCTTTAGCCAAACTTGTGTGGAAAATTAACTCAACACTTAAATATTGATTTGTTCCAATCCACATCTGGGAGAATATTTTAATTGACCTAACCGCTCAGGTCGACCCAGTATAAAATTGGTAATAGGAAATATCCTGGGAAGTGAAAACGCCCGGTATGATGCTGACCCAGTCACTCCGCCGAGTGCAGATTGATCTGTAAAAATGAATCTGTGACCCTGTGCCAAAAGCGCCATGTGGCGTGTAAAGCGGTTCTTTCCTTTTTAGCAAATACAGATTCAGCCTCATGTAAGCAAAGAAATTGAAGGGGAGTGTGTAGTTAAATTTACGTGTACCCCCAGTTAATGGCTTTGTGTTAATCTCTATGATACAAGTCTTATCCTAGTGCCAGGAAATACAAACTAAAGACTTAAAATGTCATGCCAGGACAGACCAGGCCCTAAGCTTTGGTCGGCAACTGATATAGGATTATAGGTATAGGGTGTAAGCTCTGACAGGCGGGCAGTTAGAGCATTGCTTTGCTGATCCAGAGCTTCTGCAGCTTGTCTTGTTCCAGGTGTATTGGTGTTACCTTTCCTCTGGAGTAAACTAGTCTGGCCGAGAGAGGGATCATGCTGCATGGACAACACATAGTCTCTAAATTCAGCCGGTAAGGCACCGGATGATTATCTGCGAAATGCGGAAACTAAGACCTTGACCTGCACACGGCGTGACGTCAGCTCTAAGGACACGACCTCCTGAACCTTCAACCATTCTAAACACCTCCCACCACATAAACAAATGGTGCAGTTGCTGTAACAACAGTTAGTTTAAATAGGTAGTAATCAAAGCTAAACGTCTGTCCACCCCCACTCTCCTCAGTGATAACGACGATAATGAAGCAGTTGATAATGATGGCTATGTTGCTGAGGACGATGAGTGTGATAACCCACATCGCCCAGACCACCCCGGGTATGGAGTCTGTTGTAATTTAACTGTTCTGCAAATACCCGTATTTAGCTCACATTGTCGTTGTTCTGCTTTGCATCAATCAGCATGCACTGCTATGGCTTCAGTTGTTTGCCGTCGTTTTGTTGTTTTCTGGCTTGATGGTCAATTGCCGAAAGTGGAATGAAGATCGTCAGAAATCTGGCATCTGTTCCGGCACAATTTAAGTTATGTAATTAAAATTAATCAACAACAGAGGTAAAATGATCGTGTTGGCAGCGATGTCCTGTAAAAAGGAACAAACAAACAAAAAATTAATGTGAAGATGTCAGCGTAGCAACGGCGGTCTATTGCGCTCGCGCTTAATGTTCCTGTGCGTTGATGGTGGGGCAGTGGGTTAATTCCACACTCCAGTCAGTTGAACTTAAAGATTGACTTCTCGTTCAGAAAGCAAACTAAAGTTACAAGTCAGTTGTGTATCCTTTACAGGACGTCGCAGTCGTCCCCAGCATATTTTTAGCTGTGTGTGATCTCATGCAAGTTTACTTTCAGTAGTTTGCCATTGCTTTATGAGCGACCTGCACCAATACCTATTTCGTAAAATTCAACGCAAGGCGGTCTACTTGCCAAATCGCCCGCAGCTGTGTTTCGAACACGTTATGCGGAATTATGAACTGCGGCCGTAATTCCTAGGCCACGGAGCCGGCCAATGGCAAACTGTTGAACATAAATTGTCTAGAAACTGAACATGGGGATGATTGCAACGTCATGCAAAGGGCATGCATCAAGTACAGTGAGTATCGAAGACATCAACAAAAGGTTGCACAATGTATTGCCTCGTACAAATGGCTGCATCTTGTCCGGTGCAAAGCGCAGAGGTAACTCAAGCATAAAATCAAAGCAAATATTGGATCCTTCAAGCTGAAACATACAAAACATATCAGCTGTATTTTTCATGACCGTGCAGTGTTTGACAATATTGCCGGTCCAAGTTTTGTATTCACCCTCTGTAAAGTGTATGCAACAACATAATAGGTAAATACAAAACTTGGACCGGCAATATTGTCAAACACTGCACAGTCATTAAAAATACACCCTGTATATGCTCACGGCAATTTATGTAATGAAACAAACATGGGAGGTCAGCATGGCCGAATGGACAAGAGCCCTCGCTCTTGAACTTCTGGCGTGCTGATGCCGAGGTGGCGGTAATTGTAAACTTTCTTTCTTTCTTTTTTTTGTTCGCTCGCTTAAACTCAACGTAGTCCTTACACACTGTTTAAAGTAGTAAGGGACTGAATATTGCGTGTGGGTTTGCTTTCCCTTTTTACCGATGTCCCTCGCCTTCAGGCGAACCCATTCCGACTTCAGGGGTACTTGTTATTAACGTCCCCAAGCAACGGACGGTAGCATCTCACCTCCATTTATGAGAGGTGAGCAACGGCTAGGTTCTCACAGCTGAAGAACTTTGGCCTAGAGGCGTTCGGTCTTATGCCCCAGCCGAAGCTGTTGTACGCGTATCTGAACCAGTCATGTAGTAAGTAGGCTTAGTATCTCACTTAAAGTTTGTAGTGAGTGTGTATCGGCCCGGCCCCTACGCCTGAGGGTTAATGGCTTAGAGGCGTTCAGCCATATTCCTTAGCAGAGAGCCGTAGTTTTGTGTCCGAACTAAACGTCAGTGGCATCGTGCATCTGATGTGGAGTTTTGACTGCTATCCTCAGTGTACCTGCAGAGCAGCAGGTTGTGTCTCTCTTGGTCTGGTCCCTATCTCAAGGCCTGTCCGACATCTACTTGTGCTTGTCGGCATAGCTCTTGGGGTCATTGGGACACGCAAGCCCCCCTACCACGGCAACACAGTCATTTGTCAGCTGACAACCACGGTATTTTGAACTAAATACCACGGTAATTTAAAACTATCATGTCTGCTTGTTTACACAGCAAAGGCCCATAATGGGAAAATATTGTTTTGAATTCCTGCCCCTTTCCTTTTTTATTTGTTGTTCAGGTTTACATACTGTCATTACTGCCATCTATTGCCTATAGTAGCTTGCGATGTAGGGTTGGTCACATTTGGCGATATATTCTCATTCGGCTCTGAATCAGTTAAAATGGGTACCAAAAAGTTTAGGGGAAGAAAGGTGGTAAGTGTTATACTAACCATAGTATTCTAAGTGTGCCCATTCATCTATGAAAAATATGAGTCTAGCACCGTCCCGCGTTGGGTTTTTACAAAATGGTATGGGGCCGGTCGTTCAGAAAGCAATGGCAAACTACAACGCAAATTTGCCAAGAGATGACAAAAGCAAAATATGCTGGTGTTGATTGCAACGTCCTGTAAATTATATGCAACTAACTTGAACAATATGTTAAATGTGCCAGTGTGTGAGTTTAATAGTCATTAACTGTACTTATCATGTACTCAGTACTTAGTATGTACTCAGTAAGCCTCGTGGCGAGGAAAGGGGGTCCTGCAATATTGTTATTGTCAGCGTTTGGAAATAATAGAGGCTGAGTGGTCTCGAGGTATGGTTTCCGTCTCGAGTGCTGGAGGCCCCGGGTTCAAGCCCCGATGAGGGTCGGGATTTTTTCACGTGGACTTCTAGTAACAAAATTTCCCCTGGTCTCTGGGTAGTGAGATCGGACGTCCGTGTGTATTGTTGCGCGTGTAAAAAATCCCTTGACAGTTGGAAATCGGAAAAGAGTAGCCTAACGACGCTACCCGGGAAACATTTCGAGTTTAAAAATCTACCCAAAGTGTTTAAGGATCCTTGCCGGTGCTACGTGCACTGAGCGAGTTCGTGCACTGACTGATTCTCCGGACTCAGGCTTGAGTTGGGAATAGTACGGAGCACTTATGGGTTACACCCGTGTACCGTGAAGTTGATCCGTCGACTAAACTAAACTGAACTAAACTAAACTTGGAAATAATATACCAACAATGACCGATATCCCAGGATGGCTTAGCAATGGGACCATTTACATTTGTACTAATAGAACTGAGGCTCGCAAAGGTGTCAATGATTGCACTTGCAAAGTGTCAATGATTGCATTCGTAAAGTTGTCAATGATTGCACTCGTATGGGTGTCAATGGGTGCACTCGTAAAGATATCAATAGATGCATTCGCAAAGGTATCAATGGCAGATAAACTGGCGCGCTTCTGTGTTTTGACGTGTTCCATTTCAGCGAAAAAATGTTTGCTTTTGTGATGATTTGTTCACTGAATGTTTTTTGTTGCATCTTATAGTTATTATTTGTGTAATGATCGTTGTTATTGACTACACAATATACGTACACAGAAATGCTAGTTCTTGAGCCCCAGTGAAATAGCATGAGAAATAAGTTCAAATGTATTGTAGCACACATAGAAGCATGTATGCCTTGTATGGTGTCTGCGTCTGTGACGCTTTCTTCGATGATTGTTTTTTTAACTACATCTTGATGTTGTCATTTCTGTAATCATTGTTGTTATTGACAATACAATATTCACTTAAGTGACCATTCTTGGTGTACTCTTGAGCCCATTAAAAAAAAAAAAAAAAAAAACATGAGAAATAAATTCGCAGGTATAATATTAATCGGTATTTAAAGAAGTAGAGGGTAACATGTATGTTTCTTTCCTTTACTTCTATATGTGAAGTAGAGAATAAAATGTATGTTTCTTTCGTCTACTTTTACAAGTACAAATCAATGCCGGTCAATTTGTTTTTCATTACTTTACAAGTATCGCGGCATTGGTGCATGCTTGCACGAAATGCTCGTGTTGATGTTTTGTTGTTTTTTTTAAGTACTTATCATATCAAGAAGTGCGAAAAGAGAAATGAAGAAATCAGGACTAAAGTAGGGGTTATAGCAGCGCTAGATTTCATTAGAAAACAACACGTGAGATGGTTCGGCCATATAACTAGGCTACCAACTAACAATATACCACAACAAGCAATAATGTACAGACCAAATGGAACCAGAAGTAGAGGCCGACTATGTACACCATGGACAGAAGGAACAACAAAGTCCATGGGGAACTGGATATTTAAAGCCCATAAATGGGCGGACACTCTCACCTCGACATCGTAAGGTAGAAGAGGAACAAGATGAGATAATTATGTTATATACATATTGCGTTCGCTTTGAACTCAAGGGTAGTGCATACATGCGTTACTATTTCTAGTGCACTGGACTCCGTTTTGCGTGTGGAAAACTTTCCCTGTTACGCCATCAGGCGAACCCACTCCGATGTCTGAGGTACATGTAACTTACGTCCCCACATCAAGAGTGAGGAATCAACATTGTAGTCCAACTGACCCGTGTGGGGGTTGGACCCGCTACCTCGTCATCGGCGCACCGGATATTTAAGAACGAGCGCTTTTATTCATTCGGCCATTCTGACCTCCCATATATAAGACAACTTTGCTGATATAAATAAATTTCAAGTTCATACAAGAGACAACATTGCAGATACAGACACATTTCAAGTTTATACAAGAGACAACATTGCAGATATAGATACATTTCAAGTTCATCCAAGGGCCAGCATTACAGACATAAAGATAAATTAGTCCCACATATGAGCCTTTCCACCGAAAGTGGTCCACTTGGGCCAGATGACCAGTGTCAGCGGTCAGTGGTCCGGTTATTATATTTTCTATGGCGTTCCCGGTCTTAATGGCCAGACACTTTGATCTTGTGCGAACGGGAATAGACGAAAAACAAGAAGCACGTCCAGGGACTTCTGGCGAGACTAAATATATCTTTGATAGCCCCCGGGAACTTCCATCATCCTCCTTCGCGCTTCGTGCATCCAGACGAGAAAACCCAGAATATTGATTCCATTCAGAGATTGGGACATTAGGCTTCGATTCCGAATACGATATTTGAACATGGCGCCCGCGGGAACAAATACAACAGCTTAGAATCGATTATTGCATCGTGTGGGTCCAAGAGGGTTATTTCGATATTTCGTTCAAACAGGTCGTGTTGATATTGGGCGTTTATTCTGGGATGTGCCAAAATGGACATCAGAGTTTGTGTGTGCAGTTCATAAACAGAAATTCTTTTACACAAAGTCCTTTTATCAAACGATTAAGTGCTATGGGATGATTACCTACTCGTAGTCTCGCTCTCCACCCCCTCCCTCCCCATTTACTGTCCGATCGATGGAATTATAGAATATCTATCTATCTATCTATCTATCTTATCCTATCTTATCTTATCTTATCTTATCTTATCTTATCTTATCTTATCTATCTATCTATCTATCTATCTATCTAGCTGTTTGTCTCTCTGTCCACCCAGCCGCCCATTCATCTACTTGTCCACCTCTTCTTCCGCCATTCCGCCCATCCATCTTTCCACCTTCCTGCCTATCTACCTACCTACTTAGCTGTCTATCTATTCGTGTATCCAGATACAGATCACCCAGGGACCCTTAAGGCCAAGAAATAAACTCACGGGTATTGACGCACTCGCACCATGTCTGTGTATATGTACCCGTGTCTGTGTATATATACCCGTTTCACTGTTTACCCCCCCCCCCCCCCCCCCCCACTACCCTACCAGCTACGTAAACAAAGTACAGACATCGTAACAATAGTTGCTTCGTAACTGACGCAACATTACAAAGACGACCATGTGGGATCAACAAGATGACACTCCCCTGGATAAAGGTATGGCCCTTCAGGCGGATAGACAAGCGTAGAGCTGCAGGTGGGAGACTCTGTGGCGAAGTATTCAAGCCGTTTGACTCGTGCTCCGAAGGTTGTGGGTTCGATTCCGGGCCGCACCCTTCGGTTTACGAGTTAAATGTTTCGGAGACTCCTGTGGGTCGTCGCTAAAAGCTACAGAGTTCGTGCTTTGTGCGACGCTTTCCGCGCTGCGGAAAGAGACCGAGCCATATGGGATAAAACCCGGTGCGATGAAGTCGACCCTGTCGACTTTTAAGCGACATTTTAGAGCTGCAGGTGTTATTGAAAACAATACAAAATAACACAGAGTAATGCAGCTTTACAGAACACAATTACGGAAAACACGTTGCGGCGATTAGCCTTCATCAGCAAATAATTACATACAACCTAGGGTAGTGGACTGGTTGTCTAGCCATCTCGGATAAAGGCAAAACACAGTGAGGCACACGTACGTGTGTGTGTGTGTGTGTGTGTGTGTGTGTGTGTGTGTGTGTGTTTTTGTTTTTTTTTTTTTTTTTTGGTTTTTTTGTTTTTTGTTTTTTTTTACATCCTTGGGCAGTTGATGATCTACAAGAGCAGACCTAACAGGCCTACTGCTACGGGAGAAATCTAAACATTGCACAAGCTACCCACGAATTGAATATTTACAGCATTCGTGATGCTGGGATACACACGTTTTGATTCTATCGGGTGCTGTGAAGTTTGCACCGGGCCAAAATCCTCTCTGTGTGATATATGAGAGGAGACTGAGACGCTTATGGGGATGTCCATGGACAGAGAAAGTGATTCTTAGACAAAACCACACCAAAGTGTCAATATAGACCGCGGTCTTTGTATACTTACTGTAAGATATTGTGACGTGTGACATACAAATACAATTGCATCCACTCGACAACCAAACCCAGCTTCTTTTGACTGCTTGTCATTTACTACGTTGAGTAGTTTGCCATTGCTTTCTGAAGGAGAAGTCAGCTTTTAAATCTAACTTAGGGACGTAAATTACAAGTACCTCTGAAGTTGGAGCGGGTTCGCCTGATGGGGAGGGGGGAGGCACGCTGGTAATGTGGACAGCCAATCCACACGCAAAAATTCAGTCTAGTGCACTAGAAGTAGTATAGCGAGAGTCTCTGTGGCGAAGTGGTTAAGCCGTCTGACTTGGGTTCCGAAGGTTGTGGGTTCGATTCCGGGCCGCGTCCTTCTGTTCATGAGTACATTTTTTCGGAAACTCCTGGGGGTCGTCGCTGGAGCTACGGAGTTCGTGCTTTGTGCGACGCTTTCAGCGCTGCGGAAAGAGACTGAGCCATATGGGATACAACCCGGTGCAATGCTGACTTTTAAGAGACATTTTTAAGTAGTATAACACGTGTGGGGACTACGATTGAGCCTCAAAGCCAGCGAACGCAAACACACACACACAAAACAAAATACAACTGACCGGCGTGTGGAAAGAACCCACAATCACCGCTGTCATAGGAGAAAGTGTCAAAGAGTTACACCTCACAGCCACGCTGACATGACACGTGAGATAAGAATGTTTTAAAAGGGGGTTTAAAGACAAACAGAAGCTTAAAAGTCGACATGGTCGACTTCATTGCACCGGGTTTTTAACCCATATGGCTTGATCTTTTTCCGCAGCGCGGAAAGCTTCGCACAGAGCACGAATTCCATAGCTCCAGCGACGACCCACAGGAGTCTCCGAAAAAATTCACTCGTGAACCAACAGACGCGGCCTGGAATCGAACCCACAACCTTCGGAGCCCGAGTCAAACGGCTTGACCACTTCGCCACGGAGGATCCCCACGGGTTTACAGAGCAACCTACCAAAAGTACCCCACTGAGCACAAACAACCCCCAGGGGTCTCAAAACAAACTGCAGTACTTATCTGAAGGGTGGATTACGAAAACTGTCAACATCAGCATCTTTCAGCTGTATGTTGATTTCTTGGCAAGATTACGCTCAGTAGTTTGCCACTGACTTCTGAGCGACCGACTCACATACCCCGTAAGTTACCAACGCGTCGAGAACCGATACCGATTCTCGCGCAGGTTACGTTACTCACGAGAATATACGGGATTACGGAGAAATATGCTAACACCTTGGCCAGGGAGACTGGCATAGGACGCACTAGCTAACATAACAATTGAAAGCTATAGTTACCGATCGGGATTCGAATATGTCACCTCCAAATGACAACAGCGCTTCCATGCAGGAACAAGTGTACTTCGCGCACGACGCACTAATTTATGATATACCGTGTATCAGACATAACGCCCATTCATCCCCGCGGGTATTGTGTGCGGTCTTTCATGCACGTGTGAAAATCGACACACTTGAGGAAAGGAGTGTGACACTTAAACACAGACCGTCCTTGAATCGACAGCTTGCTGCTGCCTATGAGAAGATCCTAATACTAGGCTTGACCTGATTACATAATCACGACACACTTTATGACACGCTGCTTGGCAAATCGCGTCCAAGCGCCTTTTTAATATTTATCTAGCCTCCAGGTTGACCCAGAAATATCAGTTGGGGAATCTCTTGAGGCCACTGAGATGGTTCATAACTAAAAATATACATGAGCTGATTGGCGCTCATATAAGTTGAAGAAAGAAATACAGAGTAGAGAAGTAAAGAGAGTAAAAAGAAAAGAAAAAAGAGTATTTCTGCTCCTACATGGAAACCAAGTAGTTGTGCCTATTTTATTGTGTGTGTTTTTCATTTGTTTTTGTTTTTTTTAATTTATTTGTGTTGACCTGTCCTTGACAAAGATTCTTAGAATCGAAACGACTGCCGTCCTTTGTGTCCTATAACTGGTCCATGCTGACCTGCCAATAAATGTGTGTAAATTGTCCTTTTATTAGCTTTATCTCCTGACAATAAATGTGTGTAAATTGTCCTTTTATTAGCTTTATCTCCTGACAATAAATGTGTGTAAATTGTCCTTTTATTAGCTTTATCTCCTGACAATAAATGTGTCTAAATTGTCCTTTTATTAGCTTTATCTCCTGACAATAAATGTGTGTAAATTGTCCTTTTATTAGCTTTATCTCCCGACAATAAATGTGTGTAAATTGTCCTTTTATTAGCTTTATCTCCCGACAATAAATGTGTGTAAATTGTCCTTTTATTAGCTTTATCTCCCGACAATAAATGTGTGTAAATTGTCCTTTTATTAGCTTTATCTCCCGACAATAAATGTGTGTAAATTGTCCTTTTATTAGCTTTATCTCCGACAATAAATGTGTGTAAATTGTCCTTTTATTAGCTTTATCTCCCGACAATAAATGTGTGTAAATTGTCCTTTTATTAGCTTTATCTCCCGACAATAAATGTGTGTAAATTGTCCTTTTATTAGCTTTATCTTCCGACAATAAATGTGTGTAAATTGTCCTTTTATTAGCTTTATCTCCTGACAATCAATACACAACACACACACCCTTCTTAAATCAACAGCTTAATGTTGCGTAAGAGAAGCTCCCCAAGCCCATTTTTTCCTATTACCTAATGACTACCTTATAACACCTGCGGTCACAACAAGTTACACGTTAAAGTAGTCCCGCGGATTAATTTCCCGTGTATAAAAAGCGGGAAGATTCACAAATTTGCTTTTAGTGTTTGTCAGATAATAAGGAGATTTCTGTAGTTATAAAATCCAGGATTTTGTATCGATAATACGTCGTTGAGCAGAAGATCTAGTTCAGAGAATTAGTTTACATTCATCATTGAAACATGTGGATTGTGATATTTCAAATTTCTGAGTAAGTATTCTTGTTTGTGATCATTGAATGATGAGTAGCTTTATATATATATATATAATTTTTCGTGTGGTTTAGCTGTATCGGTTGTTTTTTTTTTGCGCTCGCTCGCTCTGAACTCAAGCGTAGTCCATACACACTAACTAATAGTAATGCTGGGCTGAATTTTGCGTGTGGATTAGCTTTCCCTACTAACAGTGTCCCTCTCCATCAGGTGAACCCACTCCGACTTCAGAGGTACTTGGAATTTACGTTCCCAAGTCAAGGACGATAAGTCAACAGTTTAGTCCAACTGTCCGGTGTAAGGGCTGAACCCCTTACCTCGGCATCAGCACACCGGATGTTTAAGAACGCGCGTTCTTATCCATTCGGCCATGCTGACCTCTGTATTGGTTTGTGTTTGTGTACTGAAGAAATCTTTTGGTCCCAACGTCCATTTTGTCACTTGCTATCGTGTTCTAGTAGAGTTTACCGATTTTACTTGTCGAAACCTCGCTTGCATCCGTGAGTGTCGTGTTCTTTCATGGAGTTCCGTAGTTATATTTTGCGTTCATTCTTTTGAAAGGTGCAGAAATGTGCGCGTGAAGCAGTTTTGTGTTTAGGGGACTATCCTGTTGCGTACAGGGATAGTAATCAGCGGTGTGGCTTTGGAAATAGTAAAACCGCGGTTCACAATTCCATCGATATTCTGAGTCAAGGGTTCGAAATCAGCCGCTGGAGATTTCGAAGCAGATAGCTTTGCGTTGATTTCGATGGTATCAGGCGTCGGTCGTTCAGAAAGCTATTGCATACTAAATCAATCAATCATGTGTCATGCCGGAAAGCGTGGGCGGTCATGACTCGCCATTTCACTCGATCACCAGAGTCGTGGATCAGCTCAGTGTTCCTGTCTCGACCATACCATGTGGCCAAGCCATCCAGGTATTTACTTCTCGGTCTTCCTCTTGGTCTGTTCCTTTCGATATTGCCAGTTGTCAATAAGTTCTCCATTTCTTCTCATAACACGTCCAAAAAATTTTGACTGTCTACTTCTAATTTCTCTAATCAATTTACGATTTTCATTTGTCTCCTGTAGTACTTGGTCATTAGTTTTTCTATCTGTCCATGGTATTCTTTGCATTATCCTCAGAAACCACATTTCTGCAGTCATCAGATGTTTTTCAGCTTGACTACACATTGTCCACGTTTCACACCCATACAAAAGAACAGGCTCCATGTAGCACCTCAACACTCTTTTTCTCGTTTCAAGGTACAATTATCTCGGAACAGTCATAACATCTGATGGGAGATGTCTTGAAGAGATGGCAAACTACTGAAAGTAACCTTAACTAGTAAATCACAAACAGGCAATAAATGCTGGGGTTGACTGCTATGCCCAGTAAAGGACATGCAGATAACACAGGGATAATAGTTGTAAGTAGATATGGCGATCGTCGTCATTGCATTTCGGCTAATCCCATAGATGGCCCAGTCAACTCCTTACCATGTCGGTCAGAGATGAAACAATTCTGCGCGTGAAATCAAATTGGACCGTAAATATCAAATTGAATTGTGCAAATCAAATTTGACCAACTTTATTGAGTTACATCTCTTGGCCTACTTTGATGGCGGTGATACATCAGCTAAGTTTTGTACATTTTTAATGCTATTGTATCCTGTTGTTTCTGCGCTGACAAAATCTCTAGCCCAGTGGTTCTCAACTAGTGGGGAATTCCCCCCAAGGGAGGGGGGGGGGTGTTAGGGTTTCCGGGAAGGGGGGTAATTAAGGCCACAGATTGGCAGGCTCAAAATGGCTTCAGGCACAATACCCGTGTTTTCTAATGAGCGTTTTGTTTGATGAAGCACCATTTTCTGGTATCGTGTATTAAAGTGAAAATTCTTTACATTTTACTACGCTATAAAATTAATCTATGCGTGTAAAGGTTATGTGCAAATATGGAAGAAAATAAGGATTTTCAGTATTATAAGCAAGTTATTCTGAATGCACCTTTTGAGGCTGACAATTTTGGAAACGGGGAAATTCTTCTTCTTTCGTTCGCTGGAAAAGAGGGGATGACATTCTGACATATGGTGAAAGGCTGCATGCGCCAAAAAAAAGTTCGAGAACCACTGCTGTAGCCGCAACGGCCATTCTGCCACTTGTGATTGTGTTCTTGAAATGCTGACCAATTACACTTCTCGTCATCGTTGTGCCCGTTGTATTTCAAAGCTTTACTGCAGTCTCACTCATTGCTTTTTTCTCTATGAACTTTACGATTAAAAAGATCTGCAGTAGCAAATAGTGTTGAAGTGCTGCAATAGCAAATAGAGTGTGAAGTGCTGCAGTAGCAAATAGAATTTTGAAGTGCTAAAGTAGCAACGTATAGATGTGAGATTTGGAAATCAACGGTAGCTTTAGATTAAAAAATTAGACAATTTTGAGAACAAAAGTCTTAGAAGAATTCTAAACCTCCACTGGACAGATTTCAAAACCAATACGCAAATAAGACAAGAGATTAAGCAAGACATTGTATCCAATTTTATAAGAAAACGCCGTTGGAACTACATCGGCCATGTACTCAGAATGGACAAGACAAGACTCCCAACCAAGCCCTCTTACAGTCACCAGTAGGGAAAAGAAAACAGGGAAGACCAAGAGAGACCCTGCATAGAACCATCATCAGAGAAGGCTCATTCAACGGCCAAGTGAACATCCAAGATTTACAACAGGTAGCAGCGAACCACCAGACATGGATGGAGAGTCATGACTTGTGCCCTTTGCGCCGACTTAGGCTCAAGATGAAGACTAACTAACTAAAGTAGCTAATAGAGTGTTGAAGGGCTATACTGTTAAACGAATGTGAATCGTCGACAATAAGTAGGCACGCAGAGAAACATCTCATGGCGGTGTACATTTTTAGGAAACTACAAAACGTACCATTGGCGGGCGTGCAGAAATATTAATGTGCGTGTCATACAAGAAATAAATAAACATCGTAAATTAATTCGAGAAAGTACTCGTTAATTAGTCAAGATATGTTACCAAAGTTTAGGAGAAATAGAGTCCACTGAGACAGTTCATAAATAAACACATATATTTATTGGCGCTCGTAGAAGTTGAAGAAGGAAATATAGACTAAAGAAGTAGAGAGAGTAGGCTGGTCCAACATGTTAAGGATACAAGGAAGTGAGGCGGGAAATAAAGGCGACCACCGTTGTATTGACCACATCACCCGTCCAGTGGCGATTGGTTTATAAATATAGAGAGCTGGCACCATATACCCAATACTGTTAAGGCATAGAAGAGGACTTTTGGCTCCCTGGTGAAGGGGTAACGATAGCAATCTAGCACACCGTATTTGAAACGCATGACTCATTCCAGAATTTTCTCTCTGCTGCCTTTCTCTATCTCTCTTTTCACACATCTCTCCAGTTTTCATAACAAGCTTATCTTAACTCATAACATGCTTAATAAATGTGTGTGTGTGTTTTATTTGTTTGTTTGGTTTTGTTTGTTTTTTTTTTTGGGGGGGGGGGGGGGGGGGGGCTGTTTGCTTTCGTTAGCTTTGGTCTGGTCTCCATACACGTCCTGCTTACAACTTCAATTGCATTGGACTGATTTTTGTTTGAATGTTTATTAGCTTTCCCTATTACCAGTGACACTCGCCATCAGGCGAACCCACTCCGACTTCTGCGGTACTTGTAATTTACGTCCCCAAATCCAGGACGAGAAATCAACGCATTATTCCAACTTACCGGTGTATGGGAGTTGAACCAGCTATTGATTCATCAGCACACCGGAGTTTTAAGAGCGGGCGCTCTTACCAATTCGGCCATGCTGACCTGCCAATAAATGTGTGTAAAATGTCCATTTAGTAGCTTTATCTCCTGACAGCCAATATATTTAGACCAAGTCCGTCACTCTTTGTGTGTGCATCGACTCCAGGGCAGGACGGAGTGTGGAGCACACACATATACACTTTAAAAAAAGACTTAAAAGTCGAGAGGTCGACTGCATTGCCCCGGGTTTTATCCCATATGACTCGGTCTCTTTCGGCAAGATATCCTGCAGAAAGTATCGCAGAAAGCACGAACTCCGTAGCTCCAGCGACGACCCCCAGGAGTCTCCGAGAAAAATGTACCCGTGAACCGAAAGATGTAACCGGGAATCGAACCCACAACTTTCGGAGCGTGAGGCAGACGGCTTGACCACATACACACTCATACATACCCTTCTGAAATCAACACACACACACACACACCCTTCTTAAACCAACAAACACACACCCTCTTTAATCAACAGCTGAATCTTGCATAAGGGACGCTCCCCAAAGCCATGCTTGGTCCTATTACGCAAGTACTACCTTATAACACCTGCGGTCAACATCAACACGTGACACGTTAAAGTAGTTCTGCGGATTAATTTCCCGGGTGTAAAAAGCGGGAAGACAAACAAATGTGCTTAGTCTTTGACAGATATTAAGGAGATTTGTGTAGATAATACATCCACGATTTTGTGTCAGTAATATCGAGCTGAAGGTCCAGTCCAGAAGGATTAGTTTACATTCATTATTCAAACATGTGGATTGTGATATTTCAGATTTCTGAGTAAGTATTCCTGTTTATGATCATGAAATTATGAGTATATGTAGTTTTTTTTCATGTGGTTTTGTTGTACCGGCTTGTGTTTGTTTGTGTGCTGGCGAAATCTTTAGCTGGAACGTCCACTTTGTCACTTTTTATCGTGTTCTAGTAGATCTTACCGATTATACTTATTTATTTATTCTTTGCGATAAAGACTTGTCGAAATGCTCGCTCGCATCCGTGAGTACCGGTTCTTTCATGGAGTTTCTTATTTGTAATTTGTCTTCATTCGTTTGAATGGTGCAGAAATGTGTGCGAGTGTAGTAATTTTGTATGTAAAGATGCAGAAATGTTTAGTTTAGTTTAGTCGATAGATCAACATCACGGCACACGGGTGTAACCCATAAGTGCTCCGTTCTACTCCTAACTCAAACCTGAGTCCGGAGAATCTCAGCTCAGTGCACGAACTCCGTAGCAGCGGCGAGGATCCTGAAATACTTCGGGTATATTTTTAACTCGAAATTTTGCCCGGGCAGCGCCATTAGGCTACTCTTTTTCGATTTCCAACTGCCAAGGAATTTTTTATGTGCGCAAAAATACACACGGGCGTCCGATCTCACTACCCAGAGAACAGGGGAAATTTTGTTACTAGTAATACTAGAAGTCCACCTGAAAAAATCCCGGGTCATGAACCCGGGACCTCCAGCACTCGAGGCAGACACCAAACCCCGAGACCACTCATCCCCCATTAAATAAAATATACAATATTTCTGTGTGCTGTTCACTACACATAACCAAAGTATAATGAGATATGGCGAGGCGTCTGCTATACACGCGAGTAAACCACAACTGTGTCAACACAGATATATGATTGTCTCTTTAAGATTACAATGGCGACAGTGAAACATATAACATTGTATTTCATGGATTCCAGTTGACATTATTCATAACGCTGCTTCATTATATGTTCCACTTTTATGTAGTATGCAACTGACGACATACAGCGAAATATGCTCTAAATATATTGCCTGTTTTAATTATTCAAATGGAGACCGACTCGGCTGAGAGGTGAAATACTCTTAAACTTTCTGTTCTGACCGCGGCCCAGAAAGAGCGCTCCACACTGTGGCCAGCTGAGCCATAAATTTTAACTTCTTATCCTTGACTTGAGAACGTAAATTACAAGTACCTCAGAAGTCGGAGTGGGTTGGCGAGGGACACTGGTAACAGAGAAAGTTAACGCTCACGCAGAATCATTCCAGTGGGCTGACTAGTAGTAGTAACTACCAGTAACACATGTGTGGACTACGCTCAAGTTCAAAGCCAACGTAATATAACATTTTTAAAAGGATCGACTGCATTGCCCCGGGTTTTATCCCATCTGACTCGGTCTCTTTCGGCAGGATATTCTGCCGAAAGTATCGCATAAAGCATGAACTCCGTAGCTCCAGCGACGAGTCCCCGAGAAAACTGCACTCGTGAACAGAACGACGTAGCCCGGAATCGAACCTACTTCAGAGCGCGAGGCAGGCGGTGTAACCACTCCGCCACGGTGACCCCTTTCAAATACTGTACAGTGTTTAACACGTGTAGCTAAAAATAACCGCAACAGACACCCCCAAAACCTGCCCTTCTTGAAAATATATCGATGCCTCTGTAATGATTGCGGTCGACAGGTTGGGCACCCTGTGGGGCCAGCTGATTTGCTGTGTGTGTGTGAGATAGCCTGGAGAAACATGTTGGGGCTAGTCTTTCTCAACTCTTTGATTGCTTCTGGAATGTTACAAACGGATCGATATCTCCTCTCCTGGCCGGTGTTGACTCAGGAACGTTCCTTTATAGGCGGAACTTTTTGGCCTGGAATCTATGGGAGGCCAAGCTGGTAGATTTTAGTGTGGCGTGAATTTGAATGAGTGAATCTATCCGTCTTTCTTTCTATATTGTCTTTTCTCTTTGTGTGTGTTCATTCGTTCGTTTCAAAACAATAGACCTCGTCCAACCCTGTTCTGGAACGTTGGTTTTATTAAGGTCTAAGTCTTTGTCTCGGGACGTCTTTCATTTATTTTGTCAGTCTGTGTAGGTTCCCTGTTGTCACTAATTTCCCGATCGCCTTGTCAACTCTTTTTCGACCAGTGCGGTATCACTTGTTCATGTCTGGTGTATTTTGGTTTCTTTCATTTGGTCGGTGAGGATCGTTCGCACAACGTTTGATCTTTTTGGGCGATGATCCAGTACAGAATTAATCCTTACCAGGGGCGTAGTCAGGTTCCAATGTAAGGGGGTAGCGGGCATGTAATCGTAAATCAACGCCATGGCGTTTAGACTAACCCGATGAACAACACCCGCAGATGTCGGATGTGTTAGCCGAAAGATGCAAATATGGCAGCACTGCTGTGAACTGACACAACGTAATTACATATAAAAGAAACAAACAAATATATCGTACGAACGAAGAAGAAGAAGAAGCGCCATGATTACTTTTATGTCACACTTGTCAAAATTAGAGCACATCGGGAGTAGTTGCGCCCCATGAGGCCCCATCACCCCTTCCCAGCTACGCCCCTGGTTCATGGAGGGAGCCACCGCACATATGCCACTGTCCACTTACTGCTGTTCACCTTCTACGTCTGTTTCCGCTGTTTTGTTCTTTGCATATGTAAGCCTGAGAATGATTAATGCAATCAAAACTCACCCGTAATCTTTTCATCTTTTCTTGTTTGTGTTTTGTTTATTTTTGAATGTTCCTGGATACATCTGACGTCCTATCTTTGTTGTTGAGTAATTGCTGCACCCTCTCCACACCTGATGCTTCTGTTGCTTTTGGTTTTACCTCTAGAATTGGTTTGGACTCTTATACACCTCCTCTTCCCCCCCCCCCCCCCCCTTCTTTCCACCCCTTGTAAATGTGATGACTTCATGTCGATAGCCAGCTGGCAATTATTTGCGCGCCTAAGCGTATACTTGCACTTTCATGCACGCAAACACATCTCTGCTGACACCTCACTGGCCTGAACTTCCACCAACCCCATGATCCACCCATCTACTACTTCAACCATCTAATACCCCACCCCACCTACTACATCTCATGACCGTTTTATTTAACGAAAGTATTCCTTGTACGGAGTGTCATTTCCCGCCACTTTACAATATATTCATTGCAGTGGACGTTGCAGGCATTTTTGGCTGTTTGTGATTTCTTGGCTGGTTTACATTCAGCAGTTGGCCGAAACGTTTGCCCGTGTCTGCGGGTGTTTTTCCGTCCGTCGAGCTTCTCAGTCACATTGGGAAGCGATGGGGTGTGTGTAAGCCGTCTCTATGGCAAAGGTGTTGCGAACGCAATTTAGAATCCCGCATACCGCGTTAGAAACACTGCTGCTGGCGATTTGGAAGCAGAACGTCTTACTATATTTTCGTTTGATTACACGGGTTGTTCAGAAAGCAGTGGCAATTCACTTGCCAAGAAATCACAAACAGCCAATAATGGTTTGGGTTGTCTATGGCCTCCTGGTAAGGAAATGCAAGTAATGTTAACACGTTCCTCTAATAACCTTACGTCTGTTGTCACGCTTCGTTGCCAATGGAGACCAGAAACAATGCAAAGCCGTGAGCCGATATGGCACGGTGCCGAATAAAATTGTCATGTACACTAAATAGTTCCGTTAGCACGACGTGGCAACAGTGTATATAGGTTATAAGCGACTTTTTTTTTAATCACTGACGCGTGTTTGCACCTTTGGTCCGTTTGTGGAAATTTAATTAAGTGGTTAATGTTCCGTTGAAATATGGATTGTAGTGTGTTACTTGTGAAGGTTGCTTTTTGAAACTATTGGAATTATGTGATCTCTCTCATTCTCTCTCACACACGCATACACACAGACATACACACATACCCAAAGTTAGTCGCATGTCCTTTACAGTTTGTCGCAGTCAAATTCAGCAATATTGGGTCGTTTTCGATTTCGTGAACAGTAACAATGGTGATATTAAAGAAAAAGGTTACACTAAAGTTTGAAATGGAAATAGACGAGGGAAATTTTTACCAAGTGGATAATTTTACATGAACTAGGGGTAATTATAACATCAGATGGAAGATGCACAACTTAGATTAAGAATAGAAAAGGCGGGCAAACGCTGTATTTCAGAAAATGAAAAGTATCTTATTCAATAAGTCAATATAATTGAATGTGAGAGAGAGAGTGCTGGAATGCTATATAGAACTTGTTTTGCTGTATGGCAGTGAATCTTGAAATGTAAATTATTAAATTAAGAATAACTTGGAAGCAACAGAGATGTGGTTCCTAAGACGAATATTGCGAATTCCTTGGACTGCAAGGGTAACTAACAACGACTGCATGAAACAGGCTAGTGAAACTAGAATACAACAATAAGAAAGAGACAAACAGCTTTCTTCGGTCATGTGATGAGAAGAGAGGCATTTCAGAACAGCGTGACAACTGGAAAGATCATGTAGAAGAGAGGCAGAGGCCGACCAAGAGAAATGATGCTGGATGGACTGATACGGTGCCATGGAAGAATGTCATCGGCAGAGTTGATCCAGAACACCAAAGACCGAGATCTGTGAAGAGTCATGAAAGCCTACGCCAGCTGGCATGGTACTTGACGATGATTTTGACCTTCTTCCCTTTATTTAAACCAAATAAAACAAGAATATAGTGTCTTAATTTTATTTTTCCTCTTTCTTCTATGCTTTTGGGTAAAAAGGCTAAGAGACAAAGAAAAAGAAAAAGGTGGAAGCATAATCGGGGATCATATGGCGGTTGTTTAAGGCTTCCATTTAGAAGCCGTCTAATTAGATAGGATCAGAAAATGGGGTAATCGGACAAATAAAATCAGGAAACTTAATTCTCTTAACATCGTTGAAGATATAAAAAGAGAGACATTCAAGGATGTTGTCCGAAAACAGATACTCCCACAGGCCATGAGTATAATCTAGCGGGAACATGGGCGGGAGAATGAACGAGAATACAGAACTTAGAGAAATTAGACAGTGGGAGTTAGGAATAAAATTACGTGTAATATGCGATTTAACGAAGAAGATGGGAGAACATTGCTGCAGATGTGACAAAAATTAGTCAGGGATCTGTTGCGCATGCGGCGAAACAGGCCAAAAACATTTAATGATATTGGAAATAAATGGCCAATAACCCATGACAGGTTAAACAGAACAATGCAGATTGTGTCACTTTGATTAGCTTTTAGCTTCTTCTCCTCCTCCTTCTTCTTCTTCTTCTTCTTCTTCTTCTTCTTCTTCTTCTTCTTCTTCTTCTTCTTCTTCTTCTTCTTCTTCTTCTTCTTCCTCTTCTTCTTCTGTAGGAGGAATCTAGGTACGTTGTACATGTCAAAATAAACCCCTGTAGTTGAAAATCTCAAGAGAGCGGGCTTAATAGGCGACTGCACAGACAAACCGTCACATTAAAAACCCAGCCATGAGATAATTAATATCTATAGTGCATGTAATTGTCGTATACACATATTGGGATTCTCCTATGTCTTTCAGAGTTCGCGCACCGTGCTAAGATTATTCTTATGTGATTCATGGGAGATGACTGAGGCACTTTAGTCGATATCCGTTTACACCGCGAGTGATCCTCTAGACACAACTATTTATGATGGTTTCCTGCCTGTTCTGTGAGTGCTAATTATCACACATTTATTTATCCTCACTGAAAAGTTGGAGGGGAAGAGAGCAGAGGAGACCGAGAGAGAAAATGCTACTTTTACTAACGGCACAGAGGAAGTTCAGTATGAGAAATTATTTCCGGTACACGAGACAGAAGGCTGTGAAAAGACATAACACACGCCTAACGACATGGACTATATGAAAGGTGAGGCCAAGAGAGAAGATGTTGGACAGTTTGACATGACATGCAGGAACATCGGTATTTGAAATTATTGGCAGTACATGAGACAGAAGGCTGTGGACAGATGCCAACTAAAGCCACACGCCATGGATTATACGATTAATAGTTCACGAGCCAGAAAGCTGTGGACAGACATAACAACCAAAGCTACAAGTCTTGGACAGTAAGAAGAAGAATTTATTTATCATGTTATGTCAAAAGGCCTCAGTGGTTCCCCGACGATGGATATTTATACACACATATAAAAGCAACACACGGACATATACCCAGGTATTGGTGTTGCCTGTGGCTCTACAAGTTAGTACATGCCTAGTTTATTATGGGGGTCCTACCTGGCAACACATGGCCGTTCCATTGCTTAAGATCGAGGCTGCCTGGCGGTGTTTGTTTTTCATTGACACTCAGTACAGAAATCACTTTCCTTTGCGCCTGTCGAAAATTGTGCGAGACGCTGCCATATTATATGCAGTGCTTTCTTTACAGCCGTTTTGTTTTGGTACATTTAGCGCACGTTATTAATTAATTTTATTTTTTAGTGTGCAGGCGTAAGCTCGTGAAGTGCTGTAGTAAGTCAGAGTTCATCATTTAGATTGAAAAACCGCAGAGTTCGTGTATGGATTAAAAAATAAAGAACGTGTTAGAACTTTCACAACATACAGTTGTATTGTTTCTACACCAACAATATCCTGTTCAGTTCATTTTAGTTCGAATTGGGATATCTAGCGTCTATTGTTATTTCGTAGTGTGGATGTTTAGGTTTTTTCTAACTTATACTTTTGGTATTTCATACTGTACATTTTATGTAATCATGTCTTTCAGACAACTGTGATATTCTAATCGTGCTATCCATCTTCACTCCTGTCCGTATATTTACATCTTTTCAGCAAGCGACTTAATTATTAGTATGGTACTTTTAAATATTGATCCCCTATAAATGAGATTTTATTGTTGTGATATATTACTTATCTTTCCAGGCAGATCTTCGGATTTATCTATCTTTAACGTTTTAATTGGCTTTCTTCTTCTTCTTCTTCTTCTTCTTCTTCTTCTTCTTCCCCTTTTGGTTAGCTGTTGTGTACATCAACACTTGTCCGGTTCCTTTGGTGTAAATTTTAAAATTTTGTTTTGTATTCGGATTCGCTCGTTTTTAACTCAAGCGTTGCCCATGCATGTGTTAATTATTTAATATCAGTAATCGTGTCGAAACTGTAACCAACAGTGCTATAATCGATAGCTGAAATCATTCACCATAAAAGGTATATTGTGGAATTCAACAAGATAACAACTTGCTGATCGTTGAATGACCTGGGATTCTCAAAACGAAATGTACAGCATTCTTAGACCTGTCATTAAAAAACCACTTGGTTTAACCTCCGCGCAACAGACGACCGCCAGTGAGTCTGATGCCTACTTTAATAACGGCGGCGTCCCCTCATCAACGGAGTGCCCCACACGTCTTCACCAGCACCCAGCACGACGAGCACTCCTGAACAGGCAGTTCGGTTCAGCCGCAAATTTTGGGTAAGAAAGATGCCATTGCTGTTGGATAAGAAAGATGCCATCGACTCTTCCTATCTTTCCATTGCTATTGAGTAAGAAAGATGCCCTTGGTTTTCTTATCTTTCCATTGCTGTTGGATAAGAAAGATGTCATATACTTCTCTTATCTTTCCATTGCTATTGGGTTAAAAAGATGCCATTTATTTTAATATCTTTTCATAGCTATCGGATAAGAAAGATGTCATTGACTTCTCTTAACTTTCCATAGCTATTGGGTAAGAAAGATGTCATTGACTTCTCTTAATGACTAAGTAACTATATAACTGGGCGATGAGGTGAAACGCGTTCGAAACGCAGCTGTGTTTACAATTCTTTACATCACACCGGTCATATGCATCTTCATGCACCATGCCGATAATCGTGGGCGATCATTTTCGCTGTCCGACAAGATCGCCAGAGTCACGGATCAGCTCTGTGTTTGTGTCTCGATTATGCCATGTGGCCAAGCCATCCAGGTATTTACTCCTCTGCTTTCCCCTTTTTTGTTCTTCCCCCATCAATCGGCAAAATTAACGCTTACTTATAAGTAAATCAACATGCATCCACATCCAGTATTCACCGGGCATGGGGGAGGAGAGTGTCTGCACACTGTAAAAGCTTCAGATTTGATTCAGTTTTAAAACTAAGAAATATAGGTTGTTTCCTGTGTATCGCAAGCAATGCACAATTAACTGTTTTACGTGTACTAAGTATTGCACTTTGCACAATCAACTGTTCTCTGTGTACCGAGGAATGCATGATTTGTTATTATACTTGTCACGTTTGGTCTGAGCATGCTTTAAAGCCTGGCCATTTATTTTAACAATCAGTATGGTACATATAAAGTCAGGCCTTAAACAGATATTACTGAGCTACTGTATACCAGTAGACGGTACTACCTGCTTCTGTTAGCGCCGAATGTTGGGCAGTGCTTACCAAACCCGACGCCCCATATTGTGCCAACGGCTTCGGTTTGAGGAGCACAATTGTGATGGCACACGCCTTATCCAAAGGTGATGATATGCAACCTAAAGCCTAAAGACTAAATATCATGGCAGGGCAGATCAGGCCCTAAGCCTTGGTCAGCAGCTGGTCTAGGGCGGAAGCTCCGATAGGCTGACAGTTAGATCATTGCTTTGCTGATCCGGCAGCTTCTGCAGCTTATCTTATTTCAGACATATTGGTATTAACTATTACCTTTCCCTCTGGAGTCAACTAAGCAGACCGAGAGAGAAATCATGCTGCATAGGCAACACACGGTCTCTAAATTCAGCCCAAGCTTGTGCTTGTGCTATGGAGAGATACAACTCCATTTTACAAACTATCATCTGTCAGTCAGCAATAGTATACGATTTATACAAGAGCTATATATGTGGCGTTTTGAAGGTAATGGGCTGGTGGGTTGTTGTTTGTTTGGTTTTTTCTTTGGTTTTTTTTGGGGGGAGGAGGGGGGCATTATTTCCTTTACCTCCATATTGTTTTTTAACATCTATTGAGAAATCGTCTGGAAGTGAGTGTAAACTAAATGTTTTGATGCTTTATTCAAACGCTTCCTCCTGTATAGAAAATCATGCATGCAATGGTCACAAGTTATGGTCTCTTGTTAGCAACAAACATGGCATGATTTGAGGCGGTGAAACCCCTTGCTGTTTTCAATATATTTACTTGTTTACAGCAAAAATATTTATTCTGCAGCGTTTAGAAATACAAATACAAGTATATTTACAATTTAAATCATAGAAATATATTGCATGCTATGTATATATTGGTTTCATTATTATTATTATTATTATTATTATTATTATTATTATTATTATTATTATTATTATTATTATTTATTACAGCAGCTAATATATTGTGTACATGTATATATTTTAAAAAATTGTACTATTGAAAACTTGAAAATTTAGTAATAATTAGAGAACTTGTAGAGAAAGAGTAAGTAGAAGCCAAAGAAAGAAATACCTATACATCTTAAACCATGAAATTCTTTGGCTATATTTTTCTTCTTTCATTTGCTTGAAATGTGTCTATATCTGCAATGTTGTCTCTTGTATGAATTTCATTCGAGTTATGTTGGATCAAGAACCGACATCACAACACTCAGGATATTCTTATATGTGCTCCATATTCACCTTCAACAGCCAGAGAAGAGTCACAGTACTAATGGTAGCAGTCTGATTATGTGTCTGTCTGACATTTCAATCTTAACCATCCACACATCAATCTATACAGCAGTCTTCCCCCTCCATAGAGCAATCTTCACCCTACACATAGCAATATTCACCTTTCATACAGCAATCTTCACCATCTATACAGCAATCTTCCCCCCCCCCCCCCTAGAGCAATCTTCACCATCTATACAGCAATCTGTCCCCCCACCCCCATAGAGCAACTTTCACTCTCCATACAGCAATCTTCACCCTCCATACATCAATCTTCACCCTCCATACAGCAATCTTCACCCTCCATACAATAATCTTCACCCTCCATACAATAATCTCACCCTCCATACAATAATCTTCACCCTCCATACAATAATCTTCACCCTCCATACATCAGTCTTGACCCACCATACATCAATCTTCACCCTTGAATACTCCCCGTTCCTCATTCCCCCATATACCACTCTTCATGCACGATTTTCACTCCCCTAATCAAACATGGAAATAACAAATGCTCCACATTCAAACAGTATCCGTGACTACGTGTGTTAAGCATTAAGCACCTGACGAGCTGCAGCGAAATATTCCCGGGAACAAATTGTGCGATTTATTATTTATGCTTTCATTTGTTTAAATTGTCAATCAATTCCATGATTGATTACCCTGTTGTTGAGTTGAATTAGTACAGATGTGTCCCATTAGTATTCAGTTTCAGTATCAGCATTCTGTATAACTTCCTGCACAGTTCATAATCTTATATCAAACATATCTTTCTATCCACAGATCCGAATCCTTTGATGACAAAGGCAACTCAGATTTATCGTCATCAGACCTTCAACATATGAGAAAGTCTGACACCGCTAACCCAGCAGATGGAGCAGAGAAGAGCAGCATGAACATTGACAAGATAAGCACAATGACATTGGCCGAGTTCAAATCCATGCTCAGTTCATCTCTTTCAGTACCAGAAGAGCAGAAGCAGGGCTCCAGGGAGCTTCAAGAAGGAAGATCATCAGAACAACCTCAAGGAATGCCTTCGCGTTCAGCTGACCCAAATCACTGGAATTCCCTAAACCAAAAGGCATCTTCAGGGTCTGACTCTGCATTATCTGATATCTATGCTAAACAGATTGTTGGCGCTGGACAAGGATGTAATGAGGAATCTGTATTTTGGATCAACAGACCAAAGGCCCAAAAGGTTCTGCAAAGGAATGCTGAAGAATCAAATACTGCTGATATACTTCGACCAAAGACACCAACATCTCTTTCCAGGCCAAAGATGTCTAAACCATCTGCTGAAATAGAAAGAACTGCTCCAAAAGAAGAGTATAAGATGGCTCGCCCAAAACCAGTGAGCCAGATAAAGAGAGATGCTGTTGCCAAAGTTGCTGGAGCTATCTCTAATTGGGTCGAATCTCGAAATGATGCTGACTCTACAGAGACATTGTACAGGCCAAAAACACCCACTCGGCCTAAAACTCTGGTGGGACCTCACGGTAGCTTCCATCAGGATCTGCTACAAGAAGATGATGAAGGGGATCACCTAGAGGCTGTTGACACAGCTACCAGTTCACTGATGCAGTCTTTAGCCAATGCTTCCAGAGACAGACCAGTCACCCCAAGCCGCATTCCAAAGCCAAGCTTTATTCCCCGTCCCAAAACACCCAGTTCCTTCACAGCTGAGTTTCCCGGTGAGGCAAGCAGTCAGTCACCCTTGATACCAAACCTTACAAGATTAAACATTGCTTTAGCTAACAGACCAGCTGCCTTGTCCAGATCCAATAGTAACTCCTCCAGTGTGAAATCAGTCGATGAAACACCAGTATCCCCAGCTAGTAGTTTCAGCGAAGATAGAATGTTTAAAGTGCATTCAAGAGCTAGAAGACTTTCAAATTCTTCAGACAGTTTTAATGCAGGTAATAGTGCTGCCTTGACCAATAGCATCAACAGTTCTGCTAGTGCTGCCTTGAGCAGTAGCACCAACACTTCTGGTCGTAGTTATAAAGACATTTATGTTGCTAAGAAAGCTGCAACAGATTGTAGAGTTCCACCAACAAGAGCTGTAACTCCTGGACCAAGAGAGAAATGGACCCTAGGTGGAAGCAGTGGTGCTTCAGAGAGCCAAAATCCTGCTCCAAACACTCAAAGAAGACGTTCCATAAATACGGTGAACAAGACAGATAGCCAGACGCTGACCAAATCTACTGCACCAGCTTCTCCTATTCGTCGAACATCCAGTGCTTCTAATATTGAGGTGGAGCCAATGACAATCACCAATGAAATTGCTTTTTCTGATGATGAAGAAATTAATGAAATTATCAAAAATGCCGCATTAAGAATAAAAAAACAAACTATACGGTCTTCCAGTGTTGGAGCAAGAAAATATGCACATCAACATGCAAAACAGAATGAAGAAGAGGTCTTAATGATTTGCAGAGATCAAAATATGAAAGATACTGTGATTAACAATACAGCTTCAAAATATAACATAGTCCGCAGGCCGTCTTCAAGGGGTAGCTCAAATGGACGTGGATCTCCAGTGACTGTGGTGTCCAGGTTTTCTCAAGCTGCTGGCTCATCCATGCACCAGCAGAAAACACAACCACTTCATAAAAGTAAGAAGATAGATGGAAGAGACTCTCCTGTGTCCTCCTCCCAGTCTGCACATAAAAACATGAACAGAACAGAAGCTTGGGTTGACACTACACTGGCTGATGATAAAAAGAAACCTGTACCTCCACCAAAGCAAGTTAAAGCATATATGATTGCAGCACGTGAACTGGCATCAAGACCTCTTGAGGAGATACAAGCCATCTTGTCAGAGCCTAAAAATGGTTTTGTTAATGTAGACGCTAGGGGTCTGGAGGCACCAGCTGAAGACCCTGCGATGTATAGAAAGATGGAGAAACTGTTTGAGAAGTACAGAGAAATGGAACTTAAGGCATCCATGAATGAAGTTTTAAGTCATGGAGGGGTTCGAGCAGCAATTAAAGACAAATTAGCCGATACACAATCTACTAAAAGTGACAGTCATAGGTTGGTTCATGGAGTTTCAAGGCCATCTATGAATGTATCATCGCTGAAAATATCAAGTGGAGCTGCGGTATCAGCTGCAGGTCATTCAACAGGGCAGAATCCTGCTGCTCCAATTAGCTGTAGAACACCCTCAAATGACGGCAATAAATTAACAAAATCTTCCAGTACTCCATTCCAAAACATACTGCACCAAACTTCAACAAGCAACTCTCCGGTAATGGAATCCTCTTATCAGGAATCAAAAGATTACTTTAATCTGGACAATTCTAGCGAAACCGCAAAGTCAAAAACACCAGATCCTGACAGCGAACACAGAGGACTTGGTTTCTTGCAAGACATTGATCCTGAATTGGCAAAAAATCCAGCTGCTTTGATCTCCAAAATTAAAGAGATTCTGAAAGTAAGGCCACGCAAGGATGAGAATACAAAAGGCCCAACTCGTATCCCTGCACCTGCTAAGTTAAATAAGAGAAACCGGTCAAAATCAGTGTCAAACCTGTATAGTGATTGCATGATTGATGCTAATTCTGACTCTAGTCATGACCTTCATGAATCACAACCTGATGGCACCAGTGTTTTTCACAATACTGAATCACAATCTTGTTATGATGATGAGCGATCTTTAAAAAAATCAAGCAATCTAGTGTCTGAAGATGTAGCTTCTTCTGAAGATGCTCCTGCAGACACCGTGCCCGACTTGATGTCAATTTCAGTCAACTTTGATTCTAATGATAATCAAAATAGGTCAGAAACGCCACTTCCCAAGATGGCCACACCTCTTACAACGGGCCGGTCCACTTTAATTAGCCGTAAGGTTGATAAATTTGCAAGAAATATGTCTCAGGACAAGGAAAATATGTCCACCTCCCAGTCCACTATTTCAGGCCTGTCAGTCTTGACTCCCACAGAAGATCAAGTTGAGTTTGTATGACAATGACAACCTCATACATTATGTTATAAATTATCTGCCCTTCACTGGAACTTTCCTTTTTCTGAGGTTCTCATTTTCACTGTATTACACAAGGGACCTTCCCCATTTCTTTTATTCCCCTATGTGACCTCCTTTTTAGAAAGACTTAAAGATAAACTTTTAGTAGATTTGGGGAAGTTATTGTATTATGTATTTTGTTATTCTTCAATCATTTTTCAGAATTTTGTACATTTTCCCCAAAATCATTACTGTAACTGGAAAGAGTGAATCAATATCATGAAGGAGTGTGAATATCTGACATCAAAAAGAATTCCCATTACAAGCAAAGAAAATTTAAGGAAACCAATGATGAACTGAGAGATATTGAAAAGATATATTCCTGAAAAATGGTTCAGGTTATGAACAATAAAATAATTTATACAATGAAAGCTCCCAACATCTAAGAAGTTGAAAAGTGATTACAACATGCATGCACTGGTGGATGAAAGTCAATAGAAATGTCTTCCTAATGATATTCTAAGCTGAAAGGACTGACTTTGGTTATGACTCACAAGAGTCATTTTCTTGTTGCAGTTTGGATTTTGTGGCCAACAACTAAATATATGTGTGTCATGCACTACGTTGTTGTAACAAAAATAGTACAATTTATCAATTACATGATTAATGAGGGCCAAGACAGGAGAGATTTTCCATGTTGTTTTCTCCAAAGATGCAAGTGAAAAGGTCAATAAAAAAGAACCTTGAGCTGATTTTGCACTGTCCGATAATAAATAGAAACCTCTGCTTCAATCTTGGTAATTTAATTTTTTCATTACATGAGTTTTAGTTATTTAGTTTATTATTCCTAGGAATTTCAAAATTTATTCCTTTATGATGCAGATCAACATTTTTAACTGGCCAGATTCCATGTAAAATATGAACTACCAATGGAATATCAGCTATTATCAGAATTAACATAATCGAAGAATTATTTTCCAACTGGATCTGTGGCTTTGGGAATAGTGAGACACGCAGTTTCATAGTTCCATGCTATACTGTGCCCAGTGTTCGAAATCAGTTGCAGGTGATTTAGAAGTAGATCTGTTTGCATTGAATTTGATGGTTTGAGGCATCATAAAGGAATGGCAAACTACTGAACTGATATTACCTGGTAAATCACAGGCAGCCAATAAATGCTGGAGTTGATTGTGATGTTCTGTAAAGGACATGCAACACACTTTTCCTTGTCTATGCACAGTCGTGAGAATTATTTTTCAGTGACGTGTTCCCAGGGTGTTAGTTAGTTAGTTAGTTTGTTCGTTCGTTCGTTCATTCATTCATTTGTTAGTTAATTAGTTAGTTAGTTAGTAGTTAGTTAGTTCATCAGTTCATTGGTTAGTTCATGAATGAGTTAGTTGGTTGGTTGGTTACTTAGTTGGTTGGTTGGTTACTTAGTTAGTTAGTTCATGAATGAGTTAGTGGGTTGGTTGGTTAGTTAGTTCATGAATGAGTTAGTTGGTTGGTTGGTTAGTTAGTTCATGAATGAGTTAGTGGGTTGGTTAGTTAGTTAGTTCATGAATGGGTTGGTTAGTTAGTTAGTTAGTTAGTTAGTTAGACTAAAAAAAAGGTTGGTATCCTTTACAGGACATTGTAGTCAACACCAGAATTTTTTTCCTGTTGTGATCTCTTGGCAAGTTTACGTTCAGTAGTTTGCCATTGCTTTCTGAACATCCGCCACCCATACCATTTCATAAAAAACCAACACAAGGCAGTCTGCTGCCAAATCGCCTGTAGCTGTGTTTTGAACACAGGGTATGCGGGATTATGAACAATGTCCGTAACTCCTTCACCACTGAGCCAGTGAAAAGCTTACAAGCTTCATATTTGTGACGCGGTCAGGACCCTTTGGGATCTGTGTATAGTATGGAAGAGATAATGGTGCTGCAGGGAGTGACCAGATAATCTGGCTGACACTCAAATCTCAGAGGAAAGGCCAGATGAACACAAGATCAGATTGCTACTGGTACAATTAGTTTGGGGACTCTTTGCTGGCTGTTGAAGATGAGGGCGGAGCACATAGGGAATGTCCCCGGTGCTATGATGTCAGTTCTCGACTCAACTCAACTCAGCTCATAGGTGACAAATAATGAAACATCATACAATAGCATCAGACATTCTGTAAACAAAATATCCAAACAAGAGCAGAAAATCCACAACAGCTTGCACGCTGTTCTACATACTGTAACAAGAACAGAAGTCAGTGAACACCCTCAAAAGCTCGTAAGCCATTCCATGTCATCATTTTGGTGAAATAAAGATGAACCAAGAAGGCAACATTATTGAAACAAGGATAGGGACCACCAAACAAATCTAAAGTACATTTTCAAATGTGATATTAAAGTGCTGTGTACTCATCAGTATTACCCCAGTGCCCTAATGCATAACATATTATTTAAAATGTCCTTGTGTACAACTGCTGCGCTCTTTTGTAGCCAAAAATGTCAAAAGTCTGACCAACTCCAAATCAGATTCATTTTTGACTGCCTTGTCTGCCAACATTCTGGAAGCTTTATTCCACATTGCATAAATTATACCATATTTTATTTGTCTAAACCATACTTCAGAATATTTTACAAATGTCAAATTATAATTTACTGTATCATGTAATCTGTGTATGCACATATGTTTACAGTTAACAATGATAAAATCAGTCTACTATTGACAGATGAATTAACAAATACAAATTTTTAATTCCATATCATCGCTAATGTTATCAGCTATAATATTACTCATTTTCATATCAACATCATATTATTCTGGTATTTTTACCAATAAAAGTGCTGAAAAGTTATGGACATTATAATTTAAAAGATGTCGTATGTGAATTCTGGCTTTTTAATATTCTTTTATGTACATAAAACTGACTAACATTGTCAATGCTATTGCTTTCCCTTAATGTCTACTTGTAAAATAGATTTCTTTGTAAATTATTGTAAATTGTAACTGATTTATGGAGTTTGATGACTCTCTTTTATGTATTTAACTGAAGCAGTAAATAGTAATTTTGTTTGCAGTAACATTTCATGTTACAGAGATGTAACTTCGTTGTATTTCCCAGTAACTTATTTAATTAAGTTAACTCTTAGTATCTAATATAGAGCCATGCTTACATAGTGGTTAGTGCTCTGGCTTACTAACAAAGTGGCCTGCAGTTCAAGTCTCAGGGGATGCAGAATGTTTGATCATATGTAAGGCTAAAGTGATGAAGTGAAAAAGGAATAAAATAGAAAATAAGAATGACCAAAAATACATTCAGCAGCAGAAATATATATATATAGTACATAGTATTACGTTATTCTGTCCCTCAGTTCCATCAGGCAAACCTGTTCTTGTAATTTATGTCCTCAAGTCAAAAACGAGATGTCAACATTTTAGTCCAACTGATTGGAGTAGAGTTTGAACCCACTACCTCGGCATCAGCACACTGGAGTGAGCATCCGTATCCATTTGACCATGTTGAATGTAAAACAGGCCTGTGTGCCCAATGTATTACCCTTTGAAAATCAAGTCTGTTCATTCGTTCTCCATGCCTTTTTAGGTCTCCTGTTCTTTTGTCCTGGTGATTGCACACAAAAAAAAGAAGCTTTTTTCCTGGTCTCCAACTTGGTTGACATAATCCCAAAATGCTTATCTTATAGCATTTAATTTCTCCTATCACCTGTGTTTTTTTCTCAGTGCATATGTAGTTCTAACATTCCTATATCATTTCTAAAGATTTTTCAAGAAGAAAAGGGGTAAGATTCTGACCCAGACTCATTGTGTCTATTTCAGCATAGTATCATACATCTTCCAGATGAGATTGCTTCAATCTTATTTAGCTAAGTTATTTTTCTTTCCTTATATTTATACTTGACCCAACATTGTTGCTTAATGGAAATGTGTGGACAATGAAGTAACAATTAGAGAATCATAAAGACATAGAAATGTTGGAGTACATAGAAAAGGGTCAAATATAAAAGCAAGTAAATTTAGAAGTTCTAGAGAGACTGAAGACCCAAAAAAAAAAAATGACGGGATGAGGGTAATTTAAAAAAGACAAATCACATATTTTGACGACATTAAAAGACATGAATTTTTATTCGATCCATCCTGGAGGGAAAAGTTGAAGGCAGCAGAGGAAGAGAACACAGAGAGGGAAGAACACAGAGGTTCATTAATTACATATAAAACAGTTTCATTTCTGCAGATTTTAATGTGAAAATGTTTGCATAAATTAAAAGGACTAGCCAAAATCACCTCTACAAGACAAACTGCACAGCTTTCTCCCTAAAACCATGCATAAAAACATAATATGCATACTACAATTTGTATAAAGGCTATAAAGAAACACAGGCACCATGCGTCATAATGTTGTAACCAAGTGTATGTGAAGGTCTGGCTCATCAAGCCAAACAGCCAAACTCATCATGGCAGAGCTTGTACCTTCTTTGATAAAATGTAAAATAGTATGAGTGATTTCTTAATTGTATTCTTTTTTAGTTACAGCAAATAAACTGCTAAACATGTATTGTTTAGTAGTAATTATTGTTTACAGTTTTTTTTCCTTTTCTTTTATAATAAACTTTTTGCTGTATGTCTATCTCAGTATGAGTCATGAACAGTAAGCTTGTAGGATTGTTTCCTTTGATCAAATTTCTAGTTTCTTTCTGGCAAAATTTTGGCAGACTTTTAGGATATGCTGCTGGTCTTTACTTCAGCACACCACGGGTGACTTGATTCCTGGAAGAAAAGGACAGGGGTTTACCAACACGACAGGGGACTCAGAACACTAATGACAACCTGAGGATGAAAATGCTTGAGGCCGGAGTACTAAAGAAATATTGATAGCTTTTCTGGCATGTTGTAGGGAGAGCAATAGGAACTTGCAACAAACTGGCCTCATTTTCACAAATTTTGAAGGAAAATTTTACAGTAAGCTGATGGTTCCTGACCAGTAAAATCTGTTGTCAAAATAATAAATAATTATTGCACCCTGATAAGCTTTATTTTAAGTATTTAGGTTTAAAAAGCTTCACTTTTTTGCACCAGATATGCTGTAGTTAAATACTAACATTTTTATACATAAGTTAGTTCTTAACATTGCCAAATATTATAGTAGATAACTGTGCCAAATGATACATGTGAATAGCTGTACCAAACACTTTGCTATATAGCTGTGAGAAATAATCAGGTAAATAGTTGTGCCAAACTGCTGGGTCAACAACTTGTGCCAAGCGGTTGGGTGAATGACTACACAGTTGTTGGGTGAACTACTCTGCAAACCACGTGGCAAATAGCAGTGTCAAACGGGCAATGAAACTTCAGTCCAAACTGAATAGAGAGCAGATGTGTCAAACTATATGGCGACTATAATGTGCCAAACTAAGAATAACTGTGCCAAACTTTGTGGTGATCAACCATGCTAAACACATATGCTGAGTATTTTTGAATGTTGCTTTCTAGAATTTGAAATATAGTTTGTTTTTTTTTAATGTAAGGGATGCAAGTAATCCTAGGTTTCAGGGAGTTATGTCCCTGTTCCAATGACGTCTGAGCTTTTTGGTGTAAATGTATAAATTTGAAGTGACACCAGCCAGGTCTTATATGGCTTTAATGAATAATGTAATTTAATTATCTGTCTGTGAATGAACCTGAGAAAAGAAGGGAGAAGGAAGACAAATGGAGAGATTGTGAATATAGAGGGAGTGGAGAGATTTCATGGAGGGAAAAACAGTTGGACAAGTGACTGTAGAAGAGCATATGCCACTGATTCGTTTTGGTAGATTTTATTTTGTGTTCAACTTGTAATCTACAGTCTCAGATGCAAAGTTAAAATAAGATGGTTTAAAGTGATTGATCTAACAAAGATGTAGGATTTGGAATAAAACATGGCTTATGGGAGAAAAAGGGAGATTATGTTCAACAGAACGGCTGGTACCAAGTCTGAAAAAACCCACAAAATATGACTAAGAAGCTCATCGGATGAATAAAAAATAGATACAGACAAATCTATCAACAAAAGTTTTTATCAACAGAACAACAAGAACACAACAATTGAGCAGCCTGTATCTGTGTGATTTTTATTCATCCATCGAGTTGCTTAGTAATATTTTGTGTTGTTTTTTATTTTCACTTTATTTTAAGTTCGACAGCTGCCAACCCCTTTTATTGATACCTGCTGGTAAAAAAGGTGACTACCATATATGTCCACTAACATCTGTTGATAGAGTCTGAGTATCAAGTGGCTTTCCCTGAGTTCACTTACATTGGTTTGACCAACAAGAATTTTGCTTGTATTTAATAATCAGAGTCAGCAATGCAATGTTAATCATAATGTCCTACTGCATTTATTAATAATTTCTAACTGATTAAAATGTGCAGAATTTCAACCGTCTTCTGTTTGTGTGCTAGTTGTACCAATGTTACATAACAGCTTACCTGGCCAACATGGTGAATAAGCATGGGGGAGGTAAAACCTTGGAGAGTTGATTGTCTCCGGATATTGTTTGCTAGTGTATTTGCTCCATGTTGGGACTTGTAGGACCCAGTTTCATCGCACAGCTGCTGAGTTTTGTGCTTGGTGTGACAGTATTTTTTTTTCTTTGCACTCGCTCAATATGAACTCAAGCGTAGTCCATACACTCTTCTAGTAGTGCTGGACTGAATTACTGTGTGGATTAGTTTTCCCTATTAAAAGTGTCCCTCGCCATCAGGTGAACCCACTTTGACTTCATAGGTACTTGTAACTTATGTCCCCATCAGCACACTGGATGGTTAAGAATATGCGTTCTTATCCATTCGGCCATTCTAACCTCCGTATGACAGTATGAGCAATAGATTTCTTTCCAAGTACTTTTTGTTTGTGCCCATGTTAACTGTGTTTTGAAATGCAGATTCCGAAATTGGCAGGTGACTAGTTGCCAGCAGTCATGCCATATGCGATGTTGCATGCATTTGTCCACATCGCTTTCTCCTTCGTCAATGAACTGCATGTTCAAGTGAAAGATGGCTTGTTGATGGACATTTGGCCTTGTCGAAGCTACTGTTTTCTTCATGAATTCACATGGAACAATTATGAGCATTTCATATGGTATTCCCTGGCACAGGAATGGAGCAATTATGGAGCGACCTATTTACCATAAAGTTAGAACCCTGTGACTACTACTTACAGCTGAAAGCAGTTATAGTCTCTCCCATGTGTTTCTGTCTTAAGAATTACTCCATGGTACCTTTTGCACCATAAGTGTTTTGGCATACAATCTTCTTGTGTTACATTTTCAGCTTATATATCTTCTTCTTCCTCATTTTCTTCATTCCTCTTTCAAGGGGAGTGTCACTCCTAGTTAAGCACCTCACAAGTCAGCGTGACCCATTTCGGCTAGCATCTATGTATGGTTTACTCCCTCTGGATGAAGGGCTTACAGACGCAATTTGTAATCACGCATCCATCCATCCATCCTTCATGTGCCATGTCGGTAAGTGTGGGCGGTCATGATTCACCATTTCACTTGATCACCAGAGCCGTGGATCAGCTCAGTGTTCTTGTCTCGACCATGCCATGTGGTCAAGCCATCCAGGTATTTACTTCTGTCTTCCCCTTGTTAATTACGAGAATCATGATAAACTAGACAACTTGAAAGAAGGTAGTTTGTCGTTGCTTTCCTTCTTTGCAGTGACCATATTAGCCGGGTGACCGTAGCATACTGCGTTTGAAACATAGCTGCAGGCGATTTGGCATCAGACCATATTGTGTTGATTTTCATAAAATGACATGAGCGTCGGTGGTTCATAAAGCAATGGCAAACTAATGAATGTAAAGATGCCAAGAAATCACAAACAGCCAAACAATGCTGGGCTTGGCTGCAGCGTCCTGTAAAGGATATGCAACTCACTTTTTATTCTCTGTAGACAGATTCCATTTAAGGTAATGGGCTTTGTCAACGTGTTGGTAGATTTAATTTTCCTGACAATTTTGCCACGGAGGCAGTGTTACGGCCTACTCTGAATTTTAACTGCCACACGGGACTTCCTGTTCTTTTTTGCCCTTATCTGAGAAGGCTAGGTGTCCAATCTCATGATCCAAGACTTCAGGGGAGTCATAAGACACCAATGGTTCTTGAAAAAAGTTCCAGACCTATGCAGGAATTGAACCCGGTGCCTTCTGAGGCTAGGGGAACACTAACCTTTTATACATGTTTGCTTTGCTTAACCGGGTGCTGCCATCACTCCAACCTGTCTCATCACCTCCAGCACGCCGGCAGCTCGATGATGTGTTGTAATCGAGAAATAAACTGATCAATAAATGCAACTATGGCTGATGGAATTGGGAATCCAATTTGGCACTAACAGAAAGGATTCTGGTAAAAGTCGAAGGGACAGCAAGCACTGTCTTCTGGACACTGAAACTATTCATACCCACACTCTTCAACGTCTTTTGGTGGAGATGGAGCATATATGAGATTGTCCCGAGAGCTGTGACTGTTGGATGACAAATTCTGACAAAGTTCTGCAGAACTGTATGCAGACGAACATCCATACAGGACATCCACATGGAAGAACATCTATACAGAATAGCCATCCAGAAGGATATCCATATAGAAGATCATCTATACAGAAGAACATCTGTCTATACAGAAGGATATCCACACCGAAGAACATCCATATAGAACACCCACACAGAAGGATATCCATATGGAAGAACATCTATACAAAAAAATACCCACACAGATGAACATCCACACAGAAGGACATCCATATGGAACACCCACACAAGACATCCATATGGAAGAACATCTATACAGAAGGACATCCATATGGAAGAACATCTATACAGAAGGACATCCATATGGAAGAACATCTATACAGAAGGACATCCATATGGAAGAACATCAATACAGATGGACATCCATATGAAAGAACATCTATACAGAATAGCCACACAGAAGGACATCCATATAGAAGAACATCTGTCTATACAGAAGGACATTCATATGGAAGACCATCATCTGTACAGAAGGATATCCATACTGAAGAACATCTATATAGAACACCCACACAGAAGGACATCCATATGGAAGAACATCTATACAAAAGAACACCCACACAGATGAACATCCACACAGAAGGACATCCATATGGAACACCCATACAAGATATCCATATGGAAGAACATCTATACAGAAGGACATCCATATGGAAGAACATCAATACAGATGGACATCCACACAGAAGAAGATCCATACAGGACATCCATATGGAAGAACATCTATTCAGAAAGACATCCACACAGAAGAACATCCACACAGAAGAAATTTCATACAGAACACCAATAGAGAAGAATATATACACAGAAAAACAGCCATAAATAAGAATAGCCATATTGAAGAACATTCACACACACAAGAACATCCATACAAGAACATTCAAACATAAGAACATCCACACATAAGAACATCCATGGTGTCAAGATATGAAATGACACATGCTGTTGGGGATCGTCAGATGTGGAGAGGCATGACTGTCAACGCCAGTCAACAAGGCACATAATGATACGATTAAAGAAACTGTTGATCTTTAAAGTCAGCTAAGTTGGGTTCAAATTTTCTTGACCACAATTTTTGGCTTCAAGACAGAATATTTGTTATCTTGCACAATCTCAAAGACTTTTCTCTGTTGCCAAGGATTTTTCATTCCTGTAAAGATGCATGTTTAAAACTTTGGAAATTTATTAGTCTATTCCATACTGAAACAACAGTAACACAGTCAGTCTTCCACATGGTTTTATTTCAAGTGGCGTATCCACAATACTGGTAGACTTCTTTCTTCCTTTGTCCTGCTGCTTTTGCTGTGAAGCATCACAGAGAAGAGGATCTAAATTTTCTGTTTCACTTGTCTTCTTTCCTGTGCTGTCATTGTTTATTTCAATGTCTGTTTTTACTCCATCGTGCCTTTTCTTCCTAGGCTGAACTCTCAACTTGTATCCCGATGTCCTCATGAAGAACGCTCTGGCTGCTGGTTGATCTTGTTCAATTCTAACTGTGTGATCATTTAATTATTTGGTGTTCAATAAAGACTATAATTGGTGGTATCTCTATACTTTTTCTTAGCATATCTCTCTCTCTCTCTCTCTCTCTCTCTCTCTCTCTCTCTCTCTCTCTCTCTCCTTCTTCTTCTTCCTCTACTTCTTTTTCTTCTCAAGCACAACAACAAACATAATAAACCCAGAGAATATCAAGAAAATGTATTTTCCAGTCACAAAGATTGAATGGGTAACCAGACAGGATGCATACCCATCCATGCAACTACATTTTTCAAATGTATAATTCACAACACCACTGTAAAAACAAAACCGGAGAAACCATGTACATTCATGTCTACAGAGAACTCATAATAAATATATACAGTGATTCAACTGAATAGAAATATAAAGAAATTGTAAATATATTTGCACAAAATTAAGGAACAAAATGTATTTTTGAATTAAAATATGAAAAAATATGTCAATGAATCAAGATAAGAAAAACAGATCTATTTTAAAAGTGCATTCTTAATTTCAAACAAAACTTGAGATAATAAATAACAAATGAAAACAAAATCACCGCACATTAAAATAAAGTGTCTAAACAAGGAATTTAATCATAATTGGGGAAATTCTTGCAACAAGGTGAAGGTTACCTCCATTCACAGATTTAAATTTGATTCTCCTACAGATCTGATGCCTTTAAATACTGCGGCCATTCAGTGTATTCACTAACTACTGATGTGATCTTCTTCGATTTTCTTTGGAGGAAAGTGTGTCATACCAAGTTATTCACTTCTGTAACCTCACTAAATATTTTCGCTACATTAAAAGACATAGCACTCTTGTAAAAACTACACTGGGTAGAGAGGGGGGGGGGGGGGGGGGTGTTGAAGGCAGGTGAGCAAGAGGTAGACAGCGTTACAAGTGGGAAGATAACATCAAGAAACGGATGAACAACAGTCTGTCTGGGTGGACAACTAGAGAGAGAGAGAGGCAGAGTGTGGAAAGCACTGTAGTCAACATTTATTGTGGCGATGGAGCGCGACTGATTTAACTCCAAAGACAGCATAACTGACTTTGCTATGCATTTCCGTAATATTTACTTCTTCTATACAGATTCCATACATGGAAGCAGACTATATCATCATCTGGTGCCATCGTATCCAGTATTTTGTGGACCACTGAACATCTTCTACATCATTCTGCCATCGCATCCAGTATTTTACGAACCAATGGTCATCTACATCATTCTGCCATCCCATCCAGTATTCTATGGACCAATGATAATCTTTTTCACCATTCTCCCATCCCATTCAGCATTCTTCTCCTCTGTCCCTAATATCCTCAAACTTCCCAGTTGTCACAGCATTCTCCAAAACCTTCTCTTGTCCTGACACTGGTATTCCAATGTCTTTGAACAAGCCTCCTGTGGCACTTGGATGCTGGACGTCTTAGTTATCCCTTTAAAGTAACACACTTCAGAACATGCATCTTTCCTGTGGCAGCATTTGATTGAGTCATGGACCATTTTGCAATCACTAAAGAAGAAGCTCGAGGCATCTGAACTTAAATGTAACAGAAAAGTTCTTAGACTAGCATGGACCAAAAGTTAATTGCATATCCTTTACAGGATGTGGCAGTCAACGTCAGCATTTTTTGGCTGTTTGTCATTTCTTGGCAAGTTCATGTTCAGTAATTTGCCATATCTTTCAGAATGACCGGCATTCATACCATTGTATGAAAACCAAAACAAAGTCATCTGCTTCCAAATCGCCCACAGCTATTTAGATACGGTTTGTGGCATTGCGAATTGCATTCATAACCCCTTGACCACAACAATGTATCAGAAAAATACTAATATTACACAAAATGCTAATATTACACAAGATCGCAACACTGAAGAAATCTGGCTCATAAACAGATTCCTGTCTTGAAAACTGAAATACTCTGACCATAGTAAACATCACCGTTGTTTGGACAGACTAATGACAACAGATTTGGTTCCTGGAGCAGTGGCTGGGGTCAGTCAACACAAAGATGGACATGGGACATTAATGACACAGGACATTGCTGACACAGGACATTGCTGACACGGGACATGCTGACATGGGACATTGCTGACACTTTGGGCATGAAAATGCATGAGGCGGAAGAACTGACCACATGATCAAGTAACTTCTCAGAGGGCAATGATGAGAGTGACGTACTGCAAAGGATCTGCTAGATGAGCGAGTAATTTCTGGGATTTTTAATGTTCTGCAAAGAAGCCACAACTCTGTGGCCTCTAGCATCTTCTAATCTTGGTATTCATGGACAATGATTCACACACATACAGTTGTATCAACAGTATATAATATATAATTAGAGTAATCTTACACACACATTTGTTGAATAAAATCTGCAGTTTTAACAACATATTCTGTTAAATGTCCCTTGTCAAAGACCAATATTATGTGACACCAATGTTTCTTTTATTACCTTCATAGATAGTCATGGTACTCCATATTGGTCAGATAACAATAAAACCATAACTGCCGTTGTTTATGTTAATGTGTCTCTCATGTGTAAATAGCTAGATAATGCCACAATGAATGTTGATCTAATAAATAACAAATATTCATCTAACTGACAGGGAGTAATGTCTGAAAGCAATAATTGTGGCAACAAATGTTTACATTGTTAAACTGTTAAAAACTCCCCCGATGTGTCTCCACCTTGACGTGGTGGGGGAGCTTGCGTGTCCCATCGACCCCATTTTGCTTGCCGATGGATGAAAAACTACATATCGGACAGCTTATGGGATAGGGACCAGACTAAGAGAGACACAACCTGCTGCTCTGCAGGTATAGACTGAGGATAACAGTCAAAAGCTTAAAAGGTGCACGAAGGCAGACGTTTTGTGGTCCGGACAAAACTCTTAAGGCTCCCTTTCGAGGGCTGTGGCTGAACGCCTCTAAGCCACAAACCCTCGGATCTGAGAGCCAGGCCGATACCAGTCTACCGGAAACTCTTAAGGTTCACTGTCGAGGGCTGTGGCTGAACGCCTCTAAGCCACAAACCCTCGGATCTGAGAGCCAGGCCGATACCCGTCTACCGGAAAATAGAAACATGATACTGAGCAAGCTACATGATCAGGTCTGATACATGTTCGAAGGCTCTCAGCTGGGGGATATGAGAGATGCCCGGATGAAGGGGCCTGGCCGTTTCCCGTTCACTGCTGCACGAAGATAAGGTGCTGAGCCGGCAGCACATGTAGCCTACCTCGTGAGCGAGTACAAAAAAGTCAGAAAAGTGCCCCAGTCGAAGGGTTACGGAAACTGTCTGTATCTAACTCATAGAGAGTGTAGACAAAAGTGGAAGAATGTCTCACCAACGCGAAATGGAACGCACGGCGAGCGAACCTATTGCGTGGTCTGAAGTCACAAGCAAAAGCTTACCGAGTGGATGTCACTCGCAGTCTGACCGCTCCTGGTGTGTGATTGAGCGATCAGTGGCAAGTGGGATGCCCAACACATGGAAGTGAGGAATTAAAGCAGCCATGAGCAGGACGTGGAAACTCCTTGGGTGAGCCCAGTCTCAGAGCAATATGTGCCGGCTCTGCAATTATGGAAGCCTCCTTGGATAGCGAGATAATGCCCATGGTCTGCCCCTGCCTTCCCTTGAGGGCAGACCACGATATCGTTGATCGATCTATCTTGACCAGCTGAGATGTGGGTTACATTACAACAGTCTAACGTGTCTCGAAACCAGAGGAAGGCTAACCTCACTAAAAAATGCCCGCCGGAAGTCGGAAGTGTCGTCCTACGGGTGGCAAACTAAAAATTGACACTACGCATTTACGTCCGAGTGAAATGTCTCGTCCGAATGTCTCCCGTGCTAGGAACAGCTCTGACTACCTAGTTTCCGAATGCCGCTCTTGTTCGGAACAGCTCTGACTAGGTAGTTTTTCCGAATGTCTGTCGTGCCTGGAACAGCTCTGACGGGCGCAACGACAAGCACATGTGCGAAAACTCGCTGAGTGAATACCTTCTGCAGACCTGTCTGGTTTGTGCAGGAACGGCCCGGGGCGAACGAAAAGCCCAATATATTGAAGTGAGGAATTAAAGCAGCCATGAGCATGACGTGACCATTCCCTCGGTGAGCCCAGTATCAGGGCGTTATGTGTCGGCCCTGCAACTATGGAAGCAACCTAGGATGGCGGAAAATGCTATGGACTGTGCCTTCCTTCTCTTGAGGGATGACCGAAGTCCTCGACTGTTCGAACTTGACCAGCTGGGATGTGGACGGTACCACAAAAGTGAGAGTCTCCCAGGATTGCTAACCTGGTCAAAAATGCACGCGAAAGCCGGATGTGTGACCTAAGGGTTTTCAACCCAAGGGTGCCTAACGCACACCGCAATCACATCTGAAAAAACACTCCGGATGAACGAAAAGAAGAAGAAACTGTTAAAAACGTATTAATTTACAGAACATGTATAGAAATAAAAAGTAAACAGTGGGCAAAGATATAACTTGTTTAGATTTGCAAATGCTCAAACCAATGTAAGAATGTAAATATCATACAAAGTGTGCCCCTAAAGTCTAACATGATAGAGGTGATGCATATAGTTACATTGTTTGTACAGATTGTGGTCTTTTATGCTACAATTTTTTTGTTTTGGACATGGTTGTATATGTTCATATTGTTTGTACACAGTGTGGTGGTATATGTTCATATTGTTTGTACACATTGTGGTGGTATATGTTCATATTGTTTGTACACAGTGTGGTGGTATATGTTCATATTGTTTGTACACATTGTGGTGGTATATGTTCATATTGTTTGTACACATTGTGGTGGTATATGTTCATATTGTTTGTACACATTGTGGTGGTATATGTTCATATTGTTTGTACACATTGTGGTGGTATATGTTCATATTGTTTGTACACATTGTGGTGGTATATGTTCATATTGTTTGTACACATTGTGGTGGTATATGTTCATATTGTTTGTACACATTGTGGTGGTATATGTTCATATTGTTTGTACACATTGTGGTGGTATATGTTCATATTGTTTGTACACATTATGGTGGTATATGTTCATACTGTTTGTACACATTGTGGTGTTATATGTTCATATTGTTTGTACACATTGTGGTGGTATATGTTCATATTGTTTGTACACATTGTGGTGGTATATGTTCATATTGTTTGTACACATTGTGGTGTTATATGTTCATATTGTTTGTACACATTGTGGTGGTATATGTTCATATTGTTTGTACACATTGTGGTGGTATATGTTCATATTGTTTGTACACATTGTGGTGTTATATGTTCATATTGTTTGTACACATTGTGGTGGTATATGTTCATATTGTTTGTACACATTGTGGTGGTATATGTTCATATTGTTTGTACACATTGTGGTGGTATATGTTCATATTGTTTGTACACATTGTGGTGGTATATGTTCATATTGTTTGTACACAGTGTGGTGGTATATGTTCATATTGTTTGTACACATTGTGGTGGTATATGTTCATATTGTTTGTACACATTGTGGTGTTATATGTTCATATTGTTTGTACACAGTGTGGTGGTATATGTTCATATTGTTTGTACACAGTGTGGTGGTATATGTTCATATTGTTTGTACACATTGTGGTGGTATATGTTCATATTGTTTGTACACATTGTGGTGGTATATGTTCATATTGTTTGTACACATTGTGGTGGTATATGTTCATATTGTTTGTACACATTGTGGTGGTATATGTTCATATTGTTTGTACACATTGTGGTGTTAAATGTTCATATTGTTTGTACACATTGTGGTGGTATATGTTCATATTGTTTGTACACATTGTGGTGGTATATGTTCATATTGTTTGTACACATTGTGGTGGTATATGTTCATATTGTTTGTACACATTGTGGTGTTATATGTTCATATTGTTTGTACACATTGTGGTGGTATATGTTCATATTGTTTGTACACATTGTGGTGGTATATGTTCATATTGTTGTACACATTGTGGTGGTATATGTTCATATTGTTTGTACACATTGTGGTGGTATATGTTCATATTGTTTGTACACATTGTGGTGGTATATGTTCATATTGTTTGTACACATTGTGGTGTTATATGTTCATATTGTTTGTACACATTGTGGTGGTATATGTTCATATTGTTTGTACACAGTGTGGTGGTATATGTTCATATTGTTTGTACACATTGTGGTGGTATATGTTCATATTGTTTGTACACATTGTGGTGGTATATGTTCATATTGTTTGTACACATTGTGGTGGTATATGTTCATATTGTTTGTACACATTGTGGTGGTATATGTTCATATTGTTTGTACACATTGTGGTGGTATATGTTCATATTGTTTGTACACATTGTGGTGGTATATGTTCATATTGTTTGTACACATTGTGGTGGTATATGTTCATATTGTTTGTACAACATTGTGGTGTAATATGTTCATATTGTTTGTACACATTGTGGTGGTATATGTTCATATTGTTTGTACCACATTGTGGTGGTATATGTTCATATTGTTTGTACACATTGTGGTGGTATATGTTCATATTGTTGTACACATTGTGGTGGTATATGTTCATATTGTTTGTACACATTGTGGTGGTATATGTTCATATTGTTTGTACACATTGTGGTGGTATATGTTCATATTGTTTGTACACATTGTGGTGGTATATGTTCATATTGTTTGTACACATTGTGGTGGTATATGTTCATATTGTTTGTACACATTGTGGTGGTATATGTTCATATTGTTTGTACACATTGTGGTGTATATGTTCATATTGTTTGTACACATTGTGGTGTTATATGTTCATATTGTTTGTACACATTGTGGTGTTATATGTTCATATTGTTTGTACACATTGTGGTGGTATATGTTCATATTGTTTGTACACATTGTGGTGGTATATGTTTCATATTGTTTGTACACATTGTGGTGTTATATGTTCATATTGTTTGTACACATTGTGGTGTATATGTTCATATTGTTTGTACACATTGTGGTGTATATGTTCATATTGTTTGTACACATTGTGGTGGTATATGTTCATATTGTTTGTACACATTGTGGTGGTATATGTTCATATTGTTTGTACACATTGTGGTGGTATATGTTCATATTGTTTGTACACAGTGTGGTGGTATATGTTCATATTGTTTGTACACATTGTGGTGGTATATGTTCATATTGTTTGTACACATTGTGGTGGTATATGTTCATATTGTTTGTACACATTGTGGTGTTATATGTTCATATTGTTTGTACACAGTGTGGTGGTATATGTTCATATTGTTTGTACACATTGTGGTGGTATATGTTCATATTGTTTGTACACATTGTGGTGTTATATGTTCATATTGTTTGTACACAGTGTGGTGGTATATGTTCATATTGTTTGTACACAGTGTGGTGGTATATGTTCATATTGTTTGTACACATTGTGGTGGTATATGTTCATATTGTTTGTACACATTGTGGTGGTATATGTTCATATTGTTTGTACACATTGTGGTGGTATATGTTCATATTGTTTGTACACATTGTGGTGGTATATGTTTCATATTGTTTGTACACATTGTGGTGGTATATGTTCATATTGTTTGTACACATTGTGGTGGTATATGTTCATATTGTTTGTACACATTGTGGTGGTATATGTTCATATTGTTTGTACACATTGTGGTGTTATATGTTCATATTGTTTGTACACAGTGTGGTGGTATATGTTCATATTGTTTGTACACATTGTGGTGGTATATGTTCATATTGTTTGTACACATTGTGGTGGTATATGTTCATATTGTTTGTACACATTGTGGTGGTATATGTTCATATTGTTTGTACACAGTGTGGTGGTATATGTTCATATTGTTTGTACACATTGTGGTGGTATATGTTCATATTGTTTGTACACAGTGTGGTGGTATATGTTCATATTGTTTGTACACATTGTGGTGGTATATGTTCATATTGTTTGTACACATTGTGGTGGTATATGTTCATATTGTTTGTACACATTGTGGTGGTATATGTTCATATTGTTTGTACACATTGTGGTGTTATATGTTCATATTGTTTGCACACATTGTAGTGTTAAATGTTCATATTGTTTGTACACATTGTGGTGTTAAATGTTCATATTGTTTGTACACATTGTGGTGGTATATGTTCATATTGTTTGTACACATTGTGGTGGTATATGTTCATACTGTTTGTACACATTGTGGTGGTATATGTTCATATTGTTTGTACACATTGTGGTGGTAAATGTTCATATTGTTTGTACACATTGTGGTGTTAAATGTTCATATTGTTTGTACACATTGTGGTGGTATATTTTCATATTGTTTGTACACAGTGTGGTGGTATATGTTCATATTGTTTGTACACATTGTGGTGGTATATGTTCATACTGTTTGTACACATTGTGGTGGTATATGTTCATATTGTTTGTACACATTGTGGTGGTATATGTTCATATTGTTTGTACACATTGTGGTGTTAAATGTTCATATTGTTTGTACACATTGTGGTGTTAAATGTTCATATTGTTTGTACACATTGTGGTGGTATATGTTCATATTGTTTGTACACATTGTGGTGGTATATGTTCATATTGTTTGTACACATTGTGGTGGTATATGTTCATATTGTTTGTACACATCATGGTTGTTATATGTTCATACTGTTTGTACACAGTGTGGTGGTATATGTTCATATTGTTTGTACACATTGTGGTGGTATATGTTCATATTGTTTGTACACATTGTGGTGGTATATGTTCATATTGTTTGTACACATTGTGGTGGTATATGTTCATATTGTTTGTACACATTGTGGTGGTATATGTTCATATTGTTTGTACACATTGTGGTGGTATATGTTCATATTGTTTGTACACATTGTGGTGGTATATGTTCATATTGTTTGTACACATTGTGGTGGTATATGTTCATATTGTTTGTACACATTGTGGTGGTATATGTTCATATTGTTTGTACACATTGTGGTGGTATATGTTCATATTGTTTGTACACATTGTGGTGGTATATGTTCATATTGTTTGTACACAGTGTGGTGGTATATGTTCATATTGTTTGTACACATTGTGGTGGTATATGTTCATATTGTTTGTACACATTGTGGTGGTATATGTTCATATTGTTTGTACACATTGTGGTGGTATATGTTCATATTGTTTGTACACATCATGGTTGTTATATGTTCATACTGTTTGTACACATTGTGGTGTTATATGCTCATATTGTTTGTACAAATTGTGGTGTTATATGTTCATATTGTTCGTACACATTACGGTTGTTATATGTTCATATTGTCTGTATACATAATGGTGTTATATTTTCAATTCATTTATACACATAAATGTTTTCAAATTGTTTGTACAGATCCTGTTATGTTAATATGTTCATACTATTTGTACGCATCATGGTGTTATTAACCGGTAGGGAATTCACTTGATCCTAAAACTCTGCTCAAGATTCATGGAGGAAATCAGAGGAAAAGCGCTAGTCACAAGCGCTGGAACTTTAATTACCCCCCCCCCACCCCTCCAATGGCATAAGTGGAAGAAAAACAAAAACAAACAATGGTGTTATTTGTTCAAATTGTTTGTCCAGATCATTGTATGCTCATACAGCTTTTACAGATTGTGGAGTCATATGATAATATTGTTTGTACAGATTGTGAAGTTTATTGTTCAAATTGTCTGTACACATCATGGTGTTATATGTTCATATTGTATGAACACATTGTCATGTTATGTGTTAGTATGTTCATACTGTTTGTACAGATCATAGTGTTATATGTACATATTGTTTTTAACACAGGTTGGTATATGTTAATATGTTCATTTTGTTTGCAAAGATCATAGTGTTTTGTGTTCATATGTTCATGCTGTTTGTACAGATAGTGGTGTCATATGTTCATATGTTTTTTATAGATCGTGATGTCATATGTTCATACTATTTGTATAGATTGTTATGTTATTTCTTCACATTTGCATACTGATCATGGTATATCTCAGCAAGGAACAATGAATCTACATCATTCTACGCACAGGAAGTTAAGGGAAGTCACTCTCAAATCAATTTAATAGGTGCTCACACCTTCAGAAAAATAACATACTGTTCGTAAATCTTATGGCAAATCTATGGGACACCCTGCACAATGACAATCATGGGAGGGAAAAGATGGTCTTTAATATTATAAAAATTTCAAAATGGCTCATAAACACAGCTAATGTACAAGTTTTCAATATACAAAATACAAATCACCTTAGGTTTATTGTGAAACAATCCTTGTCTATGGCACAGCTTGACGTGAGTTTTAAATGTGTGATGACCTCAAAACTCAAAAGATTTAATGTTAATTATAAAGGATTATTTACTAACAAACTACAAGCATTCACCAACTAGTCCCTGCGCAGAATAGAAGGACTAAACTGGTATGACAAATCACTCCTGCAGAGCTATGGAAAGAACCAGAAATATTCCAAAGAATCAAGAAGGAGGAAAAGACACTCTAATGGATAAGATACATTTTGAGAAAACCCGAGAAAAGTATAACTAGAAAGTCCCTTCTCTGGAGACTATAGGGCAAACGGAGAGAGACCTAAATAGAACTGGAGAAGAGAATTCGAGACAGAGATGAATCGTATGGGGAGGACATAGAAGGAGCTACAGGAGAAAGCTAAAGATAGAATGATTTGACATTAGCTGGTTGAGGGCATATGTCCCAGCAGGAGGTAAAATATAGAAGAAGACAATAAAGTCCAGGATTATTCCGCTCGTTGAAGTCAAAGCGGACACTGCAACCAGTTCTAAGCTTGCTTCTCCATGCTAACAGCTATAATCAAGAAGATTCATGGAAGTCGCATGGCTGAGTGGATAAAGGAGATATAAGAGCTACCGCTTGTACTTCCGGGGCGCTGATCTCTCCCTACACCGGTCAGTGGGACTTCAATATTGACTTCTTACCCTTGACTTACGAACGTAAATAACAAGTATCTCAGAAGTCAGAGTGGATTCACCTGATAGTGAGTGTCACTGGTAACAGGGAAAGTTGGCTCACAGAAAAATCATCCAATGTGAATGATTCGCTAAAGTTCAAAGCGAGCGACCCAAAAAAAAGGATCAGTTACAAGATGTGTCACTGTGCACTAAGCTGCCATTTACCTCACCGCCTGTAGTATTTCCCTTCTGGGAGCCCCTGTAACACCTAGGCCAGCATGCTTGCCTGTCAGCTCAGTGGTCGTAGGTTCAAATCCACATCAAGGTAGATTTTTTCAATTGACCTGGATTCTCAGGTCAAACCAGCCTAAAATAGCTACCAGGACATGTCTTGGGAAGCTAAGGCTGCTGACATCACCTGACGAGTGCCAATCAATCCACACAAATGTGAGGTTAGCACCATGTGCCCTAAAGAGGTTCTTTGCTTTTTATATTTTTTGTATATTCTCTTTATCTTCAGGGTTGTAATGATAGGTGCTTTTAAAGCTAACATATCAACTCTCTCCCTTCCACACACTGGCTTTGAGGCGAAGAGGTTACAGACGTAGTTCACAATCTCACATACCGCGTTCGAAACACAGCTACAGGCAATTAGGCAGCAGACCGCCTTGCGTACAGTTTTTTTTATAAAATGTGTGCCGGCTGTTCAGAAAGTAATGGCAAACTACTGAACGTAAACTTGCCAAGGGATCACAAACAGCCAAAGAATGATGGGGTTAACTGTGATGTCCTGTAAAGGATATGCAACTAACTAACCCTTCCGCACACCCCTGCTTAACTGGACAATAAATCCGCACAACCTGGACAATTAATTGATCCACACAACCTGGACAATAGATCAGCACAAATTCTCAAGGGTTTGGCCTCCACAAGTGACAGCCACTCATGCCATAGCCATCCATATTGAACAGCATGGAAAGGAGAATCAGAGACAATAACTGCCTGTATAAATGAATCATTGGCAATCTATTCCAGTACCACACAGGCAGCCTCAATCGCCATTCCCTTACAGGAGATTACTGTGCGATTTGACCCACTCTGCTCTGTAATGACTCAATCTGTCACACTGACTAAGAAACGCGACACAGACCCACAAGTGTGAAACATGGCTGAAACCATACAGTTAAAGTTAGTCCCTTATCATTTACTGTCAGTGGGGTGTGAAGTGTTAGGAAAATTCTACACATATTCTAGGCTATGAAATATGACATGAAGGTGGCCAGTGCCTTTCCTCATTGCCTTTTCTTCTCAGACAATTTTAGAATACAAAACTATTTTAAATTGTCCTCTATTTTTTATGAGGCTGGGTCGATTCCAAAGCCGTACTGGTAGAAATAAGTACTTCTGTATTTTCTAAGTATTGAACCCAGATGAGTTTTGGCAGGTGAGAGCACTAACCACTTGTGTGTGCTACAAGCCAAAAATTGTGTGCATCAACACAAGCTAGAGAAAACTCTGAACAACCCTGACAATGCAAGAGAGTGTGACATATTCATACTGTGGCAAACAAACAGTAGGGTTGAACCAAACATGATACACAATCAATGAACAAGTATTATAATGGGGATTTCCATTCACTGAGTATTGAAACCGCATAAGATACCACGAACCAAACAAAATAACACAATGACCCTTGTATGGTGATATATCATCCTTCTGTCGAAATGGGACGTCACATTTAGCGATATATTTTTTATTTTTGCACTCGCTCGCTTTGAACTCAGGCGTAGTCCATACATACTAATTATAGTAGAGATGGACTGAATGTTGCGTGTGGATTAGCTTTCTCTATTAACAATGTCCCTTGCCATCAGGCGAACCTACTCTGACTTCTGCGTTGAATCAATTGAAGACTATGATTATTAAAAGAAATATACGTTGTATAAATAAGGTAGCACCAGAGACTAGAAAAAACTAGAACTTCCGAAAGCAATGGCAAACTACTGAACGTAAAAACTTACCCAGGAATCATGAACAGCCAAAGAAATGCTGAGGTTGACTGCTATGTCTGTAATGGATATGCAACTGAGAGGTCAGTGTCCTCCAAAGTCTCAGAAGGTGCTGAGTTCGAGCCCTGCATAGTGCTGGGGATTTCCCCTAGAACCACTGATATCTAATAATATTACATGTCCCACTCATCTCTTGGGTAGGGAGATCGGATAAGAAGCCTTCTTGGAAAGAGGCGAAAAACAGTTTGCACGTTTTGCAAGGAAAAAAAACCCACGGCAGTTGGAAATCACAAAGGATAGGCTGTAACACTGCTGCTCTGGCAAAATTGTTAGGAAAGGTAAAGCTACCCACGGGTAGATGGAGGCCATGACCTTGAATGGAATTTGTCTAGAGGAAGTAAGCCTTACACAAATGCATGCCCAAGTCAGACACACTGGCCTTTTTGGTGCATAACTAGGTGTGACACTACCCTTAACAGAGAAATGAAGAAGAAGAGGAAATAGATACTGAACTATGTAACAATTCCAGCATTCTCTGTGTTCAATAAATTGAGAAAAGAGGTTTGCGGAGGCATGGCACAGAAGAGTAAACAGCCATAATATATATACATATAAATAACACCCATCAAACATAGTTTAATGTTGAATATTCATACACAAAAGGAACATTTATTTTTGTACGTGCCCCGAGTTATGGGACTGAGGTGTGATAAGGCCATCAGATTTTGTAGGCTTGAATTTTTTTGTACTGGCTTACTTTCAACTCAAGCATAGTCTACACATGTGGTAGTGTTTCTAGTGCACTGGACTGAATTTTATGTGTGGGGTTTTTTTTGGCATATCCTTTACAGGACATCGCTGTCAACACCAGCATCTTTCAGCTGTATGTTGATTTCTTGGCAAGATTACGCTCAGTAGTTTGCCATTGCTTTCTTAGTGGCCGGCTCACATACCCCGTAAGTTACCGATGCGATTCGAACCACTGCTGATTCTCACAGTCATCACGTCACCCACGAGAGTATACGAGATTACGGAGAAAAGTCGTAACCTCTAAGCCACGAAGCTGGCTATGTGTGAGTTAGCTTTCCCTATTACCAGTGTCCCTTGCTATCAGGCGAACCCATTCCGACTGCCAGTCAATACGATTTTCTTCTCTCTTCTTTTTCCCCAAGCTCAATGTTTTCTCTCATTCTTCTTATCCTCTCCTCCCTTGTTTATTTACTTGCTCATTTCCTTCTGATATCCCCCCCCCAAAAAAAACATTGATGACACAACACAAAACACCTTTGAAAATCACCCATTAAATGCTTTACAAAGTATTATAGATGAATTACTGTACACAAAAGTATTATTTATCAGAGATACAAAAACATAATAATGATAATGTAACATACAAATATCAACATTTGTCTACAAGTTGATGTGTTGTTAACAATGATAGTCAAATCTCATTTTTATCAATTACAGTACAAAGGCAATAACGTCAAACTTGTAAATCACAGATTACATTTGCCTCCTAGTGCAGAAGACGTGAAGTACCACCCAGTACCTCCACATTATGGCACTCACTGGAATCAAGTCCTTCCTGTCTGTGTTCCAGCTGCAGAAACACTCATTTGTAACGATTGGTCAAGGTGAAGGTAGTCCCAAGGAAGATAATGCCATTGGGTTGTAATTGCTTTTTTTAACTCTCTTATTTGTAGTGGCTAGATGCTCGACTGCCAGCACATCATTAGTTGAGTTGAGTTAAGCCAACATCACTGCACTCAGGACATTCCCATACGCGTTCCATTCCCTCGTTCAACAGCCAGCAAAGAGTCATACTACTAATCATTCCCACCGCTGATTGAAAGTTCTCCTGGTCTCCCCTCTCAGTTTTGAGATTCTTCCAGAACCCCTGCCAATCCCCCGCAATCTCATCCTTTCCACATACAGGTTCTCAATCTGTTCCCTCACCTTTTCCACCTGGTCCAACAGGCAGTCGACCACCTCAAATTTTTTTTTAAAGGGCCGGATGCGAACTTATTCAGTTCATAAGTGCATTTTCTTCTGAGACTCAGAGACCACCTCTCCCTTGTCCATAGGTAATATACAACCAAGAGATGCATTCCCTGCCAAGCTATCAGCCTGTTTATCCCCCCCCCCACTCCCAAATGGTCAGGACAACATATCCATACAGTTCTCACACTTCTCTTATGTTGGTTTTTTCTATGAAATGGTATGGGTGCCGGTCATTCAGAAAGCAATGGCAAACTACTGAACGTAAACTTGCCGTAGGTTGTTTTTTTCCCCTTATATGAGAAGGCTAGATGTCCAATTCACTACCCCAGGACGTGGAGGGAGCTGTTGTCAACTATTTCTTATTATGTAAAAACACATGCAGTTCACTTACATAAATCGAACCACGTGCACTAAGGCTAGACAGATTCAGTGCGAAACAAAAGGTAGGTTTGAATCAAACAAAAATGAAAAATGGGAAGTAGGGGTGTGTCAAGTTAAGACTTAAAAGTTGTTAATATAGATTAGTAGCAGGTATGTTGTATTATAACACAGTGACAACATTTCAATGATTTAAAAATCTATGGCAGATATGGGAAGTCGCTTAAGACAATTAATCATCCCATGGCACTTAACCAGTTAAAGACAGTGTTAGTGTTCTGTGGGTGATGTTAGTGTCCTGTGGGTGATGTTTGTGTCCTGTGGGTGATGTTAGTGTCCTGTGGGTGATGTTAGTGTCCTGTGGGTGATTGTCAAAGTCTCACATCTGAGGTTGCGACGCGTTGTCTGTACCAACGCCAGGCAACATAACAACGCGCAACCCTGAGTGATGTTAAACACTGCAGATGGAATGCGGCGTCTTCGACGACGCCCGTATAAGCAGCCAGGCACAGCAACTGAGCGACGCTAAGACTACCGCTGGTCAGCGGTACACCCCGTGAACCTTGCAGGGGTCACACCAGCTGACTTGAGCGCCAACTAGCGTGTAGAACGAAAGGCCAGGCAGACCGGGTTAGGCGTTTGTATGGACAGGTCGCATGAGTCTGCGAGTGGTTTTGAATCTGCATTGAGAGCTAGCCTGTGTGACAGTGGGAGACTGGTTCGAACGCTTGAGTATTTTGGCTTGTAAGTGATATGTATATTGATTGCATGTATCCTTATGTATTGTATTGATATTGTTCATGCTGTGATGATTGCTATGGATTGTCATTGCGCGATGTCTGTGTGATAATGAATGCAGCGCGTAAATAAAGCTTGTAAATAACAGTTTCGGATATTCACTTCGTGTGATTTGATAGTTTGATATCGCTTCACACTTGCCAGAAAACGAGCTACTTATCTTGCTCTACGCAAGACTCTGACAAGTGCGAACGTGGGTTTCTCGTCCGGGTTTTGAACTGAATGCGAACTTGTAGATTTTTTTTTTTGGTCCGAGTTTTTGAATCGAATGTGAAAGATGTCGATAAAAGTGCGCAAGTTATAGATTAGTGTAAAGTAACGGTTAAATAGTGTTGATTTCATTAAATTATAAGTGTGAAGACATTATTTGAAGCCAACTGAGGCGTCTTCAGACTTAGAGCCAAATTCAACCAATTTAAGAACTAAAATCCAAAATGGCGGCCGTGCCCTTGAATGTCATTGAGTAGGGTTAGTGTCAGCGTGAAAGTTGTTGATTGTGGTAACGACTAACAATAATACTTGACAGCATACAAACCTATACAGACTTCAGTGACATTACATACACCATACATTTACAAACGTTCTAATTTCGTTTAGTTTCAAAAGTACAGGGTTTTTTTTGTGTCAACTTTACCTGAGCCTTGTGAACTTCAAAATTTTTTTTGTGCGTCAACCCGAAGTATGTTCCAGTGTGATTTCGAGCACCACTGAGCAGCACATTGCCCAAGGATTACTTGAGTATAAAATTTTTTTTTCATTCCTCTTTATACTTTCGTTAGTCTGGCTTTAAACATCAACTGTGCTAGAAATATTTGTGAATTACTAACATCATAAATAATTTTGTTTATATTCATTTCATCATACATATTGTTCATCATGTTTTCTTTAAACGATTTCATTGAAATGGGTTTAAAAATGAATATGTCTGGTGAGGGATTGAGAGCATGGAGTGAAAGTAAATATGCAGAATATCTCTTGAAACAGGAACAAAGTAGTGAGCGGAATGAGAGAGCGGCCGAAAGGGCGCTAAAGCTTCAATCAGAAGCTGCTCTAAAGGACTCAGAAGCTGCTCTAAAGCTTCAACAGGCACAATCAGAAGCTGCCCTAAAGCTTCAGCAGGCACATTCAGAAGCTGCTCTAAAGCTTCAGCAGGCACAGTCAGAAGCTGCAGTGAGGCAAGCTGAGATCTTAGCCCAAAGTAAAAGAGAAGAGCAAGAAACACAACTGAAAACTGAACAGCTAAAAGCACTTGTCAGAGTCTTGCGTAGAGCAAGATAAGTAGCTCGTTTTCTGGCAAGTGTGAAGCGATATCAAACTATCAAATCACACGAAGTGAATATCCGAAACTCTCTCATGGCAAGGACCGTTCAAAGTACTACGACAAATTTCGACGGTAGATTATGAAATTGCAGTTAGGGACAAACACAAAATTTTCCATATTAACATGCTCAAACCATATTACCACAGGCAAGACGACCAAGAAGAAACTGCAGCAAGCACCACCATAGTGGACCAGACGGACGACAACGACACTGACGAGATACCGACACCAGTTCTTGACACGACTACCAACGTACAGGACATTAAGGTAAATCCTAAACTGATGCAGACACAGACTGACAGTTGCAGTTGCAGACAACTGATACAAGAGTACAGGACGATCTTTTCTGACAGCCCAGGACAGACAGATTTAGTTCAGCACCAAATCATCTTGACATCCGACATTCCTATCAAGTGTAGACCGTATTCTATCCCTATACACTATAAGGAAAAACTACATCAAGAAATCATTGATTTAGAAGCAAATCATATCATTCGACGTTCACAATCTCATTTTTGTTCACAAATAGTTTTAGTAAGGAAAAAGGACAAAACTATCAGACTCTGTGTGGACTATCGTAAACTCAACAGCATTACACAGTTGGATTTAGAACCAATGAGCAACTGTGAAGACATCCTGACTGAACTATCTGACTCACGTTATTTTACTAAACTCGACATGACGAAAGGTTACTGGCAGATAGGTGTACATCCTGATAGTATACATCTGACTGCATTTGCCACACCGTGGGGTTTATACGAATGGTGTAAACTACCTTTCGGATTAGTCAATGCACCGGCTACCTTCGTCAGAATGACAAGAATTCTTTTGACAGACATTGCTAACATCATTTGGTACATGGACGACATTTGCATACACACAAAGGACATGACAGATCACATAACAGCACTACAACAGACATTTGACAGGATTAGACATCATGGACTGACTGTAAAACCTTCCAAAGTTGATATAGCCTTTCAGGAAATTACATTTTTGGGCTATAAGATCTCAAATGGTTTTATATCAACTGACAATAACATCATGTCTAGAATTTTGAAATTGTCGCTTCCGACAACTAAGAAACAGTTGCGAAGTGTGTTAGGTCTTTTAAACTATTATAGACAATTTATTCCTCATTTTGCTGAATTGACCAAATGTTTCACTGATTTACTAACAAATAAACAGCCCAATGTGATTGTAAACAGCGAATGTTTGAGGCCAGCATTTACGAAGATTCTTTCATATTTCTCTAGAGCACCTATTCTAAAATTGCCAAATTTGAATATCACTTTTAGATTAAGATGTGACGCGAGCTCCGTAGCCATTGGAGGTGTGCTTCTCCAGGAACACGACCAAATCTTGTACCCAGTATACTACGTCTCTCGAAAACTGAATACCAGCGAACGAAATTATAATACGCCGGAACTCGAGGCTCTTGCCATGGTATTTTCGGTACGTAAACTTTCTAGATTTCTTTTAGGTAAACACTTCATTATTGAAACAGATAATAGCCCGCTGACAATTGTTACCAGAGGAACGCCAAGTAACAGCAAGGTGGCAAGATGGTCCCTTCTTCTGCAGGACTATAGCTATGAGATTAACCATATAAAGGGTTCCCAAAACTGTCTTGCTGATCTCTTATCGAGATGTCCATACGACAAACCGAATACCCAGTCAACACCAGAGCACAGTGCAGATGGTGTATAAAACTGCAACGCAGATAGTGCTCAGTACCACAGCCAATTGTGACAATGTGTCAGTAACGCTGTGTACAACAATGTGATAGGGTAGATGGAATCTCCCAATGTATATAACTTGTGTACATATTTGTATTCTTATTATTATCATTATTATGCGAATGAATGTGTGTATAATTGTGAGATATGTGAAAGAATGGAATCATTATTATGTAAACTAATGTGTTGTATAACTGTGAGATATGAGAAAGAATGTGATTATTATTGTCGATACATAAATATTATAACAATTGGACACTACAAATACAAGTGTCACTGGACAACACTACAAGATCCAGGAACTTACCAAGCTACTACAGCATGAAGTAATCCTGAATGTATCCAGACCGATGTGTCCAAGACGTTTTAACAAGGTACGAGAGATGACTGCGACATTACAATCCGAGCAGAAGGCGGAAGAAACAATCCATCAGCTGATATTAACAACTAATACTTCGTTTATGTAATATCCATCCAAAATGGAACAACGTCGTGTGAATCACACCACAACACATGTGTAAAATAGCACAGCTGTATACTTCCGGTATTTTTTGCATATTAATTTAAAAGTTAGCAGACTATGCTAAAAAGTCTATAAATTTATGACGATTGTATTAAAATGTGATTTAAAATATTTCCATATACGGAATTGTATATGTCGATCTTTATAAGATGTAATCTCAGCATTGTAACTTGATTACTTCTTTACAAACGTGACTTTTTGTGCACATTTGTCAATAAGTATCAAATTAGGACACTAAGAAATAAATTTGTAGTGGTAATTTATGTCATGTAAACGACAATAAATTATAGTTCCTAAATTTTTTGTATAATAACCAAGGGACATTACCCTAAATTCTTGGTGATGTGTAAATATGTATTATTGTAACCATTAACATGTGTGCTTGATAGATAACACGTCAATGTGACGTCATTTACATATGGACAATATATTGCCAAAACTGTTGACCTTCATTAGAAACTCTAAATAGAGGTCTGATGACGGAGCTATCTCAGAGGGAGATGCTCACAGTTTAACCTGATGATTTTATTATTTTTGTTCTTGGTTGTTGAGGTAGGGGCCAGTTTAGCCGAGACCTACCGGACTAGCTGTGTCACAGCGAGGTAATGTCCATCAAATAGATTGTACTTGACTGTTGTACTTCATGGTGCAACATAATTGTTGTATACATATTGTTTACTATTCACCGGTATATATTTATAATAACTATTAAGTTATGTAGACGAAATACAATGTTCGATTTTGACAAGTCTAAGAACACCTATATATATATTGTACATGAAAGGAAATCCTTTCATGAAAAAGGGGTGTGGAGAGTGTCAAAGTCTCACATCTGAGGTTGCGACGCGTTGTCTGTACCAACGCCAGGCAACATAACAACGCGCAACCCTGAGTGATGTTAAACACTGCAGAGGGAATGCGGCGTCTTCGACGACGCCCGTATAAGCAGCCAGGCACAGCAACTGAGCGACGCTAAAACTACCGCTGGTCAGTGGTACACCCCATGAACCTTGCAGGGGTCACACCAGCTGACTTGAGCGCCAACTAGCGTGTAGAACGAAAGGCCAGGCAGACCGGGTTAGGCGTTTGTATGGACAGGTCGCATGAGTCTGCGAGTGGTTTTGAATCTGCATTGAGAGCTAGCCTGTGTGACAGTGGGAGACTGGTTCGAACGCTTGAGTATTTTGGCTTGTAAGTGATATGTATATTGATTGCATGTATCCTTATGTATTGTATTGATATTGTTCATGCTGTGATGATTGCTATGGATTGTCATTGCGCGATGTCTGTGCGATAATGAATGCAGCGCGTAAATAAAGCTTGTAAATAACAGTTTCGGATATTCACTTCGTGTGATTTGATAGTTTGATATCGCTTCACACTTGCCAGAAAACGAGCTACTTATCTTGCTCTACGCAAGACTCTAACAGTGATATTTGTGTCCTGTGAGTGATGTTAGTATCCTGTGGGTGATGTTAGTGTCCTGTGGGTGATGTTTGTGTCCTGTGGGTGATTTAGTGTCCTGTGGGTGATGTTAGTGTCCTGTGGATGATGTTTGTGTCCTGTGGATGATGTTTGTGTCCTGTGGATGATGTTAGTGTCCTGTGGATGATGTTAGTGTCCTGTGGATGATGTTTGTGTCCTGTGGATGATGTTTGTATCCTAAAATCTCTTTGCTACAGTTGGAAAGATTGGCAGTAGTTCTCTTATTGATAATGCTTTTTGAAATCAAATCATCTGGAACAATTTACCTACAATACAAGAATCAAGCCAGGATTAACTTTGTATGCCTAATAATTAAGTACAAATAAACTACAACTTGCATACATTATCCATCAATGGATAAGTATGATTATGCTTTAATTATCCAAATCAAAATGGATGCCCACCAGTATCAAATGATATTGTTGTAATTTCAGCAATACTCAACGTGAGATTTCATTCATCAAGATAATTATTAAACCCATTTCTCAGATAAATGTATTACTGAAATTTTGTTGGTTCAATATGAATCTTAGATACACCAGTTATTTATTTACAAGTGTTATTTTACAAATAACTGTTATTTATGTAATAAAGTATAGACACGTGGATTTCCAGACAGATGCATTAAATCAAACTTTTGAGAGATTCTTAATACATGCAAATTTAAAGATGACAGAATGCAAAGACAAGAGAAAGAGAGAGAGAGCGAACAAACTTTAGTTTCAAAGGATCACCAATTGGGCGAGCAGGCCCATCTTACATTTGGCCCTTCCAACATTTTTCATACATCAATTATCTATTGTGCATGTTGTATTCAAGTAGAAAAAAATATTGTTAAATTAATGTTGTGAACATAAACAATTTATATTACCATGTTATGAGACAGGTAGGCAGACAGGCACACACAGACACCCACAGATGTATAAACATGTAAAATACCCACATACACACATTCATACATACAAAGATCATTTACGCCAAATTCACAGTTATACACACACCCAATAACTCACAAATGCATACTCCTTTGCATGTACATAAAACCACTCAAAATCAGAGAGAGAGAGAGAGAGAGAGAGAGAGAGAGAGAGAGAGAGAGAGAGAGAGTGTGTGTGTGGGTGGGGGGGGGGGGGGAGGTAGAGAGGCAAGAGTAGGGGAGGTAGGGAGAGAAAGAGAAAGTGTGTTTGTATAGGAGAGGGAGAAAGGAAAGAGTAGAAGAGAGAGTAGGGAAGAGAGAGAGAGAGAGAGAGAGAGAGAGAGAGAGAGAGGAGGGAAGGAGAGAGATTGAGGGAGAAGGAAAACAAAACAGGGAGAAGGAGAGAGAAGCTGGTGGGAAAGATAGGAGTTAAAGGGAGATGGGAGATTCAGGAAGGGGAAGGATGAGATGAAGGGGAGGGAGAGAGAAGAGGGAGAGGGTAGAAAGGTGGAATGAGAGTGAAAAAGAGATTCAGGGGGGTGGGGAAGGGGGGGGGGGGGTGAGAGAGTGGTGGGAAAGTCACCACAGCATATGACTAGTATCAGAAAGTAAAACATTTTTCTGTAACATTCAAAATTGTGACCAAGGATTCCATGGTAGCGTAGCGGTTAGACACTCACCTACCAGCGTAGTGAAACTACATACAAAGCCTTTAGGAACCTTTTAAGTTGCCAGAGTAAGTGGGCATCCTTTGTGGTACTCTCGCTAACAGAATGAACGCCCCAGAGGTGTCCACTTAGCCCAGTGGATAATCAGTTCCCAGAGCTACGTCTGCCACACCATGGCGGGGCTTCCCCATCCTTTACCAGATTACACAAATTCTTTTATCCAACTGTAATAACATAAAATGAAACAAAATTTCCCCACAGTGAATTTTAATAATGAAGACACAAACAATAGGATGTACAATTTATTGTCTGGCATATTTCATTGCTTCTCAACAATTTAAATTACCATAAGACTATATGCGTTGTACATTTCTTGCTTGAAGGATTCACTGTTTTGTTTCATTTTATATTTAGTAATTTCTGCGTTATGCATATGATAAGATGCAGCAAAATATGCCAGGCAATAAATTGTGCAACCTACTATTTGTCTTCATTATTCAAAATAATTACGTGTTGATCCTGCGGAAAAAATTACAAGCACAGATACAAGTACATACCTTAGTGGGAACTCAGTGGGAAAAAGAATAGGTAAAATTAATAATTATAATACAATAACATTAAAGAAATATGTAATGCATAAGTATAATGACAACACACAAATCGAAATTTCCGCGAGGCCAACATTTACCAATTTGTTTCATTTTACATTGTTATATACTGCTGCAGTGGTGATTTCTGTCAACTATAAAACATTAGGTGCTGTCAGTAGCTCATGGTAGGTGATGGGTTAAAACATCTACAACTGATATGAAATGCAAAGAACAAGAACTTCCCACAAATGCATATAATTAAATGCATACACTGTTTAAAAACTACTTTGCAAACATAAACAGAAAAATTTGAATATGTTTCAAGATTCTAACTCATCACAAGTTCACGGTATATAATTAAGACAGTGTACATAGAAATATAATTAGAATTTGGTTTACGCCAGCTTGTATTTTTATTTTGTGTTTAGTTTGGCATATTTGGGAAGACTGGCATTGGTCGAGCCACCATGTTTTGTCCTGACATAGGGACACTGACCCGGTTACTGAGTAAGCCCGGTGGGACAGTGGGTGGAGACAGAGAGGATGCCCACGAGGTCATCGTCTGGTGGGTCAGTGGGCTCTGCTGGTGGTGTATGAGAGGGGAGAAGTGAGAAGGAGAGGACAGAACGCCATGGACACCATGAGGTGGTGGTTGGCCTATAGTCTTCCACTCCAGTGGAATCTGATTGGCTGTGGATGAAATCAGAGTTGGAGGCCCATTTTGATTGTTTGACATTGAAGAAGCAGGAGGAATAGAGGATGATGAGGATATTGATGAAGCAGGGGAGGCTGCGCTGTGTCCCCCACCACCGCTACCATATTGTCCTCCCCCACTGTTTGCCATCACTCCCTGCCCTCGATGGTGGGAATTTTTGTTTTGATCCTGGTTGCCGTGGGCATTGCCAGAATAACTTCCCCCACCATTGTTACCCCCTCCACCACCACCACCGCTGGCAGGATTACCACCTCCGCCACTGTTGGCATTACCTCCCGAAGCATTCGAACCGCTGGAACCTCCAAGGCTTTGCTCAGCCATGCCCTGGTGCCGCAACATGTGGTTCGTCATCATATACTCCAGCTTTGTGCGATAAACACACTGTGGGAAGGGACACTCCAGCTCTTTCCCACCTGCAACTACAGCAGAACCACCAGAATTATCCCCCAGATTATTCAGCTTCAGCTTTTTAATTGCCAGAGGCTTGCAATGACATTCACCCCCACATTTCTCACACCCTTCACCCTTCTGATAATGTTTGACCCTGTGTGCCCTCAAATTGTGCCTATCAGAAGTGCTGTACCCACAAAGGTCGCAGACATATGGCTTCAACCCTAAGTGCTTCACCATATGCTCCTTCAGATTCTTCTTCCAGGCCGTAGAGAACCCACACACTCTGCACACGTAACATTTATCATTTGTGTGGATACGCATGTGCTTCTCCAGATCGCTTGAAGATTCTGTGCGGTAGTGGTCACAGAATTCACACGCGTACTTCTTCCGTGGACACCCACTGCATTTGTGAACCAGAACCATCTCCTCGCTTTGAAACTTCAAACCGCACAGGTGGCAAGGATGAGGCCGTTCCACCATCTTACATACATAGACCTGGTGGTAAATTAGTCCTGCTTCTGAGGTCTGTGTACGTCCACAAGCGCGGCAGCGAAGGGGGTGGTTTGTGTCCGAGTTGTGGACAGCCTTATGATGTGCCAAGAGGTCAGTGAACCGGGCAAATACAGCTTGACATAATGAGCACATGGAGCTCTTCAGAAGATCTGTGGAAGAGCAATGTAATCAATGATTACACAATATACAAACAAGTAAATAACCTCATTGTACATGCCATTAAGCAAATTGGGGGTTATGGTACAAGGGTAAGTCACAAATGGCTGTAGAAAAATAACTAAATATTATAACAACTTGAAACCAGTTTATTTTTATACGTACATTGTCCCTTTATTTTTCAACCTACTTTCCACCAACAATGATGCACTTATCTTATCGTTTTATCAGTCCTCCCAAACCGGCTGCACAGAACTGCGTGCTCTGTTTTCTACACCACGTTTTCACTTCACATTCAACTTCGGCATCATTCGCGAAATGTCTCCCGCCAAGGTGGGTTTTCAGTGGACCAAGAAGGTGGAAATCGCTGGGGGCTAAGTCGGGGCTGTAAGGTGGATGTTCCAGAACTTCCCATCTTAGTTGGTTAATTTTCTCATGAGTTAATCGTGCCATATGTGGTCTGGCATTGTCATGAAGAAGCAATACTCCTGTAGTCAGCAGTCCTGGACGTTTTCTTCGATCCTGCATTATACTGTATGCTGAACCATGTGAGTACCGTACTGCAGATGCTGCAGAGCCTATCGTTACTCGCCTGTCACCTCTAATCATCTCCTCCACCCGCTGCACAGATGCGTCTGTTGCAATCTCAAGAGGACAACCAGATTGGATTTTATCAACAATTTTAGAGTGTCCTTGAGAGAATATGTCTCCCTAGCTATGCACCACTTTACGGGACAAACATTTGTCAGCATAAACAGGAAGCATTTCCTTATGAATGTCCTTTGCATGCGGTCCTTTTGGCCACACACAAAACGTACAACAGCACGTTGCTCTTTGGCTGTACACTCCATAACTACAGTCGCATTATGTTTTATGCGCATGAGACACCTAGTGCCACCTGACAAACGGGAAAATAAAGTTCGATATTGCTGTCACCTAATGACACCTGTAAAAAACACCAACTACATTCACCTGCCATCCCACAGAACTGTGTGACTTACTTATTGACTCACCCTCGTAATATCATTATCTTATGTCACTGGCACAGCATAAAGACTTGCTTGTACCATAAGCCATGGTAGTGTGGTAGTCTGGTGGCTAGATGCTTGCCTGTTGGTCATGGGTTCAATTTCAATTTTAAAAATCCACCCAGTCTAAAAATGTGTACCAGAAAAGTTCTTGGGAAGTAAAGATGACTGGCACAATACTGCCCACATCGCCCCCTGGAACGCCGACTGATCCATGAAAATATGGTTCTAGCACAATATACCCAATGGTTTAAATAGATCCTTTATCTTATTGTTACATTTACAATAAGCCAAATGTGCCTTGGGGGTTGTAAAGGGATCCTTTATTTTATTGTTACATTTACAATAAGCCCAATGCTCTTTAAGAAGTGTAAAAAGGTGCTTTAGTTTTACTTTTGTACCCTACTCATCCTCATTCTATGCTCCTTGGTAGAGAAATCCAGAAATCAAACATGATGCATATTAGATCTCCTCTGCGTAACTTTAATATCCTAACAAATTAATGCCTTAGAAGCCAGGACATCAGCCGTCTCATTTTCATGAGATCAATAATGCGAAACATCAAAGATTTGTTGTTTCATCAACTATGTTAGTTTACATCAGCCTATCCTCCTTAGTATCTAACAATTGGTGTACAAAAAGTCAGGACATCACCAGACCGCTTATCTCGATGCATAGTTTAGTTTAGTTTAGTCGATGGATCAACATCACGGCAAACGGTTTAACCCATAAGTGTTCCGTTTTCCTCCTAACTAAAACCTGAGTCTGGAGAAACTCAGCTCAATGCACGAACTCCATAGCATCGGCGAGGATCCTGAAATACTTGGGTAGATTTTTAACTCAAAATTTTGCCCGGGCAGCGCCATTAGGCTACTCTTTTTCGATTTCCAACTGCCAAGGGATTTTTTACGTGCGCAACAATACACACGGGCGTCCGATCTCACTACCCAGAGACCAGGAGAAATTTTATTACTGGAAGTCCAGGTGGATTTTTTAAATAAATCCCAGTCCTCACCAGGGCCTGAACCCGGGACCTCCAGCACTTGAGGCGGACACCATACCTCGAGACCACTCAGCCCCCCCCCCCTCTCGATGCATAAATAATGCTTAACTTCAAATATGTTTTGGTTCATCAAATATGTCAGCCTGTTCACCCTTAGTGCTCCTACAGCTGCTGTCATCAGCCTTCTCATCTCCATGACATCGATAATGCCAAACTTTCAAGATGTTTTGGTTCATCAACCACGTTAGTCTACATCAGCCTGTCCATTCTTAATGTCCCTACAATTTGGTCCCTAGATGCCAGGACATCATTAGCTCTTTCATTTCCACAAGCACAAACCCCAAGCAATGACAAATAGCTATTTTATGGCTCTGTGCACCAAGGCAGTGCCGCAACTTGGATATAAGTCAGTCACAACAGTTATAAATGGCTGAATCCTATAATTTTTCAAAGTTTATTTGCAAGTAAACTTGACTAATCTATTGTGTTCCACAAGCCTGGAGAGAAGCAATCATGATACCCCTCCTAAAATCAGGGAAAGATGGTTCCATTGCCTCTAGCTACAGACCAATTAGCCTCACCAGCTGTCTCTGCAAAACACTGGAGCGCATCATCAATCACAGACTGCAGTGGTACATTGAAAGTAAAAACATCCTTGTGCCACAGCAGGCTGGCTTTAGGCAGTGCTACTCTACGGAAGATCAGACAACCTACCTCTCTCAAGAAATTGAGGATGCATTCCAAGAGAAGAAGCTGGTGCTTGCGGCATGGATAGATCTGAAGAAAGCCTTTGACAAAGTCTGGAAAGAAGGTCTGATGAAGAAACTGAGAAACTGCAAAGTCAATGGAAGAATGTACAAATGGGTGAAAGCATACTTGCACAACAGAAGAGCCCGAGTACAGATAGACGGACTCAAGAGCAAGAAAGTACTACTGCGTCACGGTGTCCCCCAGGGCGGAGTCTTGTCCCCCACACTTTTTCTAATCTTCATCAATGATCTTGTTGCTCACCTACCGCATGGAATTAAAGCGGCAATGTACGCCGATGACCTGGTTCTATGGAGCACAAATGAATATGCATCAGTGGCCACCAGATTGCTACAAAGAGCTGTAGATACATTTGCTGTATGGGCAAATAGATGGTGTGTCAGCATAAACACTGACAAGTGCAGCACAACCCTATTTACCCTCTCTCCAAAACAAAAGGCAGGGATCATCCAGATAAATGGAACACCCCTAAGAGAAGATAAAGAACCAACATACCTTGGAGTAACATTTGATGGCAAGCTGACATGGAGAAAGCACATCAACAAAGCAGTAGCAAAAGCCAGAAGGAAAATAGCCATCCTGAGAAAGCTAAGTGGAACCACATGGGGAGCCAGTACGAAAATACTTAGCAAAGTTTACCAACAGAGCATACGACCACACCTGGAATATGGGTCAACTGCGTGGTGTTCAGCATCAAATACCACACTACAAGAGCTGGACAAGGTGCAAAATCAAGCACTTAGAGTCACCACAGGAGGGATGAGATCAACCCCTATAGTGGAAATGGAGAAGATGGGGAGGACACAGGCACTGAGTGAGCGCAGAGATACGAAAACGCTAATACAAGCAGAAAAGTTCCTCAGCTTGCCAGGCCACCCTATGAAGAACAGATTTGAAAACCTAGCTATGGGGCGGTTGAAAAGAAGTAGTTTTATCCACCAGGCCAAACGACTCTGCAGAGAAACCACTGATTTGCCCACAGTTGGTATCCCCCTAACAACTATTCCAGAGCGAACTCCATGGAAAGATGAGCATAGACTATCGTTACAAATCCAGACTAAAGTGAGAGGAATATTTGACAAGGAAGAACAGAACAGTGTGCAGCGCAGAACAGCCACTCTCAGCTTCCTTGATGAAGAATACCCACAGGACCTCTGGATCCGAGTCTACACAGATGGGTCAGCACAAAATGCTGTTCGAAATGGAGGAGCGGGAGTGTACATAGAATACCCCAAATAATACTAGGGACACAGCCAGAGTACCCACAGGAAAGTACTGCCATAACTATGATGCCGAAATTGAGGCAATCAAGATAGCAACAGAGAAATTACTAAATAACAGCAATGGTACTCAACCTGTGGTGCTACTAACAGATGCAAAATCAGTACTCGAGGCGCTCCTCTCTGGGAAATTGCCAGTACTAAGGACACTACTTTCTGAACTTAGCAGTCAGCATAAAGTCACCATACAGTGGATACCATCCCACTGTGGAGTACCCGGAAACGACAGAGCTGATCAATTGGCTAAGGAAGGAGCCAAAGAAGAACAGCTTGATGTGCCCGTTACAATACCACCAAAAGAAAAGAATGATCAAATCAGTCAGAAAGCCACCAAAACCTGCTCAAGATGACTACCACGTTATGGACAGACCAGAACAAGTCATTATTCTGCGCCTCAGAACAGGACACAATAGATTACGCAACCACATGTATACAAAATTCAAGATTGGTGAAACAGCCATGTGCACATGTGGATTGGCGTCGCAGACAGCAGAGCACATACTCCAAGACTGCCCAAAATATAACATATCTAGGCAAACCTTCTGGCCTAGAGAGACGACAGTGGAAGATAAACTCTATGGACCACTGTGTGAACTGAAAAAAACAGTTCAATTCATGCAAGAGACGACATTGCAGATATAGACATATTTCAAGCGAACGAAAGAAGAAGAAGAAGAAGACTAATCTATTAAACACCGAAAGATATTAGAAATCTATTCTTCTTCTTCAGCTTTCCGAGCCATTGAGGTTCTTTGCTGCAAATACAATCCGTCTCCATTCGTCTCTCTGGTGGACCTTCTCTTGCCAGTCGTTGATTCCAAGTGCTTGTAGGTCTGTACATGTATTATCTCTCCACCGTCTTCTTGGTCTACCTCGGGGTCTACGGTCATTTATTTCCTGAGTTTAAGCGAGTTTTGTTTCCCTATTATCTTCCATTCTTTCTATATGCCCCAGCCATTGCAGTCTATTAGCCTTCATGATACCAGTGATTAGCGGGGACTTAAACAGATCATAAATGTCTTTGTTACTTCTTCTTTTCCACTCTCCACTTTGTGTTTCCCTAATGGGTCCAAAGATGCGTCTTAAAATTTTGTTCTCAAAGGTTTGTAACAAGGCTTCGTCTCCTTTCGTTGTACTTCAGGTTTCAGAGCCATACAGCACAACTGGTCTGATCAGTGTTTTGTATATTGTGATTTTGGTGTTACGAGATAGCGCCTTTGATTTTAGTAGATGTTGTAGTGCATAGTATATCTTATTTCCAGAGTTGATTCTAGTTTGTATTTCTTCCCTTATGATGTTGGAGCCGTTGAAGATTGTACCCAGGTATTTGTATGTTTCCGTTCTTTTAATGGTCATATTATCTATTTGTATGTGGCCAGAGTTTTTAGCCATTCCGTCTCTTGAAATTACCATATATTCTGTCTTATCTTGGTTGATAACCAGCCCCATCTGTTGGGCTTTTTCCTTTAAGTGAGTCAATATTTCCAATGTCTTTTATTCACTTTGCCCTATAATATCTATATCATCTGCATAACCAAGCAGCTTGGATGTTCCTCCAATATCACATTCCTCCTTTATCTTCCTTACAACTTTCTCTAGAGCCAGATTGAAGAGTAGCGGCGATAGTGCATCACCCTGTTTCAAGCCAGATGTTATTTGGAAGGGGTCTGATTTCCTGCCTTTATATGTTACTATATTATAAGTATCTTCCATGCATAGTCTGGTCATGTTATTAGAAATTCTATTCAAAAATGAAATTAATGGTCTGGAAAGAAGAACGTTAAATACTAGATAAAGGGTACAAATTTGTGTTTACCTTCACCATCTGTAATAGACACAGCTTGAGGTGATGCAGCACAAAGTTTGGCTCGTTTTGGCTTCTTCTTGCGTTTCTTTCCTGGTCCTGGCTCTTCTGTGAAAGAGCTTGCATTCGGTAGAGGAACCATCGAAGGAGGGCCCATACCTGAACCTAGATTACATACAAGGTTTCCTGAGTGATAAAGATACAAGCAAGTAGCTCTACTTTATGTTATATCTACTAATTACATGTTCAACTCAGTGAATAAGATACAAATGGATACTGAAAACAAACATAAATGAGCAGCACTGTTTAACACTATTTAATTACTCTTCTTCGTCTTATAGTCCATACCTTGTGGTGTGGGTGATCATGTCTGCCGACAGCACTTTTATCTTGTGTACTGTCCAATCAATGTTCATCAACTCCATGATGTCAAAATGTCCAACATTTTCATTCTGTGCCTTCCCCTGCCTCTCCTTCCCCCCAACTATCCTATTGTCCCGACATACTCCAGCTTCCCCCTTCTCATGACGTGCCCCAGGAATGTGGATGGCTTATACTGATGCAAGTAACCAGTTCTCTTCGTGAGCTAACTTCATTCAAGATATCTTCATTACATTTTTTTTTCCCATCCATGGTATTGTCATCATTTTTCTGTAAAACCACATCTCTGCAGCTTCCATATAATTTCTCACTAGTCTGTTAACTGTCCATGATTCATATCCATACATCAGGATTAGGGTTTGTAAGAACTTTTTTAACAAAGATACATTGTACAAAATATTCTCCATCTTGTTAAATTCTGCTTTTGCTTTGGGTATTCACACTGTAACTTCTTTAATACAACTCACATCACTTGTTATCAATGTATACAAACACCTGAAATCAAAGACTTTGTTCAGACATGTTCTATTCACTTTGCTGTTGCAGAAGAAGACTTTTGATTGGCTTTCTGCTGCACTTATGTCTATCATTTCTTGTGAATATGTTTCACTTTCAGTGATTAAAAGTTTGTCTTCAGAAAAATATTATTTTTTTTTTTTTTTTACAAAACAATACAGTGCATCAAAAAGAAGAAAAATGCTGATATTTTACATGCCACCATAGAAAACTTTCTCATCATCTTGTCTTAGAAACTGAAATACTTTGACGATATTAAATCTCACAGTGGTTTTGAAAGAACAGTGGTGAAAGACGTGGTTCCTGGAAGTAAAGGTATGTGTCAGCCAACGTGGTGGTGGTCACATGTTATTAAAAACACTGTCATCATCAAGTGTCATGCCAGATGGTGTAGGCGTTCATGAATCTCCACAGTTCTCGGTCTTTGATGTTCTGGATCAAGTCTGCTGATGATATTCCTCCGAGCCACCGTCTCAATCCATCCAGCATCTTTTCTCTTGGTCTGCCTCTGCCTCTCTTCCCCTCGATCTTTCCAGTCATCACGATGTTCTCCAATGCCTCTCTTCTCATCACATGACCGAAGAAAGCTGTTTGTCTCTTTCTTATTGAGCACATAGACCAGGTGATAACAAAGGCCAAGCGGGGTTTGGCTGCGATGCGGGTGATGGCGGCAGCAAACTGTGAGCAGCGCCATCTATGTCTTCTGTACGAGGGGCTGGTCATGTCTGTTTTGGAGTATGCAATGGCAATCCTGACTCTCAGCCATAAGCAGATAGAAAGGATGGAAAGGATACAGAATGAAGCTATGCGGATTATTCTTGGATGTACAAGAGATACAGCATGCAGGGCGATGCGCTACCTTCTTGATTTTCCAACCATTGAAGAGAGAATACAAGTTTGCAGGGCACGCGCCTACCTCAGAGTTAACGCAAACACACAACATCCACTGCATAGTGAAATTATGAAGGTGAAGGGCAGCAGGTTAAAAAGAAGACGGCCGTGGATGGGTCAAGCCGAAGACATTCTTCAACAGGTGTGTTCACTTGAGGACTTAGAACCTGGCGAGGAGTGGGTGCAAGTGCCAACAGATTTCTGCACATCCTTTTCAGTTTGCATCCAACTAGATAGAAAATGCAGACAAGAAAATCTGGCTGCTGTGGAGGCTGAAGTACAAGCGTTGATTTTCGAGAATTCGCTAGATGGTGATGCGGTCATCTACACAGATGGGTTGGTTGTCCGACATGTGAGAAGCTCATGGGCCTTTACAGCTCAGGCCGGAGGGAGAATTGTGAAGGAGGACTCTGGTGCTTTCACTGAAACCACAAGTAGCCTGACTATGGAAGTCATGGCAGTAAGTAAAGCAATAACATGGCTCGAGACACAGACATTCACTAGGGTATGTTTCCTTAGCGACTCAATGAACATGATCAAGAGGATAGAGGAGGGGTCGATCCGAAGAGAATGGTTGCTGCCTCTGGAGCGGTCTCGGCTGACAAAGATTAGTTTCATCTTCGTGCCAGGGCATGCGGGAGTACCAGGAAATGAGCGGGCTGACAAGCTCGCAGGTGAGGCTACTGTGGAGGGCGGACGCGCCATGGACCAGGCTGACATTCTGAATGCTCTACGAGAAGTAAGACTCTTGCATGAACCAAGTGATGACTGTGAATCTACAACCATGGCCAGACTGTGAGAACAGCAAATTAAAAGAGGGGTGGCCAAACAAGAACACTACGCAGGAAGCCAAAGAAGATTGATAAACCAACACAGAACTGGCGTCGTTAGCCGCTACACGCTGTGGGATTTGCTGAGGAGGGGATCCGAGCACTTATGGACTGAATGGTTCGATGTGCAATGAGTATGATCTGTTGACTAACTAACTAACTAACCAACTTTCTTATTGTTGTATATAATGTTCTAGTTTCATTAGCCTGTTTCAGGCCGTCGTTGTTAGTTACTCTGGCAGTCCAAGGAATTTGCAACATTCATCTCAGGAACCACATCTCTGTTGCTTCTAATTTCTTCTTAATTTATTCATTTACATTCACTTGCCATACAGCAAAACTGGTTCTACATAGCATTTCAGCACTCTCTTTCTTACATTCAGTGATAGTGACTTATTGCATAAGATACTCTTCATTTTCTGAAATATGACGCCTAATTAATTGGACAGCCAAAATGAGCAATCAGGGCATTTTAAGGGAAGCTGAGTAGCAAAGGACAACTTATCGCAATACCTCTGAAGTCGGAGTGGGTTCGCCTGATGGCAAGGGACACTGTTAATAGGGAAAGCTAATCCACACACAAAATTCAGTCCATTACTACCTTAGTGTGTATGGACTATGCTTGAAGTCAAAGCAAGTGAGCACAACACAAAAGCAGGAAACAAAACAGAAAAGAGGCAGCCATTGTTTTTTGGCCATGTTATGAGAAGATGCTGGCTCCGTGGCAAAGGAGTTACGGACGCAGTTTGTAATCCTGCATGCCTGCATTCAAAATACAGCTGCAGGCAATTTGGCAGTAGACTGTCTTGCGTTGATTTTTAACGAAATGGTATGGGTACCGGTCATTTGGAAAGCAATGGCAAACTACTGAACGTAAACTTGCCAAGAGATCACAACAGCAACTAATGCTGGCGTTGACTACAACTTCCTGTAAAGGATATGCAACTAACTTCTTATTTTTTTTTTTATGAGAAGACAAAAACTGGAACCTGTCGTGACAACTGGAAAGATTTGCAGAAAGAGAGACAGAGGAAGATACGTGAGAAGATTCTTGATAGTCTTGTGTCACGGCACAGGAAAGGAGTCCATGAATTGATCCATGCATCGGAGATCGTAATTTGTGGAGAGGCATGATCGCCCACGCCAACCGGCATGGCACTGGTTGATGATAACGATTATCTTCCTGTTAAGAATCAATGGAGTCAAATGGTTAAGCTCCCGGGAAGGTTAACCCGGTCAACAAATGCCCGCAGAAGTCGGATGTGTCGGCCTAACGGAGCAAGAACGCAGCTCTGCTGTAAACAGGCACAATGCAATCACTGTCCGGAAAAAAAAAAACTCCGGATGAACAGCAGAAGAAGAAGAAATGGTTAAGGCTCTGTTTCAGGTGCTGACCTGATGCTTCTAAGAGCACAAGCTACAAACCTGGGATAAGTATTAAAGTGCTGGTAGCTGCCGCCGTGCTGACTGCTGCTGCCGCTGTTGTAGTTGCTTGTGTTGGCTTGCTCCCTCAGCTTCTGCAGCAACTGCACCTACAGCCACACAGTTCAACCATATTACAATACAACACATTTCCAGTACTTCTATTGAAAGCTACGCAATGTTATCATTTTTGCAGGGTAATAACATCGTTGTTAATTAGTTCACCTTCTTTATTTTTTATTATTCCACATTAGGCGGTTTGCAGTTTTATCATTTAACAGGATAATAATACTTTTTAATAGCTGACTTCCACTGAAAGGTATGCAATTTTTTATCATTTTACAGGGTAAAGACACTTTGTTTTTCACTTGCTTTGAATTCAAGCATGATTTTTGCATATAGGACTAGCTTTCCCTATTACAAGTGTCCCTCGCTATCAGGTGGACACACTCCGACTTCTGAGGCACTTGTAATGTACGTCCCCAAGTCAAGGACAAGAAGTCAACATTTTAGTCCAGTTGACCGGGTAGGGGTTTAACCTGATACCTCAAGCATCAGCACACCAGACGTTTAAGAGCGAGTGCTGTTATCCATTCAGCCATGTTGGCCTCATGATGGTGTTATTTTCTTCAATCTTCAGATCTAAGAAAGTGTTATTTTTCTTCTTCATGGTCCATCGTATTCCATATCATATTCTGTAACATCTTGATTTTCCTCTATATCTAATTGTGAAATGGCCCACGATTCATCTTTGTATACTGCCACAGAGATGCATGTCCTCAGAATGTTCACATTTGCTTCTTGGTGTTGTGTCATGAGCTGTTATTGATGTTTACTCTATGCATTGCTAAGGCCATTTCTGATTCAACGATTAAAATAAAATTAATTCTAAACAATATTTTCTTGTTGTTAATTTGAATAATGAAGACACAAACAACAGATTTTGCTGTAATTCATCAAGCGTAAACAATCGTGGTGACAATAAAACATATGACATTGTGTTTTTGTTGTTTTTTCAGTTTAAAAAAAGGATTCATTACACTGCTTCAATATATGTTGGCCAACTATGTGGCAAAGGGGCTATGGGAATTCGTAATCCTGTATAGCTGCGGGCAATTTGGCAGCATACCACCTTGCATTGGTTTTTTCAATGATATGAGTGCCGTTGTTCAGAAAGCAATGGCAAACAACTGAAAGTAAACTTGCCAAGAATCACAAACAGCCAAAATAATATATATATATTTTTTAACTTTTTCTGTAGTATGCATTTGGCGAGATACAGCGAAATATGCACAACTGTGCAATAAATTGTTTGTATCTTTATCACTCAAAATTAATTCTGCCATGAATGTTTTGTAATCCGGTCTCTATTGAGTGAAATACCTTATCTTCCACACTGCAGTCACCTCCTATTTGGGTCACACCAAGGCAGGAAACATCATCACCTTCACTGACTGAAGAGTTCTTGCTGCTGCTGCTGTCTGCCATGCTGTTGTTGGTGTTCGTGTACGTCATGCCAACAGGGATAAAGTCATCGTTTTCAGTTTTTACCTCTGCTGAGCTGCAATATAACATCTAAATGAAACAGCTAATTAACAGACATTCCCATACGTGCTCCATCCCCTCGTTCAACAGTCAGCGAAAAGTCATACTACTAATCTTTTCCATCACTATTTGTTTGAAAGTTCTCCTGGTCTTCCCTCTCAGTTTTAAGATGGAACTCCTGCCAATCCCCCACAATATCATTCTTTCCACTTACGGGTTCTAAGTCCGTGCCCTTGCCTTCTCCACCTGGTCCCACAGGCGTTTGACCAACTCTCACTTACTTGTCCATAAGTAATCTACCACCAATAGGTGCATTCCCTGCCAGCCTATCAGCCTGTCCATTTCCCCACCTACATCACAGCACTATAGGCAAGCCCATAGATGCTCCGTCTCTCGCAGCAAGTGATGCAAGGTGTAGACATTCAATGTTTCAGTAACATGTTGTTGTAAACACTTAGGATTCACCCCCTCATAGTGTCCCTTTTTGTTGGAACCACACTAAACTATTTCCAAGCAACACACCATCTGTGATTGGCTGTTCTTCATGTGCACCAATAAACATATCATTATGTGATTGGTTATTCCTCATGTGTACTGATCAACTTGTCATCTGTGATTGGCTATTCCTCATGTTTACTGATCAACTTGTCATGTGTGATTGGCTATTCCTCATGTGTACTGATAAACTTGTCATATGTGATTGGCTATTCCTCATACGTACTGATCAACTTGTCATATGTGATTAGCTATTCCTCATGTGTACTAATCAACTTGTCATATGTGATTGGTTATTCCTCATGTGTACTAATCAACTTGTCATGTGTGATTGGCTATTCCTCATGTGTACGAATGAACATGTTTTTAGGAATGGCTATTCTTCAAGCATAATAATCAACATATTTGACTGGCTAATCTTCATGTATACTGATCAACAAGTCATGTGTGACTGGCTAATCTTCATATGCACCGATTAACATGTCATGTGTGATTGGCTAATCTTCATGTGCACCATTCAACTATCATGTGTGATTGGCTATTCTTTATCTACAATAATCAACATGTGTGATTGGCTAATCTTCATGTGCACCAATCAACATGTCATATATGATTGGCTAATCTTCATGTGCACCAATCAACATGTTATGTGTGATTGGCTAATCTTCATGTGCACCAATCAACATGTCATACATGATTGGCTAATCTTCATGTGCACCAATCAACATGTCATGTGTGATTGGCTAATCTTCATGTGCACCATTCAACATATCATGTGTGATTGGCTGTTCTTTATGTACAATAATCAACATGTGTGATTTGCTAATCTTCATGTGTACAAATCAACATGTCATGTATGACTGGCTATTCTTCATGTATGTGTGATTGGCTATTCTTCACTTCATGCATAATAATCATATGTGACTGGCTATTCTTCATGTATATAATCAACATGTCATTGTGACTGTACTTGTTATGTTTACTCAGAATATACTAAAGAAATCTAACATTTATGTTTTTCTTCTCATTCTTATTGTCCATGCCATGTGACGCTGGCCATCACATCTGTGTCATGTGTTACCAGTCATTTCCGATACAAATGTTCCTCCATGTCATGATGTCAAACCATCTAGGATCTTCTCTTGGTCTGCCACTCTTTCCCTCCAACTTTCTCATTGCCATAACATACTCCAATTGTCCCTGTCTCATGATGTGCCCAAATAACTTGGATTGTTTTTTTATGCAAGTAACTAGCTCTCTTTGTGAGTTAACTTCTTTTGCAAATATCTTCATTATGCTCCTTTATCTGTCCTTAGTGTTTTGATCATTCTTTTTTTTTTAAAACCACATTTCTGTAGCTTTCACATTAATTTTTCTCTGATCTGCTGACTGTACTTGTTTCACTTTCGTACGTTAAAATTGGCTCAATATTAGTCTTAACACCTCTCTCTTTCTCACCATCTGACAGTGTTTTTTTTTTCCTATGTGAATGTAACATACACAATAGATAATTGATGAACAAAATCTGAGTGATTGGAAGAGCCAAATGTAAGACAGGCCTGCGTGCCCAACTTGTGACCCCTTGAAAATAAAATTTGTTCATTCTTTCACCTCAACTGACAAAGATATATTGCCCAGAATATTATTCATCTTGTAAAATGCTTAAATCAACATTCATGTTTTTGTGTTTTTTTTCGCTCGCTTTGAACTCAAGCGCATACACACTATTTATAGCAGTGCTGGGCTGAATTTTGCGTGTGGGTTAGCTTTCCCTATTAACGGTGTCCCTTGTCATCAGGCGAACCCACTCCGACTTCAGAGGTACATTCATGTGACCTTTGAACTTATTACAATTTGTGGACAACAGAACAAACTGAAAGGTCAACTTACTTCTGCCTGTGCTGCTGCTGCTGCTGCAGCTGTTGTATCATGTGAGCACTGGCCTGGGCGTTGTGTATGCCCCCAGAATTCTGGAGACCTGTTTTGTTTGGCTGGACTAGCTTCACACAACTGAGGGAAGTACAGTTTAATCACATGACCAGATTAAATCAGTGCCACCTTGATTATATATATATATACACACACACACACACACATAAAGTAGATTCATAAACAAATATAAAATATATATTTATAAACACACATAAAGTACATTCACATATATATATATATATATATATATATATATATATATATATATATTTAAACCCCTTTTTCATGCCATTAATGTATACTAAAGATACAACAGGGTTAGTCCCATATTTTCATCAATCACATGCTTGAAGGTTGTCCAGCCAAATAAAGAATGAAAAAATTAATCTTCTTCTTCTTCTGCATTCGTCCAGAATGTTGTTTTAGAAGTAATTGTGTTGAGCCTGTTTACAGCAGAGCTGGGATATTTGAACCTTTCGGCCGACACACCCGACTTCAGGCATTTGTTAGCCAGGTTAAATTCCCGGGGGGAAAAATAAATAACATCGACTAGTATACTAGAAAGCAATATGTAAACTAAAAACTAATATATAATTAAATAAAAGCCACAAATGTAGATAACTACAACTTTGAGACAACCGAAACAATTTTAATAAATCTTGTCTAATTTGAACAGAATCCAGATTATTAACTCCCAGTTCACTCAGACTGAATAATAAAATACTGTTAGTTCAAAATTAATTATTACCAGTTGTACAGTCCAAAGAAATGTTCCATAAGTTCATTTGCATCCAATTTTGTCTCCTCCATAATCACATTGAACTTGTCCATCACATCCTTGCGGACACAGATGGCACCACAATCGGAGTCGGACATCGCTATTTAAATAAAGATGAAACAACCAGTCAGATGTTTTTATTTACATACTCATATTTTTGGAGGGATTTTTTGTAGTTACAGATCATTGCCTTTTGTTTATGTATTTATGTTCTGTGAAATTAAAACATTCCATTTACATGTATGATGTAGATTATGATGATGTTGATTATTTGCATTCATAAAGTGGTGATAATGAAGGTGCAAATAAATGTTGAGAAAACAAATGTTTAGGGAAATTCTTGTCTCTGAGATTTTAAAAAAAGGGTAAAAAAGACAAGAGGATCAACTTCATTGCACCAGGTTTTATCCCATATGGCAGGCTCAGTCTCTTTCCACAAGGTGGCCAGACATAAGCATCGCACAAAGCATGAACTCCACAGCTCCAGCGATGACTCCCAGAACTCTGAGAAAATTGCACTTGTGAACCTGAACAATGTACCAGAATCAAACCCACGACCTCAGAATGTGAGGCTGGCGGTGCAACCACTTTGCCATAGAACTCCCTTATCTCTGATAAGCATGAACTCCACAGCTTGAGCGATGACCCCCAGAACTCTGATAAAATTGCACTTGTGAACCTGAACAATGTTTTAGAATCAAACCTACAACTTCAGAATGTGAGGCTGTCGGTGCAACCACTTTGCCATAGAACTCCCTTATCTCTGATAAGCATGAACGGTTCCAAATTGCTGTATGTAGCCGGGGCGCAATGTTGGGGTGAGCGCCCAACATTGCTTAAATACCCCAATGGCTCGTGAATACATAACCTCTGCAGCAAAAGTCCAACTCCTGGCCTTCACGTGGCGGAACTGTTTTAACTAACAGGAGAAGGGGCGACGGCGAGTATCTGGCGCCGGAAAATAACCAGTGTGCTCTAGATGTGTATACATATACATGCATGTGCAGACACGTGTGTGCGTGTGTACACATCTAAACTCGAGTGAGACCACAGTCTGCTCTAGCAAAGGAAAGGTGCTGAAGACGGAGGCAACCAGCCAGGAGGCGCACCACAGAAATCAGGATGCCACGCAATTTACGCAAAATGGAATATGTCGACTGCTGCTAAACGTTATGGTGCTCGCCCTGCTTTGGACCCTCAGGCAGGTGCAGTGCCGGGCCCTATGTCTCGAAAGGGTCCAACCCCAACTACTGGAGGTCCTTCTCAGATGTCCTGTGGAGCCAGGGGACATGAGAATAGAACAGCTGGCCATACTAAACTAAGACTTAAAATAATGCACTGGAATGCGGAGGGAGTCAGCAACAAAAAAGTAGAATTAGAAAACATCCTGGACAAAGAAAAAGTAAGCATATGTTGCTTGCAAGAAACTCACCTCAACGAAAATATAGCCTTCAAAATCAGAGGCTACCAGTGTTACCGATCTGACCGAAAGGACAGGCGAAAAGGTGGGATACTTACCCTTGTAAAAAATAACATCACTGCTTCCCAAATCGAAGTCTATATGGAAGGGGCTGAGTATCAGACACTTAGACTTAAAACAGGCTATACAGACCTACATCTGATAAATTACTACTGTCCAAGTGACCGTCCACAGGCACTGGACACACTACCATTAACAGAAAAAATGATTGTGTGCGGCGATTTCAACAGCCACTTGCAGAGTTGGGGCTATGATCACATGGACCAGAGAGGAGAGAGACTGGAAGACTGGCAGGATGAGAATAGATTCATCTTGGTTAACAAGCCGTCCGACCCACATACTTTCTACTCGAGATCATGGCACTCTACAACTACACCTGACCTGGCTTTTCATTCACCAGACCTGGAGTGGAACATTACACGAATTGTTGGGAAACAACTAGGTGGCAGTGACCATCGACCAGTCTTTCTAACTGTAGAAAATGAGCTTGTAAGTGAAAGCAGCACCCTCTCGAGGTGGAACTACAAGAAAGCAGACTGGGCAGTGTACAAGCATCGCACCAGCATACTGGTTAGAAACCTGAACACTGAGAAAGACATAAATAAAGTAGTTGAAGAGTTTGGGAAATGCATACTACAGGCAGCGCGAGAAACAGTACCAAGAGGAGCCTGTAAACAATATAAACCCTACTGGAGTAGTGAACTGGAACAGTTGCATAATGATGTGGAAGTATGTAGAAAGCAAGCAGAGGCCACACCCAGCCAAGAGCACCACAATAAATTCCAGCATGCAAAAGCCAAATTTCAAAGGGCCAAGCTGCAGGCTAGACGGAAAAGCTAGCAGGAAAAAACAGAGTCTCTGAACTTTGAAAGAGACACAAGGAAATTGTGGAAGCTAATAAAACAACTTAACGATGAGGGCACAGGGAGAAACTCAAAAATTGCACTACATAAAGATGGAAACATCTTAACAAGAAAGCAAGCAGCTGACCATTTTGCGGACTCATTCGCACAAGATAACAATATCAAAATCAGTCCAGAGAAACAACAAGAGATTCAAGAGAAACGGCAACATACAAGACAGAAGGAAATAGTACATGAGGTTCTGGAGGCACCCATCACAATCAGCGAACTGGAGCTAGCCATATCAAAACTGAAAATGAGAAAGTCACCAGGAGCTGATGGTATCTCCAATGAAATGATCAGGAACCTAGGAACAGAGGCCAAAGCAAAGCTGTTGCAGATCTTCAATAACAGTTGGACCTTAGGCAGTGTTCCACAAGCCTGGAGAGAAGCAATCATGATACCCCTCCTAAAATCAGGGAAAGATAGTTCCATTGCCTCTAGCTACAGACCAATTAGCCTCACCAGCTGTCTCTGCAAAACACTGGAGCGCATCATCAATCACAGACTGCAGTGGTACATTGAAAGTAAAAACATCCTTGTGCCACAGCAGGCTGGCTTTAGGCAGTGCTACTCTACGGAAGATCAGACAACCTACCTCTCTCAAGAAATTGAGGATGCATTCCAAGAGAAGAAGCTGGTGCTTGCGGCATGGATAGATTTGAAGAAAGCCTTTGACAAAGTCTGGAAAGAAGGTCTGATGAATAAACTGAGAAACTGCAAAGTCAATGGAAGAATGTACAAATGGGTGAAAGCATACTTGCACAACAGAAGAGCCCGAGTACAGATAGACGGACTAAAGAGCAAGAAAGTACTACTGCGTCACGGAGTTCCCCAGGGCGGAGTATTGTCCCCCACACTCTTTCTAATCTTCATCAATGATCTCGTTGCTAATCTACCGCATGGAATTAAAGCCGCAATGTATGCCGATGACCTGGTTCTATGGAGCACAAATGAACATGCATCAGTGGCCACCAGATTACTACAAAGAGCTGTAGATACATTTGTTGCATGGGCAAATAGATGGTGTGTCAGCATAAACACTGACAAGTGCAGCACCACCCTATTTACCCTCTCTCCAAAACAAAAGGCAGGGACCATCCAGATAAATGGAACACCCCTACGAGAAGATAAAGAACCAACATACCTTGGAGTAACATTTGATGGCAGGCTGACATGGAGAAAGCACATCAACAAAGTAGTAGCAAAAGCCAGAAGGAAAATAGCCATCCTGAGAAAGCTAAGTGGAACCACATGGGGAGCCAGTGGGAAAATACTTAGCAAAGTTTATCAACAGAGCATACGACCACACCTGGAATACGGGTCAACTGCATGGTGTTCGGCAGCAAAAACCACACTACAAGAGCTGGACAAAGTGCAAAATCAAGCACTTAGAGTCACCACAGGAGGGATGAGATCAACCCCTATAGTGGAAATGGAGAAGATAGGGAGGACACAAGCACTGAGTGAGCGCAGAGATACGAAAACGCTAATACAAGCAGAAAAGTTCCTCAGCTTGCCAGGCCACCCTATGAAGAATAGATTTGAAAACCTAGCTATGGGGCGGTTGAAAAGAAGTAGTTTTATCCACCAGGCCAAACGACTCTGCAGAGAAACCACCGATCTGCCCACAGTTGGTATCCCCCTAACAACTATTCCAGAGCGAACTCCATGGAAAGATGAGCATAGACTATCATTACAAATCCAGACAAAAGTGAGAGGAATATTTGACAAGGAAGATCAGAACAGTGTGCAGCGCAGAACAGCCACTCTCAGCTTCCTTGATGAAGAATACCCACAGGACCTCTGGATCCGAGTCTACACAGATGGGTCAGCACAAAATGCTGTTCGAAATGGAGGAGCGGGAGTGTACATAGAATACCCAAATAATACCAGGGACACAGCTAGAGTACCGACAGGAAAGTACTGCCATAACTACGATGCTGAAATTGAGGCAATCAAGATAGCAACAGAGAAATTACTAAATACCAGCAATGGTACACAACCTGTGGTGCTATTGACAGATGCAAAATCAGTACTCGAGGCGCTCCTGTCTGGGAAATTGCCAGTACTAAGGACACTACTTTCTGAACTTAGCAGTCAGCATAAGGTCACCATACAGTGGATACCATCCCACTGTGGAGTACCCGGGAACGACAGAGCTGATCAATTGGCTAAGGAAGGAGCCAAAGAAGAACAGCCTGATGTGCCTGTAACATACCACCAAAAGAAAAGAATGATCAAATCAGTCAGAAAGCCACCAAAACCTGCTCAAGATGACTACCACGTTATGGATAGACCAGAACAAGTCATTATTCTGCGCCTCAGAACAGGGCACAATAGATTACGCAACCACATGTATACAAAATTCAAGATTGGTGAAACAGCCATGTGTACATGTGGATTGGCGTCGCAGACAGCAGAGCACATACTCCAAGACTGCCCAAAATATAACATATCTAGGCAAACCTTCTGGCCTAGAGAGACGACAGTGGAAGATAAACTCTATGGACCGCTGTGTGAACTGAAAAAGACAGTTCAATTCATACAAGAGACAGCACTGCAGTTATAGACATATTTCAAGCGAACGAAAGAAGAAGAAGAAGAATAAGCATGAACTCCACAGCTCGAGCGACGACCCCCAAAACTCTGATAAAATTGCAATTGTGAACCTGAACAATGTTTTAGAATCAAACCCACAACTTCAGAATGTGAGGCTGTCGGTGTAACCACTTTGCCATAGAACTCCCTTATCTCTGATAAGCATAAACTCCACAGCTCCAGCGATGACCCCCAGAACTCTGAGAAAATTGCACTTGTGAACCTGAACAACGTACCAGAATCCACGACCTCAGAATGCGAGGCAAGTAGCGTAATCACTTTGCCATGAAAACTCCCCTATCTCTGAGATTGAAATGTCCAGTAAAGATGGAGGGTACTAGAGACAGGTCAACAGAGGAGACTGAAATGGGACGGGCTGACCCACCTATCATCCGACCAACATATGATAAAGCTAATTAAAATCTGTCAAGCCTTGACTGGTCAATATGAAAACGTCTATATTTGTACACCTTACTATAGTATGGTTGTGAATCATGGACACTGAATAACAAGAACAGAAAGAAGGTGGATTCCACAGAGACGTGGATTCTTCACAAAATGCCAATAATTCCATGGATAGCTAAGAAGACCAAGCACTCAAAGAGGCTGTTTCAAAACTGATGATTATCCACATTAGGTCAAGATAAAAGTCATTATTTGGTCACATTATGAGACAAAGGCAAGAGAAATAATAATGAGAGAGTGAAAGATAGACCAGGAATATCAGCTGGAAGTATAATATAGATAATGTAAACAATCTAGGTTGTGCAGTTAGTTGCATATCCTTTACAGGACGTCGCAGTCAACTCCAGCAGGTTTTGGCTGTTTGTGAATTCTTGGCAAGCTTCTGTTCAGTAGTTTGCTATTGCTTTTTGAATGACCAGCACTCATATCATTACATTAACACCAATGCAAGGTGGTCTGCTGCCAAATTGCCCGCAGCTGTGATTCGAATGTGGTATGTGGGATTATAAACTGTGTCTGCAACCCCTTCTCCACAGAACTAGTATGTTGTGCAGATCATGGTTAAAAACGCAAAAAAATCTCCAACAACTGTTGGATGTTGTAGAAAAAGTGTAAAAATGCATTCTCCTTGAATATCAAGAAAACAGAAGTCAATAAATTTAAATATCTAAAGGCAATCATCAAATCGGATGCAAAATGTATGACAGAGATTAAGAGCAGAATAGGCAAAGCAAAAGTTGCATTTCAGAAGATGAAAAGTATTTTATACAATAAGTCACTCATATTAAATGTCAGAGAGAGAGAGAGAGAGAGAGAGAGAGAGAGAGGAGAGAGAGAGAGAGAGAGAGAGAGAGAGAGAGAGAGAGAGAGAGAGAGAGAGAGAGAGAGAGAGAGAGAGAGTACTAAAATGTTATATGGAACCTGTTATGCTGTCAGGCGGTGATTTTAGAATGTTAATTAACAAAGAAAGAAGAGCTTGGAAGCAACGAAGATATGGTTTCTATGACGATTGTTGAGAAAATTTCTGAGTAACTAACAAGTACCTGGACAAGGATAATGAAAGTAGACCATTACATTCAACTATAAGTAAGAAATGGACAATGTTCTGTGCCCATGTAAAGAGATGAAAAGCACTGAACATTATGATATATGTGAATAAACTTAATACTTGTCATTTTGACAGGGCACTTGATGATGATGATGATGATGATGATGATGATGAGACAACAGACTCAAAAAGGTTGTGACAACCAGAAATATCTAGGGTATTAGAAACCAATGAGAAGTTATTGATACATTTGCAAAATAGCATGCAAGATCCTTAGCAGTCTAACTTATCAAGAACCCTAATGGGAGATGTCTGTGCAAGATGTCTGTGATCACCTGTGCTGTTCAGCATGGCATATGATGATGATTATCACACACTCAATGCTCTGTAAGTAAAGTAAACTAAAGGACCCTTTTATTAGCCTTAAAAAGCATTGGGACCACAGCGCTGGATCCATATTTGTATAGACCAAATGGCACGTGGTGGGTGATATGGTTAGTACGAAGCAGAAATCTTTACTTCCCAAGACATTTCCGGTGCATATTTTAGGGTGGATTTATGCCTAGATGCCGAACTGAACTCACGACCACTGGGATGAACTTCTAGATATCATAGTACCACGTCTTCCTCAATGCTTGTGATGAACTCATTGATATGAAGAAAGAAGTCAGGTCTATTTAGTCACAATAAAACTTAACAGAATACTATATTTATTTCATGTTGTTCTAGTAATTTCTAACTACATAAGATTAATTTATTTTTAATTCACCCCAAACAAAAAAGCGTCCCTTGCAGGACCTCATTTGCATCAGTCCAGCAATCACTTCCAGTTAAGTGTTCGGTGGATTGCTGGACCGATCGATGGATGTATTGTAATTTTTGGGCCCATAGGGCCCTCACTGTCTGAGTACTCTGATGATAATGAGGGCTCTACAGGCCCTAAAACCCAATGACAATGAGGGCTCTACAGGCCCAAAACCTAACAAAATATCCATGTATTGGTTCAGCAGTCCACTGAATACTTAACCGGAAGTGATTGCAGGACCGATGCAAATGAGGCCCTGTAAGGGATGCTGTTTTGTTTGGGGTGAATTAAAAATAAAGTACCATTTAGGGTTGTGTGGGTGTAAATTGTAATATATAAAGATTGCATCCCTTTGACATTCTTATTCACAATTAGGCTGCTCAATACTTCATTGATTTGAAACTGGTGATGGAAAGTTTTATTCTCTCCCCTAAAGTTGCCATTTATTGAAATAAAATCATTTCATGATAATTAGCAAGGCACAAAGCAAGAGTACGTAACTCTCCTACTGCATCGCAAACAATAAACTCGATTATATCCCTTACTTCTCTACGTCACCAATCACCGGGGGGTACTGAGCAATGGTCAAGAGCCAGGTTTCACGGGAATCTTGTACAACTGCCCTAAAGTTAAACCTCCTCTGCATATTTATCAGGCTACAATTATGTCCAGGCGTCCGTTGGTATTAATCAATGTACGTAAAACGACTCAGAAATAGCGAATGCAGGCGTTTGTATACACAACCGAGTCCCTGTCGAACAGTGAAAGATGGCCGACACGTCGCCTTGGCTAACATGGGGGGAAAGGGGGGCGAGTTATCAGCCACTATATTTAACGAACACATTCATGCCGTGTCTCGTATGCTCCGTCTGCAGCACAACAAACATTAGAACGTATCCTTACCTGCGTTGGAGATTCATGTAAAACGTGGAGACTGGAAAACGGGTGGATATAGATAAGCAAATCACCCCCCTAACTCCTCAAAGCAGATGCAGGAAGGGAGGTAATACGGGGAAAAGAGAAGGGAAAAACCTGTGGGGAGGATTTAAAAAAGGAGGACAGGAGAGGGCGGGCAGGCTCGGCTGCAGAAGTGAACCAGAGGGCCTGGGGCGACACGGGTTCGGTTGGTATGCGTGTCTGTGGTTTGGGAACGACGTAATAATGATCGAATGCATTTTTCATAGCGAAAAGGAGTCATCGTCGAAGCGCCAGGGACAGACAGCGAATGGAGAATGCAGCAACTGTAAGATTAAGCTAGGTTCGCTTAACTGGTGCTATACAGACTATGCTATATCAATCAGCGTATCGTGCGTAGTCTGGTTAAAATACTGCTGATAAATGCTGTTATATTTCGGCCATGTTAAGACAATGCTCAAAAACCTTACTGAAGGGTAAGATTGAAGGCAAGAGGTAGACAACGGTACAAGTGGGAAGATAACATCAAGAGATGAACGAAAAATAGTCTGACACAATATGCACTCAAGGTGAGAGACAGACAGTGTTGGAGATCCATTGCAGCGCAGCCAACATTCACTGTGAAAACGGCACCTGATTGATTGGTTGAAATGCTTTTAATTTTCTCATCGACATGGACCAACTGATTATATTTACATGAAAAAGTTAGTTGCGCGTCCTTTATAAGACGTTGCAATCAACCCCAGCATTTATTGGCTGTGATTTTCTAAGACATTTTACCTTCATTAGTTTGCCATAGTTTTTTTAAACAGCCGACGCTCATACCACTGAAGACAACGCAAAGCCAGATCGCCAACGGCTGACTATGAACCTTCGACCCGGTATGTCGAGGACAGGGAAACTGCATCCACTGCTATCTAGGGCACAGACGCCCACTGGGTAAATACATGTACTTACACTCATTCATTCATTCAGTAGTATGTCCTTTGCAGAACCTCGCTCCCATAACAACTTCTCGGTCATAAGATGTCCCGCGTCCGATACACCCATCTGGAGATCATCCGCCACATCCTGCACCCATCTTCTCTTTGGCCTTCCTCTTCCTCTCTTCTCGGGCATATCCCTCTCCATTGTTGTTCTCTCCAAACTTTCATGCGTTAATAATATCACGACTACGGTCGGATGCGGATACGAGTAGGCTGGTCACTTGCGAAAGTGAGAGAAAGACTGCCACCTATTCCTGCCTGCATTCATACCTACAAATTATGATGTCTCTGTCACATACCAGGCTCAAAGCAGGAAACTGTCTAAAAAAATATGTGTTTAAAATTAAGCATGTTTCTTTCATGTAAGGATGATCGGAGTGTCTTGTTTTGTTGTGGTAGCATCACCAAACAAAGAAAGTTAAAATATTTTGGTTACTTGAAACGTCACGTCACAATTTTTTGAACATGTTATGAGAAGAAATGGATTGGAGAACTTAGTGACAACTGGCAAGATCGAAGGGAACAGGTCAAGGGCAAGACCGAGAAGTAAATACCTGGATGGCTTGGCCACTTGGCATGGTCGGGACAGGAACACTGAGCAGATCCACGATTCTGGTGATCGAGTGAAATGGCGAGTCATGACCGCCCACGCTTTCGGGCACGGCACATGATTGATTGATTGAAACGTCACGAAAGTTTGGAGAGAACAATAATGGAGGGGTATATGCTTAGGAGTCGGTCTCCCTGGCCGAGGTGTTAGCAGCTTTCTCCGTAACCCCAAATACTCTCGTGGTTGACGTGAGCGCACGAGAATTGGAAGCGGTTCGAGTCGCGCCAGTGACTTATGAGAGTATGTAGCCGGTCGCTCATAAATCAATGGCAAACTACTGAGCGTAATCTTGCCAAGAAATCAACAATCAGCTGAAAGATGTTGATGTTGACGGCGATGTCCTGTAAAGGATATGCAAAACATTTAATTTAATATGCCTAGGAAGAGGAAGGCCAAAGAGAAGATGAGTGCAGGATGTGGCGGATGATCTCCAGTTGGGTGTATCAGACGCGGGACATCTTGCTTATGATCGAGAAGTTTTCCGGAAGGTTGTTATGGGAGCGAGGTTCTGCAAAGGACATGCTACTGAATGAATGAATGAATGAATGAATGAGTGAATGAATGGGCATCACCATAGGCCGTGTCGAGCGGATCCGGCGATCAGACCCCTCCACAACCACCGGTCGTCAATATTCTTGCTAAATTCGACCGTTGGTCGTCTTCGGCGTCATTATATCAAACCATCTAGAATTTTCCTAGTTGATCTCTGCTCCCCTTTGTATTTGGTCATAATCTGTTTACAACAGTAAAACAGTAAAGAGAAAACGGCATATTTGGTAGATGATCACTATCATTAAGTGCTCTGCCAGCTGGCGTAGGCGTTCATAACTGTCCACGTACAGGTTCTACATAGAATTTCAACACTCTTCTTCTTACATTCATTGTTAGTGACTTATTGCATAAGATACTCTTCATTTTCTGAAATGCGGCTTTTGCCTGCCCTATTCTGCTCTTAATCTCTGTTGCACATCTTCCATCTGATGTTATAAATGCCCCTCGGTAAGGCAGTCAGTGCTAGACCCATATTGTGTCTATAAATACTCCTTACAGGACGTTGCAGTCAACACCAGCATTTTTCAGCTGCTGTTGATATACTAGGCAAGTTTTACGTTCAGTAGTTTGTCATTGTTTTCTGAACAACCGGCTCACATTAAGTAAGTTACCACCGCGACGCGAACCGCTGCCGATTCTCACAGCTGCTGTTTTCCCCCACGTGGATATACGGGATTACGAACAATGTCGTTAACACCTTGGCCAGGGAAACCGGAAGAGCAGAATAGGGCGAGCAAAAATTGCATTTCAGAATATGAAAAGTATCTTATACAACAAGTCACTGTCATTGAATATAGGACAGAGAGTGCTAAACTGCTATATAGAACCAGTTTCCGGGAAGGTTAACCGGTCAACAAATGCCCGCAGAAGTCGGATGTGTCGGCCTAACGGCGCAAGAACACAGCTCTGCTGTAAACAGGCACAACGCAATCACGTCCGGAAAAAAACTCCGGATGAACGCAGAAGATGAAGAAGAAGAAGAAGAAGAAGAAGAAGAAGAAGAAGAAGAAGAAGAAGAAGAAGAAGAAGAAGAAGAAGAAGAAGAAGAACCAGTTTTTCCTGTATGTCAGTGAATCTTGAAATGTAAATGAACAAATTAGAAAGAGCTTGGAAGCAACAGAGATGTGGTTCCTATGACGAATGTTGCGAATTCCTTGGACTGCCAGAGTAACTAACAACGATTGCCCGAAAGAGCCTAATGAAAATAGAACATGACATACAACAATAAGAAAGAGACAAACAGCTTTTTTTGGTCATGTGATGAGAAGAGAGGCATTGTAGATCATCGTGACAACTGGAAAGATCGAGGAGAAGAGAGGCAGAGGCAAACCAAGAGATGGATTGAGACGGTGGCATGGAGGAATATCATCAGTAGAGTTGATCCAGAACACCAAAGACCGAGATCTGTGGAGAGCCATGAACGCCTACGCCAGCTGGCAGGGCACTTGATGATGATGTTGATGATATGATATATCATGTAGTGTTTCTTGTAGTTGTATCAATGTGTTTGTTGTTTGCGTGGCGCTGACGAAGGCTTTAGCCGCAACGCCCATCTTGTTACCTGTGATCGCGCTCTAGTAAAACGTACTGTCTACTTCTTGTTTCTTGAAGATTTTCTTGAAGCATTGTAACCGTCCCAGTACTTCTGTTAACTGCCCCGCCGCTTTTGTTAATCGTCTCAGCACTTCTGTTAACTACCCCAGCAATTGTGATATCTGACTCCTCGAATGACGCAATGCATTCATATACTGAAATGCCTCCTTCGTAGCAGTATTGTATATTGATTTTGTCTGGTATTATTTCATAGCTTTTGTCCACAATCTCCCAAGCGTGCATAATTTATACTGTGGTTTTCAAAATCACTGTTAAAAACAGAGGCGGATCTCCTATCGAGCTAATGGAGCTTGGGATTAAGATCTTCCAAAGTCAAAGAACTCGTGGGAGAGAAATTATGTGTTGTTCCTCACCTCCAGGTTATATTGTGTGTTGTCGATGTTTTTGTTTTCTCTGCTGAACTCATTGAATCAAATTGTTCACACTTGTGCTACTTGGGGACTACTGATTACTTAAAGTCATCCCAGTAGGCAAGCAATATTCCGAGTATGTTCATGAGCTCTCCAAGCGGTGAATGCATGACATGGGTGCTGAATGCCTACCATCATCCAGGGGAATATGCGACTTTCTTGTAGTATCGTGGCATAAACAGCGTGAGACATCGGCAGGCTTCATCAAAATGGAGACCGTGCTCGATGCTCCCTTGGCTTGCTAGACTAGGAAACCCCACGTGGAAGTGAAGAAGGGTCTTAGTATGCACATGCCATCAAAAGAAAAGAATCATCAAATCAAATCAGATAGTCCAGAACTAATCATTATTCTGCGCCACAGAACAGGATACAATCGATTAGGCAACCACATGTAAACAACATTTAATATTGGCAAGTCAACCATGTGCGCATGAGGATTGGCGCCGCAGTCTGCAGATTACGTTCTAAGACTGCCCCGATTACAACATATGTAGGCAAACCTTCTGGCATAGATAAACATTATGAACCAGTGAGTGAACTAACAACACACACACACACACACACACACACACACACACAATCACACACACACACACTCACTCACTCACTCTCTCTCACTTTCTCACGCACGCACGCACACACACACACAGTGAAATGTATACAAAGGACAACATTGCAGATATATACCAATCAATTTCAAGCAAACGACAGAAATAGTAAGGTCCCGACTTTGGTAGATCAGCGCCCCTGAATTCCCTTTGTTGGGTGAGGTTCAGACACATCCTCTCCCCAAATGTAGACCTGAAATTGTCAATAATAAAGGTATGTGGTCGTTTCATGGTGATCTGTTTCACTACAATCAACCACGCTTTACATGGAGATGCTTGCTTGCTTGCTTGTGTTCGTTGGCTTGAGCTCCAACGCGAAGTCCTGTATGTCGGATGAAGACATCCTGTTGTCCAACATCAGTGTGAAGTCATACAGGACCTGAGGTTTGCGTGAGTATCCGTTGTCCCATGTCTGGCTTATTGGTGTGAAGACTGGTGGTTCCTCGCCGTACAGGCAGGCACTCTCCGACTTCGGAGGAATCGGCGATCCTATTGACTTCAGCCAGGACCCCGAAGGGACCTGTTGCCCAGGACGCTCGACGAGGACGCGTCAATAGGTCTTGGCCAGTATATAATCAGGCCCTGGTGCCTTGGAAACACCTCTGCGTCCCTACATGGAGATAAGGTGAATGAGATCCCTGGTGGTATAGTGGTTGGGAGGTGAATGAGATCCCTGGTGGTATAGTGGTTGGGAGGTGAATGAGATCCATGGTGGTATAGTGGTTGGAAGGTGAATGAGATCCCTGGTGGTATAGTGGTTGGTGAGCTTGCCCATCAAGACAGTGGTTTGGGTTTAATCTCCAATAGAGAGAGGATTATTTCTAATCGTTTGAGAGTGGTCACTAAGTTTTAAAGTTTATTTCTCCTTACGTCTAATCAATTTACGGTTTTAATTTGTATTTTGCAAGACTTTCTCGTTTATTTTTCTGTATGGAGGTCAGAATGGCTGAATAGATAACAGCACTTGCTCCTAAACTTCCAGAGTGCTGTTGCCGTGATAGCGAGTTCAACCCCTACACTGTTCAGCTGGACTAAAATGTTGACTTCTCATCCTTGACTTTGAGACATAAATTTCAAATACCTCAGAAGTCAGAGTGGGTTCGCCTGATGACGAGGGGCACTGGTAACAGGGGAAGCTAATCCACATGCAAAAATCAGTTCAGTGCACTAGAAGCAGAAGCACGTGTATGGACTACGCTTGACTTCAAAGCAAATGAACCAAAAAAAATAAACAATCTATATCTATAAAACACAATGTATGTATGTATGTGGGTCCGTTCTTTATGCGTTCGAGAACGGTCCATCCGATTGAGATGAAATTTTCTACATGTTTTCTTTTCATTCCCGTGCAACCAACTGTCATAGTTTGGTAGTGTACAATCAGCTATTTACTTACTAAACTTTAATTTTGTAATTACATGACTTAACATAAGAAAAGTTGTATAAAGGGACATAACTTTTAGTAGCATTGCTATATCTTAGGTTAAGTCCCCTGGCTATAGATAGATAGATAGATAGATAGATAGATAGATAGATAGATAGATAGATAGATAGATAGATAGATAGATAGATAGATAGATAACTTGATAGATAGAGAGGGTGGGATAGACGGAGGGAGGGACGGGCAGACAGGCTGGCAGGCAGGCAGACAGACAGACAGACAGACAGATAGATAGATAGATAGATAGATAGATAGATAGATAGATAGATAGATAGATAGACAGACAGACAGCCGGGCCGGGTCGTCAGACAGACAGAGTCGGGATTTATATGACTACTTATATAAATTAAATGAGATGCTCCCCATCAGGAGCTGGGCGAAGCCGGGCCGGGTCAGACAGACAGACAGACAGACAGATAGATAGATAGATAGATAGAAAGTCGGGAACGGGGGCTTATATGACTACTTATATTAATTAAATTAGATGCTCCCCACCAGGGACTGGGTGAAGCCGGGCCGGGTCAGACAGACAGTCGGGAACGGAAGCTTATATGACTACTTATATGAATTAAATGAGATGCTCCCCACCAGGAGCTGGGCGAAGCCGGGCCGGGTCAGACAGACAGACAAGCAGACAGACAGACAGACAGATAGATAGATAGATAGATAGATAGATAGATAGATAGATAGATAGATAGATAGATAGATAGATAGATAGATAGATAGATAGATAGATAGATAGATAGATAGATCCCCGCCAGGACCTGGGCGAAGCCGGGCCGGGTCAGCTAGTATAAAATAAAACAACACCAGGCAAGTTGCAGCTGAGGCCATTACGACATTAGCAGACGTGATTGCAATCAAGCACTATCACGTTACATGCCGGCTCTATTAAAAGACATTTAAAACTTCCAGCTGTTACCTAGCACGGACACTCCAGACGTTATGGTAGCCATGGACCAATTGTTTGCAGACAGAAACGTGTGAAATCTCCATTCACCAGACGGAATTGCAGACAGCGGTAGCGACAGAATACCCAACTTATCAGACCTCATTAAGTCTTGAATGTCGACAAACAGTTTGCCTGTTGCAAATGTGAACTTATTCTGGGGCGAATGAAGTTAGGGAGTGTTAGACTGACCTTGCCGCAGAAACAGACGGACAAGCTAACAATGAAAGGTGGCCATAAGTTACGCCATTTGAACTTCATCATAATCATGTGCCATGCTGATAAGCGTGTGCGGTCATGGTTCGCCATCTCACACAATCACCAGAGTGGCTGATCAACTGTGTCTTCTTGTGTCGACCATGCCACATTGCCAAGCCATCCAGGTATGCACTTCTCTGTCTTCCCCTTGTTCTTTTCCCCTAAATCTTGCCAATTGTCATGAAGTTCTGTAGTTTATTTCTTCTCATAACGTGTCCAAAAATATGTGACTACGTCTAATTTCTCTAATCAGTTTATGGTTTTCATTTGCTTCTTGTAGGACTGGCTTATTGGTTTTTCTGTATGTCCATAGCATTCTTTGCATTTTCCTCAGACACCACATTTCCACTGCCCTTAGATGATGTTCAGCTTGTCTCCTTATTGTCCACGTCTCACATCTCGGGACATCTATCTCGGAATAGTCCATCTGATGGAAGATGCATTGAAGTTGAAGAGATTAGAATAAGAGTCGCTATGGGCCTTGATGAGATTAGAACAAGAATCGCTAAGGTTTCCTTTTGCAAGATGAAAAACATTCTGACTAATCAAAAGATGTCAATTTTGACTTTGCATAGATAATGAAGATAATAGCATAATAATGACCAGTATAAATAAATTTACTCTAATGGTTACTGTTTCGCCGGCGTGTCGTCATTCGCACTTGCGGAGCGCTATCAAGAACCAGTTACCTAATCAGTTCAAGAAGCCTGATACGGGGAAGGAAAATGCCACGTGGCAAGACCAACAACAAGAAATACCAGACTCACAAGATGTGCAGCGTGGGAGCCGCCAAAAACGGAAAGAAGACGAGCGGAGAGAACCTGCCTGCGAGCTGCAGCAAAGAACCTGAACCTACAAATACTATTGAAGCTACCACGAGGAAGATCGGCGACAACCTACCTCAGACAAGTGACAACACAGCTAAGAAGCAGAGAGAGAGAAGAGAGACACCAGAGTCGGAAACACCGACTCAAAAACAGTCAGATGGGTTCTCAAACGTATTCAAGTGGAGCTGACAGATGAACAGAACCTGAAGCAGCTGCAACAGGAGAATCTCCATATCCGAATCTTGAGGGCGGAGTGGATCCTGGCGTACTCCAAAATCCCTACTATGCTGGAGGTGGTGAGGATTGAGTGCAGCGAGATAACAAGCCAAGTATCGATAAACCAGAAAGTACAACAACCTGAAAGATTCATACCAAGAATCACTCAATGTTCAAGATGCCAGAGGGCCGGCCACAGCAGAGCAACATGTCGCAGTAAGACATGCCAGAGATCTGCCGATACTGCGCCGATCACCACGCCTTCAAGGAGTGTCCGCTGGCCAAACAGGACACGGACTTTCGAGCACCCAACAAGAAGAGAAAGTGCACCGACTGCCTGGGCAAGCAAGGAGCAAGATACTTGGTCTGTCCGTACCTCCAAAGACACAGAGGCGTCTTAAAGATCGCCATTACCACAAAGACACCATACAAGGAAGCAATGCGGAGGTGCGAGACAGCCACGTGTATATCACAAGCTGAAAGAGATCAACTGCAAAACCTGATAGATGAGCTGAAGAAGCAAGTCAAGGCACTGCTGACGCCGGCACCAACCAGCGACAATGAAAAACTGCTTGCCGGAAATAAAGGAGATCCAGCAAAACATCAAAAAAGAGGTGGAGCACATGGTGCAGATGACAAAGAAGAATGAAGAGATTCTACGAAACATCAAAGCGGAGAGAGAAATGCTAAAAACTGAAAGAGAGCCAACCAAAATCAAACCAACAGAAGACATGGAAAAGAACACAGAGAAGCCGCAAAATGAAATCCAACAAGACAACATCGAAAAGCTTCTAAAGACAATACACAAAAAAGGAGGCAAAAAGATGCATGATGGAGCCAAAATACAGACCAGTCAGAAACAGCAAGCTAAAGGCAGCAGTCCAGCCACGATGCCCAAGCAGCTCAAGGGGAAACCGGAATCCCGCCAGACACCTGAAGAAAGCCCAGAGGAGGTTATCGACACACGTGAAGACAACCGGAGCCAAGAAGAGAAAGACAAAGAAACCTTAACTTTCGCAGAGTATTGGGGAAAATACGAGGAGGATAGATATGACAAGAGGGAACAGCAAAGAAGAATACGAGCTGGCAAATGGGTCTACGAATCGCAATTTTCCACCAGACGTATCTATCCAAGCGAAACGCACAAGTAGCCAACACTGACAATAGAAACCACCAGAGAAGACGGGCTCAAAGGAAAACATGCCGGCCAACCAATCCCCCAGCTGACATCACAGACCCAAAAGCCTATATAACCAGTGCCAGTCAGGACTCGCTCGTAAGAGTGCACAGACAGAATCAGGATAAAATCCACATAAACCACGGATCTCAATTCTAACCAAGGCTGAAGAAGCAGGTTGAATGAGACCGAATTTGGAATTTTTGTTTTTGAATCAAGTCAAGTCAAGGTTACTGTTGGGGACTGTATCATTATCCCTATGGACGGCAATCTCTTCCATATTAACATCCTAAATGTGGCTTATTCGGCCACGAAGTATTAATCTGAGACTGGGATTGACCCCAATTATAACTTTTACTTTGAATTTGAACTGGGTAGGGATTATGGGAAAAGGAAGGAAGGAAGGCTTACCCTACAGCTCAAACACGAGACTGTATATTGAATAAGCAGAATCAGTCCTGTATAAGCTCTCCCTACTGCATGATTTTGAGTCTGGAAAGAGAGGGCTAGACAAATACCAGTGAATAAAGAGAGGATTTAAAAACGCTGGTACTGGTTAGGACATACTTTGAGAAAAACCTGAGAATAATATAACTAGAAAGGTTTTGTGGAGAATTCACAGGGTAAATTAAATAGTAGAAGACCAAAAACACGGAGAAGAGAAGTAGAGGCAGTAATTAAGACTATGGTCATGGATAACTTTATTGAGGTTAGCTATGGATAGGATAGACAGACCTACACAAATTAGATTTTTAAGAGCATGCATCTTTCCCGTTGCAACAGACGCCTGTGAGACCTGGACACTTATTAAACAAGCTGAAACAATGCCTTTGAATATAAATGTTATAGACGGATTCTAAGAACATCTTGGATACAGAAAAGAAATGCATTCATATGACAAGAGCTGAATATTGAAGAAGGTTGGGTACTAAAGACAATAAAACAAAGAACATTTAAATATTTTGGTTACTTGAAACATCATAAAAGTTTGGAGAGAACAATAATGGAGGGGAATTTGCTTAGGAAGAGAGGAAGAGGAAGGCCAAAGAGAAGATGGGTGCAGGTTGTGGCAGATGATCTCCAGATGGGTGTATCGGATGCAGGACATCTTGCTTATGATCGAGAAGTTGTCCGGAAGGTTGTTATGGGAGCGAGGTTCTGCAAAGGACATGCTACTAAATGAATGAATGAACCTATGTTATAGGAGCGAGGTTCTGCAAAGGACATGCTACTGAATGAATTAATGAATGAATGAAGGACCGGATGGCTTGGGCTGAGTCTGGTTGAGGGCCTATACTCAAATTAGGAATAAAGTGAAAACAATAAGGTGTGTGGGTTGGATTTTGTAGTTTTTACTATGTACTTGGTTATTTAGATTTTTCCTACATAAATGTTCTTATGTCTATGGTTGGTTAAAATTTTCAGCTTTAATTTTACTGTGTTCATGGTTGGTTAGATTTTCAACCAAAAAGAAATCATTAATCCAGTAGTTCTTTCTCGAGTGAATATTCAGCTCTCTAGAGCGCAGAAGCATTGCAGCATCCTGAATATTCAACATGAGCTGGCTTTAGGAAACAAACCTGCAGTGTGGAAAACCTGTACCAGCTGAATACAGGCAGAGTTTCAAGTTGAGGCCTGTATTCAAGTAACTTTTCTTGAGGCATATATTCTATCATACTTATACTTTGATGTAAAATCATGCCCTTGTTTACATCATTGCAATCACAATATCACGTATTTGGGATGATCTTTTGTTTTCAAACCAAGATTTCACAGTCATCATATTATTAAACTATCACAACATAACACCAGATAAAGATAAAACTATGATCTAAAAGGTTTAACCATAATAAACATGTATTCAGTTTAACTCATAGTTCTTTCATAATATTTTCTAACTGTATATCCAGTTGATGGGGGAATCATTTATACTAACAAGGAAGAGTCATATCAGGGAGGTGCTTGCTCTATCTAGTTGTTTATTCACGCTCTTAATCTAGACATCTAAATTCCTTTTTTCCACTCTTTATGGATACCAAGAGCAGCTACTTTTACTTGTCCATGAGCTATTTCCAGCTGTGTACTTGTGTATCCAAGGACCTTTTCTTTAATCAGCCTAAAAAGGTATTTGTCCCAAGTTTGCACATGTGGATTGCGAGTTAAGGAGTTTGAACCTGAACCCATCACAATGCCATTGTGAGCTCAATCAACCTATGAAAATTAAGACATAGGATCGAGACTGATTACAGCTGGAGACTGTTTGGAGACTCATTATAGCTGGAGATTGTCTGGAGACCCATTTCAGCTGACTTCCAATGTAGGAATGATATTTAATGATGATGATAACAAAAACAAACATTTTGCAAGTAACAATTAATGAACATTAATCATGTATTTTATATACACAAATAAAACAATAATGTACAATAATGAAAGTTATTTTGCATTAATAAAACAATAATGTATAATAATGAATGTTATTTTGCATTGCCATTTCTCACCAGGATTACACGATCAACGTAAATGAAGAGTTGAGTTCAGTGATGAACCGATATAACAGAACTTGGGACATTCCCATACATCCTCCATCCTCATCTTCAACAGCCAGCAAAAAGTCCCAATATTAATTGTACCAGTAGCAGTCTGATTATGTGTCCATCGGGCCTTACCTCTGAAAGAGATCCTCTGGTCACACCCTGCAGCACCATTCTCTCCAGACCCTGATGATCTATCTGCTCTTCTGCACTATACAATCAATCAATCAATCAGGTGCCATCTCTGCAATGAAGGTTGGATCTCCAACACTTTCTGTCTCTTGCCTTGACTGTACATTCTGTCAGGCTGATGTTCATCCATCTCTTGATGTTATCCTCCCACTTGTATCGTTGTCTACCTCTGCACTATACACACAATCCCAAAGTGTCTCGAGACCACTGAGTGGTGCAAATCAAGCCAATCTGTCTGTCTGCTTGTTTCCTACCGCGCCAGCAAGTCCTGGGGAGAAAAATCCAACAGCTGCTCTTTAATGGCTGTTATAGATGACATCGAGGATAGAGCACGCACGCCATTTTCTGGCGATAAGTAAATGAAGTCCCTGGCTAAAGATCTCCCACTGGGTACTAGGTTGGAGTCTGCAGACAACAAAATACCCAAAACCTGCGGAGGAAACATGACCTAAACCTTGGCCAAGCCTCAGCTGGTCCATGTGTGCTATGCTGAATCATGACCCAGATACATCTTAATACACTTCTGCACAGATGTGAAGTTTTAATACCGCTCCTGCACCCTGTACTGGTTTCTGAGGGGAAAGAGAGCTCAACAACACGGTCCCCACAAAGATGGTACTCTAGTACTGTGTTAGAGCAAGGGTCTCTATACCACTCCTCACTCCAATAAATGCAAGTCCTTTTCAGGGCTCAGACGGCCTAAGGTAAAATGCATTGAAGAATTTAAGCAATCTTCTAGAAGATTACCAACCATAATGAGTAACAATTCAATATATAGTGACTTTCTTGGTACAGAAAGAGTTAATAAACATGGTGACCAGCTCACTTTCTCTGTTTTTTTCTTACCAGAGAAATTTCCCTACTATTTAACAAAATTGGACTGACTTCAAAGCCATGAGCATTCATGTAAACAATTCTCAACTGCAAATTGTACAGAAACCACTGATTTGATCAACTAATCAACTGTACAAAATATCAAAGCTTCTCACAGAACGGGCTCAACTGCGGTGGGCAGGGGAGGAGAAAAGAGTTTGCTGTAATCCTTTACAGGATGTCTCAATCAACTCCAGCATTTTTTGGCTGTATGTGATTTCTTGGCAAGTTTACGATCAGTAGTTTGCCACTGCTTTCTGATTGACCTGCAGTGATACCGTTGTATGAAAACCAATTCAAGGTGGTCTGCTTCCAACGCAAGGTGTTTGTCGCTATAGTGTTTCGAGGCGGTATGCGGGATTACAAATTGCATTCGTAGCCTCTTCACCACAAAGCCGGCAGGGGACATGAGGAGATCAAGTAAAAATAGTTGGATTTCACACACTTACAAATGTTATATTTTACATAATTACATAATTATTTGAATATAATCTTGGTAATAATCATCATGTTTCATGCCAACAAGCACGAGCGATCATGGTTCCCCATCTCACACAATCACCGGTTTTGATCATGGTTCCCCATCTCACACAATCACCGGTTTTGAATCAGCTCTGCGTTCTAGTCCCTATTATTATACCATTTGGCCAATCCATCTATGTATTTAAATCTGTATAGTTTTTGTACCTATTGATTTTATAGGGGACAAGCGGTGAAGAGAGAAACATCTGGCCTGATCAAAATCAGAAGCAAACTTGAGAAGCTACTATGACCTCACATTTGCTAATAAGCAGCAGCAAAACCCATTCACATGTCACATGACAGAACTGACCTATGGGGTTAGACGCATATTTTGCATAACCAAATAGTACACATATGGTAATGTGGATAGCATGACTTTCACTTGTCCTGATCTGTGAGATCCATTTGATAAGGTTTTGTTCAGTCAAGTGCTGTACTGATCAGAACAAATTAACCCTGCCTCCACTTGGGATTAAACACACAACCACTGAGATGTGTTGCAAATGCACTTATCACCGGGCTTTTACAACCACTCACATTTATGTACAGCTCACAAAAATAACTGCATGACCTTAGAAGTAAAATCAAACCAATCATGTACATAGTAAAATATTAGCTGAAAAATTCAACCAATCATAAACAGAGTAAACTTTACTTGAAAAATACAACCAATCTTGAACATTGTCAACCATTAGCTGAAAAATTCAACCAAACACAAGCATACTAAAACCTTAGCTTAAAAATCTAACCAATCATGAACATTGTAAAACCTTAGCTGAAAAAGTCCAACCAACTAAACACAGTAAACCTTAACCGCAAAATTCAAGCAATCATAAACAGTAAAACTTTAGTTGAAAAATTCAACCAACCACGAACACAGTAAAATTTAAGCTGAAAAATCTAACCAATTATGAACATAGCAAAACCTTAGCTACAAAATCCAAGCAACCATAAACAATATAAAATGTATGTGGACAAATTTAAAAAAACCATAAACATAGTATTAATTTAGCCTGAATAATCTAAGCAACCAATCAATCAGGTGCCGTCTCCACAATGAAGGTTGGCTGTAATGGATCTCCAACATTGTCTGACTCTCATCCTGACTGTACATACTGTCAGATTGATGTTCGTCCATCTCTTGATGTTATCTTTCCACTTGTATCGTTGATAACCTCTTGCTCGCTTGCCCTCAACCTAGCCCTCCAGTATGGTTTTTATAAGAGTATTATGACTTTTAACGTGGCCAAAATATTTCACTTGCTCTGTTTATTTCTTTCATCAACTCTCTTTTTATTCCCAGTTTTTCTAGTACCTCTTTATTTGATTGTATTTGCTTCCATTAAATACAGTATATTCGTCTGTATATCCACATCTCCATGGCCTCTATTCAACTTTCTAGTTGCTTGTTCAGTGTCCAGGCTTCCGTGTCATACAGTAGTATTGAATATACATAATAATTTGACAAATCTCATTGCGTTGTTAATCTCTCTAGATGTTAAGATTGATTTCATGCTGCTGGAAGTACTTTTTGCCATTCCTATTCTCGTTTTGACTTCTATTTCATTTTTGCTATCATCTGTTTTTACATGTCCAAGACAGGAGAAACTTGTTACTTGTTCTGGTATCTGCACATTTACTGTGATGTTCATTGGTGGCCTTTCCTTTCCACTGCTAATTATCATAGTTTTTGTGTTTTGGATGTCAATATCTAAGCCACATTATGCACTATGCCTGTATAACAGAGTAGTCTGTTATACGGGGTTTAGTTAGGTGGCACGGCGTGCAAGGGGAAAGAGATAAATAGCTGATGCACGCGTGAGCACCGTAGCTAGGTAGTTAAGTACGCTCACATGCTGACGTAGAAGTAAACAGGGGATTAGTTACGACTCAGCCGCCAAGCCAGCAAGATGTATCTACTTTTATAGTTTCTGTATGCATTTTGATATCACTGAAGATTCTCCTAATAAACTGAATCATTTATAGTCATCGATGGCTTGACTTCCTACATGCAGTTGCTTTTGAGTCTTGTCGCACTGTTAGACCTGTTTACCTGTTCCACTAGGTTGTGTAACTCTTGCTTGCTTTCTGCTAGTAACACGGTATCATCAGCATATCTAAGATTGTCTATGATTCTTCCACTAATGTTAGGTCCAGGCACTTTGACTTGTTTAAAAATTCTTTTTGTAGATAGGTTGAAGAGGTTTGGGGACAACATACAACCCTAAGCAACCAAGTACATAGTAAAACCTTAGCTACAAAATATAACCAACCAACTTTCTTCTCTTGCACTTTATCCCTAATTGGAATAAATCCTCAACCAACTCAACCAAGCCATCCATCCTTAGCTGTCTCAATAAAGCTTCATACACAACCATATTATTATTTCCTGTTTCTACTTCTCTTCTCTGCGTGTTTTAGGTCTTCTATTTCTACCCGGTGAATTCCAGACAAAAGACTTCTAGTTATACTGTTCTCAGTATGTTCTATCCAGTGCCAGCATCTTTAATTCCCCTCTTGATTCACTGGGATTTATCTAGATCTCTCCATGAGCTCTACACTGGTGTTTCTGTCACACCATTTTATCCTATCTATTTTGTGCAGGCACCAATTAGTGATTTCTTTAGTTTATTTGTATTCATTTTCGTTGATCTCCAAGTTTCTGATCCATTCAGTAGTGCTGATTTAATGTTAAAATTAAATATTCTAAGATTAGTGTTAAGTTTAATCTCTTTTGCCGGCTTCCTGGCCTAGAGGTTAGCAACTTTTCTCCGTAATCTCATATACTCTCGTAGGTAACGTGACGATGGTGAGAATCAGCAGTGGTTCGAATCACGTCGGTAACGTACGGGGTATGTGAGCCAGCCGCTAAGAAAGCAATGGCAAACTACTGAGCGTAATCTTGCTAAGAATTCAACAATCAGCTGAAAGATGCTGATGTTGTCTGCGATGTCCTGTAAAGGATATGCAAACATTTTTTATTTAATCTCTCTTGACTTCCACTAATTACCTATGGCTATAAAAGCTTCTCTTGCCTTTTGTATTCTTATCTTAGTGTTTTTATCTGTTTCCCCATCTTTATCTACATTGCTAATGAGTATATGATTCCAACTCCTGAAGCAGTTTGATACTTTTGATCTATTATCTGACTATCAGGTCAGTGCAGGATCTGTTTGGTTCATTACTTAGTTGTTTATCAGTTTCATCTCTTAGTGAATCTGACTATCAGGTCAGTGCAGGATCTGTTTGGTTCATTACTTAGTTGTTTATCAGTTTCATCTCTTAGTGAATCTGACTATCAGGTCAGTGCAGGATCTATTTGGTTCATTACTTAGTTGTTTATCAGTTTCATCTCTTAGTGAATCTGACTATCAGGTCAGTGCAGGATCTGTTTGGTTCATTACTTAGTTGTTTATCAGTTTCATCTCTTAGTGAATCTGACTATCAGGTCAGTGCAGGATCTATTTGGTTCATTACTTAGTTGTTTATCAGTTTCATCTCTTAGTGAATCTGACTATCAGGTCAGTGCAGGATCTATTTGGTTCATTACTTAGTTGTTTATCAGTTTCATCTCTTAGTGAATCTGACTATCAGGTCAGTGCAGGATCTATTTGGTTCATTACTTAGTTGTTTATCAGTTTCATCTCTTAGTGAATCTGACTATCAGGTCAGTGCAGGATCTATTTGGTTCATTACTTAGTTGTTTATCAGTTTCATCTCTTAGTGAATCTGACTATCAGGTCAGTGCAGGATCTATTTGGTTCATTACTTAGTTGTTTATCAGTTTCATCTCTTAGTGAATCTGACTATCAGGTCAGTGCAGGATCTATTTGGTTCATTACTTAGTTGTTTATCAGCTTCATCTCTTAGTGAATCTGACTATCAGGTCAGTGCAGGATCTATTTGGTTCATTACTTAGTTGTTTATCAGTTTCATCTCTTAGTGAATCTGACTATCAGGTCAGTGCAGGATCTATTTGGTTCATTACTTAGTTGTTTATCAGTTTCATCTCTTAGTGAATCTGACTATCAGGTCAGTGCAGGATCTATTTGCTTCATTACTTAGTTGTTTATCAGTTTCATCTCTTAGTGAATCTGACTATCAGGTCAGTGCAGGATCTATTTGGTTCATTACTTAGTTGTTTATCAGTTTCATCTCTTAGTGAATCTGACTATCAGGTCAGTGCAGGATCTATTTGCTTCATTACTTAGTTGTTTATCAGTTTCATCTCTTAGTGAATCTGACTATCAGGTCAGTGCAGGATCTATTTGGTTCATTACTTAGTTGTTTATCAGCTTCATCTCTTAGTGAATCTGACTATCAGGTCAGTGCAGGATCTATTTGCTTCATTACTTAGTTGTTTATCAGTTTCATCTCTTAGTGAATCTGACTATCAGGTCAGTGCAGGATCTATTTGGTTCATTACTTAGTTGTTTATCAGTTTCATCTCTTAGTCAATGATTCTGCTTAATATATATATTTTGCTCAACGCTCAAAGGAAAGGCGAGACGGACTTATAATCAGATTGCTACTGGTACTATTAGTGTTGGAACTCTTCGCTGGCTGCTGAGGATGGGGACGGGGCACTTATGGGAATGCCCCGAATGCTGTGATGTTGATTCCTAAATCAATCAATCAATCAATCTGCTTAATATTTTCCCAGGAACTGACAGTAACATTATTTCTCTATAGTTTTGACTCCTGTTGGTTCCCTTTCTTTCGCAGCTTTATCAGATATCCTTCTCACCAGTCTGCAAGTATTTCTTCAGTCTCCCATATTCTGCTAAATAATTTGTGCAATAATTCAACTGATTTGTTTATATGAGTTTTTCCAACCTCTGCTGGGATGCCATCTGGACCAGCAGCTTTCCCAACCTTCAAAAGTGTGATAGCTTTAATATCTTTAGATGGCTAAAAGCAGTTGATATCCAGTTCTATTTCTGCAAGATGGATATCTTTAGGGTCTTCTGGGAGTTGTCTATTCAAGAGTTCCTCAAAGTATTTGGCCCATTTGTTAAACTCATCTTTAATATGAGTAAGAACCTTCCCATTTCTATGTTTGATCAGCCTACATGGCTGATTATATTTTCAAATTGTTTTCCATGCGGCACTGTAAATATCTCTGAGATTTCCTTTCAATGCAGCTTCTTCTGCCTCTCTTACTAGCTCATGTATAAACTGCCTTTTATCCACTCTTATTCATCTTTAACAGTATTACTATCCATATCACAGAACGGTATAGAAAAACTAGTAACCTCAAACCAAAAGAATTGTAAAGATCACAACCTATATCTTAACATAGCAAAAACAAAGATAATGCATACAGATAAAACTAATATGAAGAAAGAAATATATGTTAATGAGGAAAATTTGGAGGTGGTGGACAATTTTTTAATATCCTGGGTCATTAATTACCAACAATGGTGATACAATGAAGGAAATTTTAAAAAGATGAATATCTATTGCTCTTCAGAAACTAAAACAACTGAATAAATAGTGGAGTGGGAGAGATAGAACTACAAAAATTTGATTTTTAAGAGCATGCATCTTTCTTATTGCAACGTACTCATGGGAGACCTGGACACTTACTAAACAAGCTCAAGAGCGCATAAATGCCTTTGAATATAAAGACGAGTTATAAGAATATCTTGGATACAAAAACGAACAAATGCATCCATATGACAAGAACTGAATATTTAAGAAGGCTGCCTACTAAAGACTATAAAACAAAGAAAATTGAAATATTCTGGTCATTTGAAACATCATGAAGGTTTGAAGAGAACAATCATGGAAGGGTATACGCCTGGGAAGAGAAGAAGAGGAAGGCCAAAGAGAAGATGGGTGCAGGATGTGGCAGATATCTCCAGATGGGTGTATTGGACGCAGGACATCTTGCTTATGACTGAGAAGTTTTCTGGATGGTTGTTATGGGAGTGAAGTTCAGCAAAGGACATGCTACTGAATGAATGAATCCATCTTTAACTTCTTTACTAGCTTCTGTGTATTTGTCCTGCACTCTGGCTTTCGTAGCTCAGGTTTTGCTGTTATTTAAATTTGCTTTTCTTTTTTTTTAAATGTTCCCATTCCCTTTTTTAAGCAACTTCTATACATAATTCGCTCCAAATATTTTTAGCCTGTTGTCTGCAGTTTTCTGTAGTCATTTCATCTGCTAACTGTTGCGGGGTTCGTACTTATTTGAAACTGTGACTATAAATGTGCCTTAGCCAACCAACCATGAGCATAGTAAAATGTTAGCTTAAAAATTTAAACAACCATGAACATAGTAAACCTTTAGCTTAAAAATCTAACAGACCATGAACATAGTAAACCTTTAGCTTAAAAATCTAACAGACCATGAACATAGTAAACCTTTAGCTTAAAAATCTAACCAATAATGAACATAGTAAAACTTAAGCTTATAAATCTAACCAACCATCCATCCATCATGTGCCATGCCTGTAAGCGTGGGCGGTCATGTTCTGCCATCTCACTCGATCACCAGAGTCATGGATCAGGTCCGTGTTTCTGTCTCGACCATGCCACAAGGCCAAGCCATCCAGGTACTTGTTTCTAGGTCTTCCCCTTGGTTTGTTCCTTTCGATCTTACCAGTTGTCACCAAGTTCTCCAAATCATTTCTTCTCATAACATGCCCAAAAAATTTTGACTGTCTACGTCTAATTAATCAGTTTACGATCTTCATTTGTTTCTTGAAGAACTTGTTCATTGGTCTTTCTGGCTGTCCATGGTATTTTTTGCATTTTCCTCAGAAACCACATTTCTACAGCCATCAGATGTTTTTCAGCCTGACTGCTCATTGTCCAAGCTTCACATCCATATAAAAGTAAAGGTTCTATGTAGCATCTCAACACACTTTTTCTCGTTTCAATTGACATCTTTTTATTGGTCAGTATGTTTTTCATCTTCAAGGCATCTCCCATCAGATGTTATTACTGTTCCGAGATAATTATACCTATTCACTTGTTGAAGAATATTCCCATTTACTTGTATATTACATTGTGGTATTTCATTCTTCCTAGTGACGACCATAATCTGTGTCTTTTTACAATTTAATTCTAACCCTAGTTGTTCACTGTGTGTAACAACCGCATCTACTAAATTTTGCAGGTCCTGTTCATTGTCTGCAATCAAGACTGTATCATCTGCATATCTAATGTTATTGATGCATCGTCCCCCAATGTTGATTCCTTCCTTATCTTCAATATTTCTGAAAATACTTTCACTGTACAGGGAAAACAGATCTGGAGACATTACACATCCTAGTCTCACACCTCTCTTAATAGGCTGATATTGGCTTACTTTATTATCAACTCTTATGGCAGCTTGTTGTTTCCAATATATGTTTTTTACAAGTCTAAGATCTTTTCCATCAATTTGTAAATCTTCAAGCTTCCTTATCATGTTGGCATGTCTCACTTTATCGAAAGCCTTTGTGTAGTCAATGAAGCAAAGGTGTAGATCTTTGTTTACTTCTATAGAACGTTCGATTATTGTTCTCAGTATATACACAGCATTTACTGTGCCCTTGCCTTCTACAAACCCACATTGTTCTTCTCCTATTTCTAACCAACCATGAACATAGTAAAACTTAAGCTTATAAATCTAACCAACCATGAACGTAGTAAAACTTTAGCTTAGAAATCCAACTAATCAGACGAAAGCCTACAAAGAGCCTGACATGAGCTGGTTGAGGGCCTTTGTTCCATTTTGGAGATGAAAGGCAGAAAAATAAGAATGGTAGCACCTGCTTTACAATGAACTATACGACTGCCATGTTTGCCACTCCAGCTGATGTATGTTTGACAAATCTGAGCCTTGGTGAGAAAGAAACACAGATTGCGACTGGTCGCACAGACCGTGTGAATCTGAACCTTCCGGGGCAAATCTATCGCAGCACTGCATCGAGTATGAGTCCAAGAGCTGGGATGGCTGAGGCAAGCACAGTGGAGGCTGTAAACTTGTAGTTGTTGTCACGGATATGGATGGTTTGTTGTTCAAAGTGTACATGTTGTCTTTGTCTGCTGGCAATATCACAGCTGCTTGTTGGTCGGTGAAGTTCATGACAAGTGTAGGATGGCTCTGAAGTGATGATAAGCTTGTGGTTTGAGGATTATGCTGTTCGCTGTTAAATAATGGGTGATGTAAGTCTAACTGTGGCAATGTGTCCTGAATAATGTTAACATCATCGCTACTACCAATAACACTGTCTGAACAACCAAGTTGGACGTCAATATGATTACTGCTTATAAAAGGATGCATTATGTGTGCCTCACTAAATATCTGACTGTGCTCAAATTCACTGTCTGTGGACTCTGGCAAGCAAGACGATAATTCTACTTTCCGAGGTGGCTGGCTTTTGCGTTTCCTATTCACCTTTCCACCTGTGACACAATCAAAATTTGCCTGTGTGCTGGAATCGCAATGACCATGTTTAGATCCACCATCAGCCTGCAACTCCATCTCTTTCAATACACCATCTGTATTCATACTGCTGCTACTTATATGCAAATGAAAATTGTCTTCATTCGTCATGTCTGGTACAGTTTCATCTGCAAACTCTACATCTTCTTGTAAATCCAGCACATGTTCATGCGATTCTGGAACTGGAGTTTTGTTACTGCCCCTGAGTACAACAATGTATGGTAAGTGTTTAGTCCACAGGTTTTGGAATGAACGCAATGAAACAGCTCTATGTTTATTTTCAGAACACCATAGTTTATATTTATGATGGACGTATAACTTTGACTGTGCAGGGGACATTATAAGTAAGCCGCCACCGGCTTTACTCCCTCGCTTACGACCAAATGTAGAAAGACAATGGCTATTTGCGTATTCCCGAATGAAGTCCAAAACCCGTTCGCTGTCTTCATCGCTGAGGGCATGATGGGGAATGTTGGCTTTGTTTCCATGAATTCTTATACTTAAACCTTTCTTTTTATAGTGCTGCATTAGGGCACACAGTCGTCCTTTGCATATGCCATGTATAAACATGAAAGTTTCCCTACAAATCTGCCGCCCTTCATGATAGTAACACACTCTGCATCTCTGTCTATCCCGTCCATGGCACTTCTTGACCTTCTCTTCTCGATTAATGTTAGCAGCAATCTTTGCTAAAATCACCAAGTCTAACGACTCTTTTTTCAAAGTCAGGTGATGCAGTCTCTCTTTTCGTAGTCGGTCTTCCTGAAATAGAAACCAGCATGGCTGACCTTTGTTGAACTTGCATTCACATTTGATTTCCTTCTCAAGCTTGCTGATGACCTGAGCTTTCAGCTCCTCTTCATTGGCTGCCTCAACCTGCACAGTGCTCAGTGACTGTCTGGGGGCGGGGCTAATGCTAACAGCAGTGACAGGAGGCTTGGCTATCATCTCCCTTAGCAACGGCCATGAATTTCTGGTGGGGCATGCTGGGTAATCAGAAGCTGAGGAGGATATGCATGTATGCATAGAGGTGTAGTGTGGAGTGCTCACTGCATGAGCAATCATAGAAAGCAAAGTGGAAGTAGTTGTGGCTACTGCTTCAGTTCTCTCTGCTGATGCAAATAGATCTAAATTAGACTTGCTCTTCATGCAACTCTCCTTCTGGCATTTTAAAAGCTTTAGAGCGGGCAAACACAGTTTTGATTCAGAGTTCCTCAAAGGGTCCCCATTTTTTTCTGACTGTTGGGATAATTTTGATCTGGAATTTTCTATAGCAGATCTTCTCAGTTTAGAAGATGTCTGTGGCTTTGAAATTGTTTCATTTTGTACAGAACTTGTATGTCCATTTCTTGTTCTTTTTCTTGAAATGTTTTCCCCAATGGGCTCATTTTGTATCTTTTTTTGTGGTTTTCTTTCTTCCCCATTTGAAGAAGGATGAGTGGTAATAGTATCGATTTCACTATCGTCTATTGTATGTGATAAAACCACCTGTTTGATCAATTTATTTACTAACACATGGTTAGTATGAAGTCTTTCACTTTCTGGAGAAGAAGGTGCTGACAAAATATAGTTCTCTCCACAATTTACTTGATCACCGCAGTTGCTATTTTCCCTATCTTCGGCAACACTGCTGATTTCAGGAAAACTGAAAGTGATATCATAATCGTTGAGTGCCATCCCTGATTAGTGCTGAGATAAAAATTCATGTACAAGATCAGCAATAGATCAACAGGCTTAGCTTGAAAGAGCAAAACAAACCGTCTGCCTCCTTCTAAAAGAAATGTTAAACTGTCAGATGATCTGCTGAATGGATGCAACACCTTGACAAATCAAATTGTAACTGTTCATTAGATGATCACAGAGTTTGGAAAGATCAAATTTCAGTTGTTCAATAGAATGCATTATGTTCATGCACGTCAAATTTCAGCTGTTAAATGGGCTAGTAGTATGCTCATGCACATAAAATTCCATCTGTTCAATGGATAAACTAACTCATCACATTTCTGCTATTCAGATGATGAACTTAGCATTTCCGGCACATAAAATTTCAGCTGTTCAATGGACGAATGTAGCGCCTGAACACATCAAATTGCAACCATTCAACAAATTACCACATTTCTTGGACACCTGATGTCAACCACTGAACAGATGATCATAACCTGTGTTTGGAAACAACAAAAAATGGGTAAATTATTAAATTATTGAAAATATCCAAAGATATGCAAATGCAATAAAGTCACAGTAAAGGATCCTTTTAAATGCCTTGAAGTGTATTCCTTATATGGTGCTAGATTCATACTTTTATAGACTAATCGGCACTTGATGGGTGATATAGTAAAAATCTCACTGATCACATTTATTTAACAAAATATTTTCCGATACACATTTTAGACTGGGCTAACCTGGGAGCTCTGGTCAGTGTATCATCTCCGCATTGATGGGAGTTTGAACACACGACCACCAGGTTAGCATGTTAACCAATGAGTTACTGTGGCACCCATATATTGAAATAAGTCCATGTAATTTATTTATTAGGTCAATCATCTGAAGACTGGTGTTGCTTCTGGTCATATGCTTTCCCTGTCCCTCTTGAAGACTGGTGTTGCTTCTCATCATATCTTTTCACGGTTCCTACTGAAGACTGGTGTTGCTTCTCATCATATCTTTTCACGGTTCCTACTGAAGACTGGTGTTGCTTATCATCATACCCTGTCACTGTCCGTATAGAAGACTGGTGTTGCTTCTTATCATATCTTTTCACGGTTTCTACTGAAGACTGGTGCAGCTTCTCATCATATCCTCCCACTGCCCCTCCTGAAGACCAGTGTTGCTTCTCATATCCTCCCACTGCCCCTCCTGAAGACCAGTGTTGCTTCTCATATCCTCCCACTGCCCCTCCTGAAGACCAGTGTTGCTTCTCATATCCTCCCACTGCCCCTCCTGAAGACCAGTGTTGCTTCTCATACCCTTTCACTGTCCCTCCTGAAGACCAGTTTTGCTTCTCATACCCTTTCACTGTCCCTCCTGAAGACCAGTGTTGCTTCTCATATCCTCCCACTGCTCCTCCTGAAGACCAGTGTTGCTTCTATCCTCCCACTGCCCCTCCTGAAGACCAGTGTTGCTTCTCATATCCTCCCACTGCCCCTCCTGAAGACCAGTGTTGCTTCTCATACCCTTTCACTGTCCCTCCTGAAGACCAGTGTTGCTTCTCATACCCTTTCACTGTCCCTCCTGAAGACCAGTGTTGCTTCTCATATCCTCCCACTGCCCCTCCTGAAGACCAATGTTGCTTCTCATACCCTTTCACTGTCCCTCCTGAAGACCAGTGTTGCTTCTCATATCCTCCTACTGCCCCTCCTGAAGACCAGTGTTGCTTCTATCCTCCCACTGCCCCTCCTGAAGACCAGTGTTGCTTCTCATACCCTTTCACTGTCCCTCCTGAAGACCAGTTTTGCTTCTCATACCCTTTCACTGTCCCTCCTGAAGACCAGTGTTGCTTCTCATACCCTTTCACTGCCCCTCCTGAAGACCAGTGTTGCTTCTCATACCCTTTCACTGTCCCTCCCGAAGACCAGTGTTGCTTCTCATATCCTTTCACTGTCCCTCCCAACGCTTGGTACAGCTTCTCATCATATCCTTTTTTCACTGTCCCCCCAGTTCGCGATTCCTGGGCAAATTTTACTTTAAAATTTGGAAAATCTGTTTCTTTATTTACGCGATTTACTGAATATTCACATACATTTCACGTACCAATTGTTAGATACGGCTGAACAGTAATAACTCAAACATTAATTTCCGAATAAATCAGCTTTACTTAACAGCTCTGAAGTGTAGTACTTACTTAAGTATAATTATTTAGTGATTCGCTGTTTCTGTGTTTTCTCTCCAGGTTCTCGTTACAATTGTTGTGACCTGGTTGTACAGATTTCACTTCCGGGTCAGTGGGATTCAGGTCGTGAAGCTTTATGGTGGTTCTTTGGGGAACCTCCCAACATGATCAGATCACTTCTCGGTCTTTTGGCTAGTATCACAGTGTAGATTTATCAGAGGAGATCATCCAAATAAGACACGGGGACGTAGACCCTCAGGGGTTGGCTCTGGCCCCGAGGGGCCCTTATTATTTTTATTTTTTTTAAAATAAAATGAGCAATTAAAGACAGTTGAAATCAGTTGCCATAGAATTGGTAATGAAGTAGGTCAATATCAATTATCATCAGCCTATTAAGAGAGGTGTCAGACGGGGATGTGTAATGTCTCCAGATCTGTTTTCCCTGTATAGTGAAATATTTTCAGAAATGTACAAGATATGAAAGAAATCATCATTGGAGGAAGAAACATCAACATTAGATATGCAGATGATACAGTCTTCTTTTTCTTCTGCGTTCATCCGGAGTTTTTTTTTTTCTTTTCCGGACGTGATTGCGTTGTGCCTGTTTACAGCAGAGCTGCGTTATTGCGCCGTTAGGCCGACACATCCGACTTCTGCGGGCATTTGTTGACCGGGTTAACCTTCCCGTGTGATACAGTCTGATTACAGTATTGATTGCAGACAATGAGCAGGATCTGCTACATTTAGTAGAAGCGGTTGTTGCACACGGTGAACAACTAGGTTTAGAATTAAATTGTAAGAAGACACACATTATGGTCGTCACTACGAAGAAGGAAATACCACAATGTAATATATAAGTGGCGGACAGTAAGAGCATTGCATTGCTGATCCGGCAGCTTCTGCAGCTTGTATTGTTCCAGACGTATTGGTGCTTCCTTTCCTCTGGAGTACACTAGACAGGACGAGAGGGGGATCATGCTGCATGGGCAACACATGGTCTCTAAATTCAGCCCAGGCTTTGTGTTATTGAGAGGTATAACTCCATTTTACAAACTATCGTCTGTCAAGACGGTAAGGTGCCGGTCAATATATAAGTAAATGGGAATATTCTTAAACAAGTGAATCGGTACAATTATCCCGGAACAGTCATAACATCTGATGGGAGATGCCTTGAAGAGATTAGAACAAGAATCGCCGTGGCGAAGGTATGCTTTTGGCTTTTGCAATATGAAAAACATACTGACCAATAAAAAGATATCATTTGCAACGAGAAAGAGTGTTGAGGTGCTACATAGAATATGTGCCTTTGTATGGATATGAAGCGTGGACAATGGTCAAACAGGCTGAAAAACATCTGATGGCTTTAGATATGTGGTTTCTGAGGAAAATGCAAAGAATACCATGGACAGACAGAAAAACCAATGACCAAGTCCTACAAGAAACAAATGAAAATCGTAAATTGATTAGAGAAATTAAACGTACACACTCAACATTTTTGGGTCACATTATAAGAAGAAATACATCGGAGAACTTGGTGATAACTGGCAAGATCAAGGGGAAGAGAACAAGCGGAAGACAGAGAAGTAAATACCTGGATGGATTGGCCACTTGGCATGGTCGAGACAGGAACACTGAGCTGATCCACGACTCTTCTGATCGAGTGAGATGGCAAAACATGACCGCCCACTCTTATTGGCATGACACATGATGAGATTTATCGGAGGCGGTCATCGGAATGACACACAGGGACGTGGAACCTCGTGTAGTGGCTGGGGAACAGCGAGCCCTCATTTAAAACAAAAAAATAAAATCAGCAACTAAAGTCAATCTTTATCAGTGGTTCTCAACCTTTTTTGGCCCATGCACCTCTTCACCATATGTTCAAAATCTCATCCTTATAAATCCCCACCCCACCCCTACACAGTATACGTAAAAGTGGAAGCTAAATTTAATAACACATACTAGAACAAGTCATGACGTCTACATAATACGTGATTTGCGAGTCTACTTTCGTTATGAAACGAATTTCAGAAGGACGAGAAGTACAGAACCGTGAAGAATGGAGGGAAAAACAATAGGCCTATCAAGTAATCGGTTCTCGTATTAACGCGATCTTGAAATAATCTTACTCCCCCCCCCCCCCCCCCTTTCCAACCCACATAAACCATAAAATTGCACCCTGGGGTGGGGGAGGGATTCCCCACCGATTGAGAACCACTGATCTACATTATACTGCTGATTGCTTCGACCGTGGTCACTGGGGGGGGGGGGGGATATTTTTACCCTGGACTCTACAAACAACACCTGGATAGACACACCAGCTATGCCGGACCTCGACAAGAGGGAGGAGACTCAGAACAAGCTCCGTTGCTAACTAGACGATATATCAATCAATCAGTCAGGTGGCGTCTCCACAATGAAGGTTGGCTGCAATGGATCTCCAACACAGTCTGTCTCTCGCCCTGACTGTACATTCTGTCAGATTGATGCCATAGCAAAGTCTGAATACCCACACAAATCACCACCGCTAGAAAGTGGACGAAGGCAAAGCTCAGTGCTCACTGAAAGTCTGGTGTTTTCATCTCATCTCATCATGTTCCTCTTGTACCTTGCGGTGTCGAGGTGAAGTATAAACAGCGGGAGAGTGCCCAGTTATGGGCTTCATCTATCGATATTCAGATGGACTCTGTTATTCCCTCCCCCAACGTTTACATGGTCGGCCTCCCCCTCTGTTTCCCTCTGGTCTGTACATCATTGCTTGTTATGGTATACTGTTAGTTGGTAACCTACTTGCATGGCCAAACCATTTGACTTGCTGCCTTCTAATAAAAACTAGTGTAGCTATAACCCCCACTTTAGTCCTGATTTCTTAATTTCTGATCTTATCTCTTCTTGATACACTGAGTATTCTTCTCAGGAATCTTATTTCTGTTATTGTGATTTTTCTTTTCTCTTTTTCTGTCATTGTCCAGATTTGGCATTGGTAACATAGAGTTGGTAGGAAGATTGTGTTGTAATTATTGATGTAGCTATAAAATAAAAGCGTCGTAAAAACGTCAATGATATTCATTTGGAGAAAGCTAGTTTGTCTGGCGAATTTATGTTCGAATCCCCACAAAGGCTGGGGTTAATTAAGCTGGCTTCTAAGTTGACCAAACATAAAATGGACACCATGAAATGTGAGAATTAATGGTAGCCAATATGATTATTTACCGCATCGCGTGCTGATTGATCTATAAATCTATAGGGATGGACCCAATAGCCAACACACCTCTTGGCGTACAAACGGCTCCTTTACTTACATTTCTGGCTTTTTACAGAAATTCAAACCGGCAGGCAACAGCCACTACACTGGCGCAGTTACCATTCAACGGCTGGGTGAAAAATAGTAATATACACCACACACATACAGAAAAACATCATCAAAATAGCAAATGACAGTGAGGGTTGAAGAGTCATGATCAGTGATATAATATATACTCCAGATTAGGCATCTGAAGAACGGACGTTCTCATCATCTCATCTTGTTTAACTTGAACCTTGCGGTGTCGAGGTGAAGCATTAACAGCGGGATGAGTGCACATGTATGGGCTTCATGTATCGATATTCCCTCTGTCCATCGTTTACACGGTCGACCTTTTCTTCTGGTTCCATTTGGTCTGTACATCATTGCTTGTTGTGGTATACTGTCAGACTAGTAGTTATGTGGCCAAACCATTTAATATGTTAAGCTATTGCAACAACAATCCAATAAGCTAATTTATAATAGAAGTGGAATTATGTAACGCTATGTGTTGTAGAATGTTTCCTGTAAGTATCAGTGTAATTTTGTTAGAGGAGCGGCTGGCCGAGTGGCTAAGAATGCCATCCTAACCTGCAGTTCGTGGCGACTGCACTAGCTAGGCAGCCTCAATTCCTCAGGCTCAAGACCCCCCCCCCCTCCCTACACTGAAAGGCAGTATGTTTGCTGCTGGCTTTAGCCCTAACGTCCATTGTGTCACTTATGGTCGTGTTCTAATAAAGCTTATCGGTTTTACTTCCCGTGTTTGTTGATTCACTCAATGTAATTTCTAATCGGTATGTCTGTGTATGTGACTGAATGTCTGTCTGTGTATGTTTGTTTCTGCATGCACGTCCTTGTATGTCTCTCTGTGTAAGTGCTTATGACTGCATGTCTGTCTGTCTATGTGTCTGCATGTACGTTCTTGTATGACAATTTCTTAGTATTGACCCCACAATACAGCCAGAAGACAACCTCTTAGTACTGACCCCACAATACAGCCAGAAGACAACCTCTTAGTACTGACCCCACAATACAGCCAGAAGACAACCTCTTAGTACTGACCCCACAATACAACCAGAAGACAATCTGTTAGTACTGACCCCATAATACAACCAGATGACAACCTCTTAGTACTGACCCCACAATACAACCAGAAGACAATCTGTTAGTACTGACCCCATAATACAACCAGATGACAACCTCTTAGTACTGACTCCACAATACAACCAGAAGACAATCTGTTAGTACTGACCCCATAATACAACCAGATGACAACCTCTTAGTACTGACCCCACAATACAGCCAGAAGACAACCTCTTAGTACTGACCCCACAATACAGCCAGAAGACAACCTCTTAGTACTGACCCCATAATACAACCAGATGACAACCTCTTAGTACTGACCCCACAATACAGCCAGAAGACAACCTCTTAGTACTGACCCCACAATACAGCCAGAAGACAACCTCTTAGTACTGACCCCATTAATACAGCCAGATGACAACCTCTTAGTACTGACCCCACAATACAGCCAGAAGACAACCTCTTAGTACTGACCCCACAATACAGCCAGATGACAACCTCTTAGTACTGACCCCACAATACAGCCAGAAGACAACCTCTTAGTACTGACCCCATAATACAGCCAGATGACAACCTCTTAGTACTGACCCCATAATACAGCCAGAAGACAACCTCTTAGTACTGACCCCACAATACAGCCAGAAGACAACCTCTTAGTACTGACCCCACAATACAGCCAGAAGACAACCTCTTAGTACTGACCCCACAATACAGCCAGAAGACAACCTCTTAGTACTGACCCCATAATACAACCAGATGACAACCTCTTAGTACTGACCCCACAATACAGCCAGAAGACAACCTCTTAGTACTGACCCCACAATACAGCCAGAAGACAACCTCTTAGTAGTGACCTCACAATACAACCAGAAGACAATCTGTTAGTACTGACCCCATAATACAACCAGATGACAACCTCTTAGTACTGACCCCATAATACAACCAGATGACAACCTCTTAGTACTGACCCCACAATACAACTCTCGTAGCAGATGTTCTTTGATGTAGGGCCAGTGCTGGTAGTTGACAGTGTTGGATTCTAACGAGATGGCTGAACATTTGATCTTCTGCCTTTCAATAAACCCTTAGTAATGACCCAAAAGGGCTACCATGAAGAAACTCTTAGTATTGACTCACAGGTAAATTAGCCCTCTTAGCAATGATCCCAGTGGTTGACTATAGAATTATGTTTAACTATCAAATCCTTCGCTACACACTACTTTTGGGGATGATGTAGCTGCATAGCTGCACAACATATCAGTTCCCTCAGTGTTTTGATAAAAAGTTAGTAGCTTGTCCTTTACAGGACATCACAGTCAACCCCAGTATTTTTTGGCCATTTATGATCTACAATGCGCGTTTACATTCAGTACATTGTCTTGTGTGACCACTAAACCAAACTTATACAATATTATACTACTGTATTAACAACAAACAACTCAGAATCAAAAAGGCATTTTCAAATTTATTTTAAGTCAATCGAGAAGGGCCGGCTGTGAGCTTACTTCTCAGAAGTATAGATATGTGCCAATATATTACTAATCCCTCCCAGACATCTTATTAAAACCACGGCTCCCCTCTGCCGTGCGTCCACCTTGACGAGGTAGAGGGGCTTGAGCGTTCCAATGACCCCAAGAGCTATGCCGACGGTAGCACAGCTACTGGTAGGGTCACCCATGTCGGACAGGTCAAGGGAGAGGGACCAGACGAAGTGACGCACAAACCTGCTGCCTTGTAGGTAGACTGGGGACAGTCAAAGGCTAGGGAAAGCATCCCGAACAAATGCTTGTCGAAATCGGATGTACTGAGCCACAGGCTTGACAAAGAAGTGCAACGTAACTTTATCATTTCATGATGCCACAGATGAAAATTAATCGTTATGGTGCTAATCCCGTGAAGTCCCATCAGGCGGTGATAGTGCCGGGCCCCCTGCCTCGAGGGGGTCCACCCATGACTACTGGTGGTCACCTTCCCCTGTGCTGTGGAGTCAAGGCACAGAGGAGTAGGTTAAGAGCTATTGACCAAACACCCCGGACACTCAACATACTACAATGGAATGCAGAAGGAGTTTATAACAAGAAAGCCTCCCTAACACAGCGTCTTCATAAAGATAGAATAGATGTGGCATGCATTCAAGAGACACACCTCAACGCCAATCGCACATTTTCAGTCGAGGGATATCAGGCCACACGTTTCGACCGCGAAGGACACAAAGGAGGAGTTGTAATACTTACACGAAATACAATACCTTGCAGCGAAGTATCTGTGATCTCTGACAACCAAACGGAAATTATAGGTGTTGATATAATGATAAAGGACGTGAAAATAAGAATTTACAATCTATATAGCCCGGCAGATAAGGATCTTACACTCTCAAACATGGAAATAACTGACACAAATTGCATTGTTGTCGGAGACTTTAATAGCCGTTCAGAAAGATGGGGATACCCAGATACTGACAAAAGAGGAGATGAAGTGGAGGACTGGGAAATAGACTCAAATCTCCATCTACTCAACAAAGCGGATGACACACCGAGCTTCTACTCCAGAAGATGGATTACCACTTCTACTCCAGACTTAGCTTTCTGCACAGGAGACATCCTCCACAAAATCGATCGCCATGTGCTGGACCAATTAGCAGGTAGTGACCACAGACCAATCAAGCTTGTAATAAATATGGAGTATGTTCCACAGGAGCAAAAGCCTTTGCCCCGCTGGAATTACAAACGAGCAGATTGGGACAGATTTGCCACACTAACAGACAAATATTGTGAAAACATAAATACACGATATGGCAACATGAAGCAAATGGTGGAAAGTCTAAACAGAGCAATAATACAGGCAGCCACTGAGTCCATTCCAAGAGGAGCGAGGAAAAATTACAAACCATACTGGACTGAAGAACTACAATTTTTGGAGGACAAAGTTGAAGATGCCAGGAAGACCGCAGAGAGAGAACAAACAATTGAAGCGAATACCTCTCTCAAAGCCATCTCAGCAAAATATAAAAGAACAGTAAATCAAACAACAAGAGATCGTTGGAGGGAAAAAACAGAAAACCTGAATTTTGGCAGGGATGGAAACAAACTATGGAAACTAGTGAAAGCCATGAACAATGAAGGACCTAGAAACAAACAAATAACAATTAAACAAGGAAATGCCTTGCTTACAGGAAAAAAGGCTGCAAATGCACTAATGGAACACTATGCCAATGCAAACCACATTGATATTACAACTGAACAGAAGAAAGCAATCAAAGACAAACAGATACATCATAGAAATACAGAGACAGCAGCAGAATATATGATGGCAAATCTAACAATGGAAGAAATGGAACAGGCAATGAATACCCTAAAAAAGAAGAAATCACCAGGAAAGGATGGAATCACAAATGAAATGCTAATAGGACTAGGCACCAAGGCAAAGAAGAAACTACTAGCAGTCCTAAATAACAGCTGGAAGAGAGGAATAGTCCCACAGGCATGGAAGGAAGCTATACTAATACCAGTCCCAAAGAAAGGAAAAGACCTGGAAGAACCAAATGGCTATCGACCTATCAGTCTACTTAGCTGTGTAGGAAAATTAATGGAACGCATTATCAATGGCAGGCTAACATGGCATCTGGAAGAAAACAAACTCTTAACACCACACCAAGCAGGATTCAGAAAGTACAGATCCACTGAAGATCAAATAACCTATATAGCTCAGGAAATAGAGGATGCCTTCCAAGAGAAAAAGCACACACTAGCAGTCTGGATAGATTTAGAAAAAGCATTTGATAAAGTATGGAAGGAAGGACTGAAAGTAAAACTGCAAAACATGCATGTTTGTGGAAAAATGTATAAATGGATCAGCCACTACCTTGAGAACAGAACTGCCAGGACAAAAGTACAAGGACAAACAAGCAAAATGATGCTGCTGGAGCAAGGTGTCCCCCAAGGAGGAGTTCTTTCACCAACATTATTCCTAGCATATATAAATGACATCACAGAAAATTTTCCAGCCAGAGTACACACATCCTCCTTTGCAGATGACCTAGCCATATGGACATCTGAAGAATATATTAGCACAGCTAACAGCAGAATACAGCAAGCCTTATTAGCGCTAGAGGACTGGTCAAAATCATGGCTAGTGAAGATAAGTGAGGAGAAAACAACATGCACAGTGTTCTCCCTCTCAAATAAACCTCAGCAACCTAAGCTGGTATTGAATGGAAAAATATTGCGCCATGAAGAAAATCCAAACTATCTAGGAGTCACCTTTGATCGTCGCCTGACATGGAAGACACAGGTTGAGAAAAATCGAACAAGAGCAAGGCAGAGAATGGCAATCATGAAAAAGCTTGCTGGTACAATGTGGGGAGCAGATGAGAAAGTTCTCAAGAAGTTATATACTGGACGGGTGAGGCCAGTACTGGAATATGGCATTGCAGCTTGGGCAACAGCAGCTAAGTCAAACTTTAACAAAATAAGTAGAGTCCAAAACCAAGGAATGCGAATCATAACTGGAAGCCTGAAGACAACGCCTATTAATGAACTAGAAAAGATCACTTGTTTACAACCAATGCAGGATAGAAGAGATAGCAGAGCCCAGCAACAAGCAGAAAAATTTAGAAGATTGACAGACCACCCTATGTACAACAGATTTAATGGTTTTGGAAAGGGAAGACTGAAGCGTAGCAACTTTGTAGAAACTGCAAAACGAAGGATTAGGGCAGATCCTATTCTTAACATATCAACAGTCAAGCCCATACACAATGCACACAAGTTCCCAGCTTGGCGACAGCAGCAACTGCCTGAGATGATAGAAAACATTCCTGGTATTGAGAAAAAGAACACTCAGCATGAAACCGAAAGAAGAGAAATAACCCTAAACTACATAAAAGAACATTACCCAAGCAGGAATTGGACCCATGCATATACAGATGGATCAGCCAAAAATTCAATAGAGAATGGAGGAGGAGGAGTTCTCCTAAATTTAAAAAATGGAGTGAAAAAAACACATTCAATGGCAACTGGAAAATTTTCAAGTAACTTCAGAGCGGAGGTAGAGGCTCTGAAAACTGCAGCAGAAATGCTCCTGATGGAGGAAAATAAAGAGAAGCAAATAGCTATCTTCACAGATGCAAAGTCAGCTGTCTCAATACTGAAGAGCAATAACAGCACAGAACTAACTGACCTAAGAGCAGCACTCCATGGTCTATGCCAGAAATCCAAAAAAGTTGTAATACAGTGGATCCCATCACATTGCAGTATACCTGGAAACGAAGAGGCTGACAGACTGGCAAAAGAGGGCGGACGACTACCACAGCCTGACATAGACATAACCTATAATGAGGCAAAGAGGTTGATAAAAAGCACTTATAGAACCAAATGGGAATCAGAGCATCCAGGCCATCAGAAGGATGATGCATATTACAAACTCGACCGAAGAGAACAAGTAGCAATCTTCAGACTCCGCACAGGACATAACAGGCTGAAATACCACTTGTTCAATAAACTAAAGATAGGAGATACCGATGAATGTAATTGTAGAACTGGAAAAATGACAGCAAAACATTTGCTGCAGGATTGCCCAACGTATGCAGAACAGAGAAAGATATTTTGGCCCACACCTGCTTCATTTGAGGACAAGCTCTATGGAGATATTAACAAGCTTAAGTTGACCGCAGCTTACTTTAACTATATACAGGTTGACATTTAAAGGTGCATGAAGACCCAGAGGCATGAAATGGAATATTGCTTGGATAGCAAATCCATTATGTGGAAAGTCCAAATCGAAAGCTCGCTGTGTGGGCTTCATAAAAGGTGGAAAAGTGTCCTAGTGGCATGAAATGGAATATTGCTTGGATAGCAAATCCATTACGTGGAAAGTCCGAATCAAAAGCCCATTGTGTGGGCTTCATAAAAGGTGGAAAAGTGTCCTTGTGGCATGAAATGGAATATTGCTTGGATAGCAAATCCATTACGTGGAAAGTCCGAATCAAAAGCCCACTGTGTGGGCTTCATAAAAGGTGGAAAAGTGTCCTAGTGGCACGAAATGGAATATTGCTTGGATAGCAAATCCATTACATGGAAAGTCCGAATCGAAAGCTCACTGTGTGGATGTCATCTGCAGACTGCATACTTCTGGTTTCCGGAAGAACAGCCTATGGTGAACGGAAGGCCCAATATACGGAAGTGAGGCTAAGCAGCCATGTGCAGGACGTGACGATTCCTTGGGTGAGCCCAGTACCAGAGCGCTATGTATCGGCTCTGCAAGTATGGACAACCCCTGCCTTCCCTTGAGGGCTGACCAGGATCTTTGGCTGTTCTATATGGACCAGCTGGGATGGGGGATAACACCACAACAGTGAGAGTCAAACGTCCTAAGAAACCCCCGGGAAGGTTAACCCGGTCAACAAATGCCAGCAGAAGTCGGATGTGTCGGCCTAACGGCGCAAGAACGCAGCTCTGCTGTAAACAGGCACAACGCAATCACATCCGAAAAAAAACTCCGGATGAACGAAGAAGAAGAAGAAGAAGAAAACCACGGCTTATGTAGCAAGAACCATGCCTGAAATGCCCTATGCCACAGGATACATTCAGACATTTCCATCATTTAAAAAAAAAAAACACACATTTCTGAGTTATTCAACAAAATTATTATGCAGTATTTGTAACTCTTAGCAAGGTAAAGGTAGTTTCATAGGAGATACTGGGAAAACATCCTCTTAGTACTCATCCCACAATGCAAGCAGGAAGAAACCCTCTCTTGGTGCTGACCCCACAATACAACCAGGAAGAAATCCTCACTTAGTACTGACCCTCCCCAATATAACCAGGAAGAAACCCTCTCTTAATAATGACCCCACAATACAACTGAGAAGACAGCCTCTTAGTACTGACTTCACAATACAACCAGGAAGACAACCTCTTAGTACTGACCCCACAATACAACCAGGAAAACAGCCTCTTAGTACTGACTCCACAATACAACCAGGAAGACAACCTCTTAGTACTGACCCCACAATACAACCAGGAAAACAGCCTCTTAGTACTGACTCCACAATACAACCAGGAAGATAACCTCTTAGTACTGACTCCACAATACAACCAGGAAGACAACCTCTTAGTACTGACTCCACAATACAACCAGGAAGACAACCTCTTAGTACTGACTTCACAATACAACCAGGAAGACAACCTCTTAGTACTGACTCCACAATACAACCAGGAAGACAGCCTCATAGTACTGACTCCACAATACAACCAGGAAGACAATCTCTTAGAACTGACTCCACAATACAACCAGGAAGACAGCCTCTTAGTACTGACTCCACAATACAACCAGGAAGACAGCCTCTTAGTACTGACTCCACAATACAACCAGGAAGACAGCCTCATAGTACTGACTCCACAATACAACCAGGAAGACAATCTCTTAGAACTGACTCCACAATACAACCAGGAAGACAGCCTCTTAGTACTGACTCCACAATACAACCAGGAAGACAGCCTCTTACTACTGACTCCACAATACAGCCAGGAAGACAATCTCTTAGAACTGACTCCACAATACAACCAGGAAGACAATCTCTTAGTACTGACTCCACAATACAACCAGGAAAACAACCTCTTAGTACTGACTCCACAATACAACCAGGAAAACAACCTCTTAGTACTGACTCCACAATACAACCAGGAAGACAATCTCTTAGAACTGACCCCACAATACAACCAGGAAGACAATCTCTTAGAACTGACTCCACAATACAACCAGGAAAACAACCTCTTAGTACTGACCCCACAATACAACCAGGAAGACAACCTCTTAGTACTGACTCCACAATACAACCAGGAAGACAACCTCTTAGTACTGACTCCACAATACAACCAGGAAGACAGCCTCTTAGTACTGACTCCACAATACAACCAGGAAGACAATCTTTTAGAACTGACTCCACAATACAACCAGGAAAACAACCTCTTAGTACTGACTCCACAATACAACCAGGAAGACAATCTCTTAGAACTAACTCCACAATACAACCAGGAAGACAATCTCTTAGAACTGACTCCACAATACAACCAGGAAGACAGCCTCTTAGTACTGACTCCACAATACAACCAGGAAGACAGCCTCTTACTACTGACTCCACAATACAGCCAGGAAGACAATCTCTTAGAACTGACTCCACAATACAACCAGGAAGACAATCTCTTAGTACTGACTCCACAATACAACCAGGAAAACAACCTCTTAGTACTGACTCCACAATACAACCAGGAAAACAACCTCTTAGTACTGACTCCACAATACAACCAGGAAGACAATCTCTTAGAACTAACTCCACAATACAACCAGGAAGACAGCCTCTTAGTACTGACCCCACAATACAACCAGGAAAACAACCTCTTAGTACTGACTTCACAATACAACCAGGAAAACAATCTCTTAGAACTGACCCCACAATACAACCAGGAAGACAATCTCTTAGAACTGACTCCACAATACAACCAGGAAAACAACCTCTTAGTACTGACCCCACAATACAACCAGGAAGACAACCTCTTAGTACTGACTCCACAATACAACCAGGAAGACAACCTCTTAGTACTGACCCCACAATACAACCAGGAAGACAACCTCTTAGTACTGACCCCACAATACAACCAGGAAGACAATCTCTTAGTACTGACCCCACAATACAACCAGGAAGACAACCTCTTAGTACTGACACCACAATACAACCAGGAAGACATCATCTTAGTACCAACCCTAATATAACCAGAAGAAAATCATCTTAGCACTGATTCCAATAAAACCAGGAAGAAACCCTCTCAATAATGACACCACAGAGCAACCAGGAAGACATTCTAAGTGTATACATGCATAAACCACCCCGTTCACAAGTCCATGGTTAGAAGCACGTTATGCCATGACTGGTAACAGTAAACATGAAACTCATTCCTGTAGATCACTTTATAACTGAAAAGTCCACAATTAGTGAACACACAGATTTCCAGAAGTGACTTGTAGAAATACAGGATTGGAATACGAGCCATACATTCTATTTAATCTGGACTTATCGAGTCCCAATTGCTGGATCCTTTCTATGTGGAGCGATATTTGAGCTACCTCGTGTGGCATACTGTGTACTAAGAGTTAACGAAGGGATAAATAATGTGTGACCTTTGCAATCAACCCCATTCTCAGGTTGATCTACTAGGTAATTTTACGTTCCGTAGTTTGCCATTGCTTTCTGGATAAGAAAATGTTTAAGTCCAAGTGGTCCAAGTGGTGGTTGTAGCCGGTACCCTGCCATCAGTGCACCAGAAGTTTAAGCGCAAGTGCTTTACTCCCCACGGCTTTGTGGACCTCTAATGAAGGGAAATAGCCTAAATTGTTTATATAAAACATAACATTTAATAAACAACAACATTTCAAAACAGACTATGTTAAATATTTTCATTTATTAAATAAAAGGATAGTTTATAAGTCGTGGTCTAACAGTTTAATGCATTACATGATGTTTTCATGAATTCTCATAGAGTGAAAGACAGAATCACTGTTGTGGAGCTCATAGAGAGAACTAAGCAAAAACTGGTGAATCAGGAGGTGAGGTGAAGAATAGGACAAACATTGATAAATCCTGAGAATAGGATAACGAGGAAGTCCTTTGTCACGTGCTGAGAGGGAGATCTAAAAACACAGGAGAAGAGAATTAGAGACAGGGATGAATAATCTAAGGAAAGAGCTGCAGGAAACTGCAAAAGATAGAACGACTTGGAGTGAGTTGGTGAGAGCCTATGATCAAATAGGCGATAGGGAGCAGAAAAAATAGAGAGTATGAGAGAAAAAGAAGAGAGGGAAAATAAGAAAGAAGAGAGAGTAAGAGATAAAGTAGAGAGAGAGAGAGAAAGAAGGGAGAGAGTAAGAGAGAGAGAGAGAAATGAGAGAATACAAGAGAGAGAAAAAGAAGAGAGCTACTTTATGATAAAGGCGATGTGGTGAAAGCTCTCTGGAATCGGGTTGACGTACAGCTGAACAGACAGAGTACCTGTATCTGGAAAGGCTGGCTCAGAGGAGCATGAGGTGATGGTCTGGACGATACTGAAAGTGTAGAGGAAAAACCTGGTGAATTGTCAATCACATTGCGGCTGGAATAATAAGCATGGGAAATCTTTGGTGGCTTTTGAAGAGGGAGACAGATGATGTGTGTCCCTTAAATTCAGTATTCAGACTACGTGGCAACACTGCCATGATGGCCATACACAACAACAACAACAACAGCCCCGTTAACTTGCAGTCAACAACACCACCATCTTCCATTTTCACCATCAAGCGTTGTGGGGAAGAACAGTTGACGTTCCGACACCCAAGGGATGATTGCATAATGTCTTTGATGTCATCAATCCATTTTCTTCTCGGGCACCCTTTTGCTCTCGTATCACATCTTCTTTAATGTAGTGCCATTGCTGGTAATTGATGGTATTGCATTCTAATGAGATGGCCGAACCATTTGATCTTCTGCCTTTCAATAAGATGTTAATCCCACTGTCTGATAACATAATTTCTTATTCAGTCTTGGATAGTTAGGTTGGCAACTCTCCTCAAACATCTCATCTCACAGGTGTTGATTTTGCATGAGTAATTTGGATAATGTTGAAATCTGACATTGGTACCAAAGGATTGGTGTGAATATGTTATTTATTATCAGTCATTTTGTGGACATAGGTATATCATAGCCGGCCACAACAAGTCCTGTTTAACCTGTAGTAATGAATGCAAACACAGAATCGAACAACTTCCTTTCGTCAAAAACTACATGGGAATGTCAAGAGCCTGAAATTAGCTAGGGCTTTAAGGGAGTTGTGCTTGCCTGCTGGCCAAAGGTCATGAGTTTGAATCCATACGAGGACAGATTTTAAAAACGGACCTGGATTTCAAGGTCAACCAAGCCTAAATTGGTACCAGGAAATACGCTGGCAAGTAAAGGTGTCCATTGGTAGCCCTCTTAAATCTACTATATTCTAGTCTGTTCCTGTTCAGGCTGCTCTACTCTGGTCTAGTTTTTCTGTCTGCTCCACTCTAGTCTACCCCACTTCAATCTACTTTGTTTGTATATGTTTATGTGAGCATAGATGAAGAGGCAGAATGTTGGTAATCAAATGTCTTTGTGATTTGGCCTCTTGCAGTACTTTCATACTGGACTTCTTTGCCAACCAATGGAATTCTTAGCATTTCGTATAGAAACCACATCTCTGTGGTTTATTTCTACTTTCTTTATTCTGATAACTCGAGGTGAATGTGTGTGTGTGAAAATAATGACAACATAATCACAAGAGTATTGCTTTCACAGGAGGCAAATATATACATCTTGTATAAAACAGATATGTTGTCAGATTTAGCATGTCTGATTAAATGTAAGATATACAATGACATATGACACATAGATCAATACATATAGGGAATAACCAATCGCACTTGAGGCATCAATTGGTGTACATGAAGACAGCCAATCACACATGGCTCTCTCATTGATAAAAATTAAGAATAGCCAATCACACTTGAGACATTAATTGATATACATGAAAACAGCCAATCACACATGACACCCTGATGAGTATACATGAAGAACAGCCAATCACACAAAGGCATGCTGACAGGTACACATGAAGAACAGCCAATCACAGTAGACATGCTGAGGTACACATGAAGAACGACCAATTACAATAGACGACCAATTACAATAGGCATGCTGAGGTTCACATGAAGAACAGCCAATCATAACAGGTATGCTGATTGGTACACATGAAGAACAGCCAATAACACATGACACTCTGATGAGTAAATATGAAGAACAGCCAATCACACACAGGCATGCTGATTGGTACACACGAAGAATAGCCAATCACAACAGGCATGCTGATTGGTACACAAGAAGAATAGCCAATCACAACAGGCATGCTGATTGGTACACAAGAAGAATAGCCAATCACAACACAGGCATGCTGATTGGTACACAAGAAGAACAGCCAATCACACACAGGTATGCTGACTGGTATACATGAAGAACAGCCAATCACAATAGGCATGCTGAGGTACACATGAAGAACAGCCAATCATAACAGGTATGCTGATTGGCACACATGAAGAACAGCCAATAACACATGACACTCTTATGAGTAAATATGAAGAACAGCCAATCACACACAGGTATGCTGACTGGTACACATGAAGAACAGCCAATCACACATAGGCATGCTGATTGGTACATGCGAAGAACAGCCAATCACACACAGGTATGCTGACTGGTACACATGAAGAACAAAGAACAGACAACCACACATGTGTGTTACCTGAGTAAGAAAGAGTTAATAAACATGAAGAAAAGATAACCCCATGAAGGATATTGATGTATAGGTGTAAAGAACTGAGCCTTTGCAAAAAATTAGGTGAGATGAGCAATTCCCTTCCTCACCAGATAATCTCTAGAAAATTTTGATAATGATACATCCAGTGTACATCCAATGCCATTTTTACAAGACTCAGTGGACTTCAAAGCCGTACAGTGAAAGTTATACAAGAGACAACAATGCAGACATCATCCTCAAGTGCCTTGCTTCAATGTAGATATAGACACTATATATATTTCAGGAAATGACAGAATAAAACATTCTCAAAGCCATACTGATGGTGGTGGTTGCTGGGGGAGAAAGAGGAGAGAAATACCCTCACTATGAGGAAATAACTGAGACCTCTGTTATAATAGGTAAGGATGCTAACCACTGTACCAATACAACTGAATGTTTTTAAACAGAACTGCAAATACACATAAAATAGTCGATAACACAACATCTGCAATTTTTTTATAATAATTTAAAAAAAAAATTACAAAAAAAATACAAATATAAATTTTTGTAACTTATTACCAGACATACAAATGTTAAGATTAATTAACTTTTAAGCATATAAATGTTAAATTAATTAACTTTCAATCATACAAATGTTGAAATCATTCACTTTCAATCACAATCAAAGGTTAAGATTAATTTTTAATCATTCAAATGTTAAGATTAATTAACTTGTAATAAAACCCAAGAAACTATTAACTACAATTATTACTGTTTCCTGCCTGAATCACAGAACAATTGACAGCATTTAGCTCCCAAAACAAATCAGGCAAATCAAACACACAACTACATAAACATCACTAGAGCAATCATAAACATTACATTACAACTTATCTCTGGAATGCTCATAAAGTGTTCACGTATCACAGGTGGTTTTAAAAACACACAAGATTTACATCTCTCAGTTCACAGTAAACATAGAATAATCAATCATTATGGCATTTAGTTTATACTGTGATAATTGGGTGGCCAAGTAGATATGGCATATGTCTCACACATTAGAGACAGGGTTCAAATCACTGGCAAGGCATATGAGTTTTATCTTCTTCTGTCTTTTATGCCCTAACTGAATGTAGGACCTCAACCAATTCATGCCCAGCCGTTCTATAGCTTTCTTTTTTCTATAGCTCTGTCCTTGAACTTCCCATAATATTCACTCCTGTCTTAATTCCCTTCTATGTGTTCCTATATTATTCACTTTTGTCTGTAATTCCCTTCTATGTGTTCCTATATTATTCACTTTTGTCTGTAATTCCTTTCTGTGTTCCCATATTATTCACTTTTGTCTGTAATTCCCTTCTATATGTGTTTTTAGGCCTTCCTCTACTTCCTTTGCCCTGTGGTTTACAGAAAGTGATTTTTATCCATCAGAAGTCAAGTAAGTATTTAAAAGTCCCAACCCCTGTGATCAATCCTTGGGCATGCAGCCTTACTCTCTCTAGCCCATGTCGACCACAGAGGTGGCAAAGCCAAACCCATGGAAGCATCTCTGTGGGTGCAAGCTGTGAATACAGACTGGGTGTCCAGTATGGCTAACATTTCAAAGATCACTGTGCCGCTCCACAGATGTGAATCTAAGGTACTGGTTTCCTCTGAGTAGTTGCTGACACAGATCACCCGTTGCATGAGGCGCTGGACGCAGTTAAGGGTCAGCGACTGATAAGAGGGAAATCATGGATGGCTCAGGCGAAGGATACGATCAGACAGGTGTGCCTCTTGGAGAACATTAGGCGAGGAGAGGAGTGGGTCAGAGTGCCAGTGGAGCAGTTAGACTTGTACATAAGTATAATCACATTGAGCCGGGAGTGCAGGGAGTGGCCAGCAGGTGCCACGGAAGTGGAAATCCAGCAACTAATTCAGGATAATGCTCGCCCGGGTGATGTGATTATCTACACAGATGGTTCGGTGTTGAGAGGTAGTAGAAGTGCCTGGGGGTTCTTGGCAAAGGCTAACGGTCAACGTTTGGTGCAGGAGAGCCTGGCATGTGATACCAAAACATCTAGCTTAAGAATGGAGGTGGAGGCAGTCAGTGCAGCTTTCCGTTGGATGGAGAATATGATACACACACACATTGTGATTGTAACTGACTCAGAAAGCATGCTGAGTAGGGTGAGGACAGGCAAGCTTCGTGCAGCTTCGCTTCGAAAGTCACGGGTGGCAAGCTTTGTCTGGATCTGTTCTCCGGGGCATGCTGGTGTACTGGGGAATGAACAGGCAGACAGATTGGCTGGCTCTGTAAAACTTGGTGGAGTATTGATGCATGATAAGGCAGACGTGTTGCGGCCTTGTGGGAGCACGTTTACACCTCGGAGGAGCAAATGGATCACCATGGTTTGGCAAGAATGCGACACCGAGGAGTGATTAGGGGATCTGGCCGATGCTCGACGCTTAGAGGAAAGGCGAGACGCACATATAATCAGATTGCTACAGGTAATATTGGGATTGGAACTCTTCGCTGGCTTCTGAGGATGGGTATGGAGCGATTATGGGAATGCCCTGATTGCTGTGATGTCAGTTCCTAAATCAATCAATCAATCAGGTACTGGTCTTCCATACCTCGCTGGTTCTTGTGCCTGGAGAGGGGAAGTGAACACACAAATTTCCATAAGTGACTTGTAGAAATACTGGATTGGAATATGAGCCATTTTAATCTAAACTGCATCATTCTGCAACAGTCTAGAGCACTGCAACAATAGTCTATGTGGAAGTGGTGATCTGGTACTGGTTTGGAAAGAAAGTTTCTACACCAGCGTCAACCCAATAGATGCACACCCTTTCCAGGACTTAGGTGACCTGAACATCAATGTGTCAGAATCAAGTGTTAGCACTCAAGTCTTCCTGAGATCTTCCAACCAACCAAACCTCAGCCTAAAATAAAAATCATCCCGGCAGACACCAGCAATGGAACTAAGTCCTGTAACAACAGTTTTTAGTTAACATTGCCAGTATCTGCGACCAGGGTTATTTTCAGGCTGAAGTCCAAGGCCATTTGCCCGAGCAAATGCTTTATGTTGTGCTGGCTTTAATTGTTTTAAATTTAATTTTCGACAGTTAAAATACCTTTGTCTTGTGGGAGTTCAAATCAAGGATTTTTATGCTTCGCTTCAGTCTGCTCTATTCTAGTCTACTCCACTTAAGCCTGTCGTTCTCTATAGTCTAATCCTCTTAAACCTACTTTACTCTTCTGTACTCTAGTCCTCATCAATGTACTGTAGTCTAATCCTCTTAAACCTACTTTACTCTTCTGTACTCTAATCCTCTTAAATCTACTTTTATCTTCTGTACTCTAGTCCTCATCAATGTACTGTAGTCTAATCCTCTTACACCTACTTTACTCTTCTGTACTCTAGTCCTCTTAAACCAACTTTACTCTTCTGTACTCTAGTCCTCATCAATGTACTGTAGTTTATTCCTCTTAAACCTACTTTACTCTTCTGTACTCTAGTCCTCTTAAACCTACTTTACTCTTCTGTACTCTAGTCCTCTTAAACCTACTTTACTCTTCTGTACTCTAGTCCTCATCAATGTACTGTAGTATAATCCTCTTAAACCTACTTTACTCTTCTGTACTCTAGTCCTCATCAATGTACTGTAGTCTAATCCTCTTAACCTACTTTACTCTTCTGTACTCTAATCCTCTTAAATCTACTTTTATCTTCTGTACTCTAGTCCTCATCAATGTACTGTAGTCTAATCCTCTTAAACCTACTTTACTCTTCTGTACTCTAGTCCTCTTAAACCAACTTTACTCTTCTGTACTCTAGTCCTCATCAATGTACTGTAGTCTAATCCTCTTAAACCTACTTTACTCTTCTGTACTCTAGTCCTCTTAAACCTACTTTACTCTTCTGTACTCTAGTCCTCATCAATGTACTGTAGTCTAATCCTCTTAAACCTACTTTACTCTTCTGTACTCTAGTCCTCTTAAACCTACTTTACTCTTCTGTACTCTAGTCCTCATCAATGTACTGTAGTATAATCCTCTTAAACCTACTTTACTCTTCTGTACTCTAGTCCTCATCAATGTACTGTAGTCTAATCCTCTTAAACCTACTTTACTCTTCTGTACTCTAATCCTCTTAAATCTACTTTTATCTTCTGTACTCTAGTTCTCATCAATGTACTGTAGTCTACTCCTCTTAAACCTACTTTACTCTTCTGTACTCTAGTCCTCTTAAACCAACTTTACTCTTCTGTACTCTAGTCCTCATCAATGTACTGTAGTCTAATCCTCTTAAACCTACTTTACTCTTCTGTACTCTAGTCCTCTTAAACCTACTTTACTCTTCTGTACTCTAGTCCTCATCAATGTACTGTAGTCTAATCCTCTTAAACCTACTTGACTCTTCTGTACTCTAGTCCTCTTAAACCTACTTTACTCTTTTGTACTCTAGTCCTCATCAATGTGCTGTAGTCTAATCCTCTCCAGCCTGCTCTACTCTAGCCCAGTCCCATTCAGGCTACTCTACTCCTCTTAAGCCTACTCCTCTAGACAACTTTTCTAAAGCCTACTCTACTCCTAAGCATGCTGTACTCCAGTATAGTCAGTTCTCTTTATTCTGCTCCTCTCTAGTCTAGTCATCAGTGAGATGTACTCTAGTCCTCTTAAACCTATTCTACTCCACTTTAAGTCTTCATCAGTGTGTTGTGGTCTAGTCTTTTCAGTCTGTCATATTCTAGTCTCCTCTACTCTTGCCTAGTCCCATTCAGGATACTCTACTCCTCTTCTTAAGCCTACTCTACTTGACTCTGACATACTCTAGTCCTCTTAAGTCCAATTTGGTCCGGTCTACTCTAGTCTAGTCCTATTCAGTCTGCTCTGCTCTAACCTAGTCCAATTCAGTCCGGTCTACTCTAGCCCAGTCCTATTCAGTCTGCTCTGCTCTAACCTAGTCCAATTCAGTCCAGTCTACTCTAGCCCAGTCCTATTCAGTCTGCTCTGCTCTAACCTAGTCCAATTCAGTCCAGTCTACTCTAGCCCAGTCCTATTCAGTCTGCTCTGCTCTAACCTAGTCCAATTCAGTCCGGTCTACTCTAGCCCAGTCCTATTCAGTCTGCTCTGCTCTAACCTAGTCCAATTCAGTCCAGTCTACTCTAGCCCAGTCCTATTCAGTCTGCTCTGCTCTAACCTAGTCCAATTCAGTCCAGTCTACTCTAGCCCAGTCCTATTTAGTCTGCTCTGCACTAGTCCTCCTAAATCTACTCCATTCTAGAATGAATGGTCTAGTTCTTCTCAGTTTGCTCTACTCTGGTCTAGTTCTTCTCAGTTTGCTCTACTCTGGTCTAGTTCTTCTCAGTTTGCTCTACTCTGGTCTAGTTCTTCTCAGTTTGCTCTACTCTGGTCTAGTTCTTCTCAGTTTGCTCTACTCTGGTCTAGTTCTTCTCAGTTTGCTCATTTCTGGTCTAGTTCTTCTCAGTTTGCTCTACTCTGGTCTAGTTCTTCTCAGTTTGCTCATTTCTGGTCTAGTTCTTCTCAGTCTGCTCTACTCTGGTCTAGTTTTTCTCAGTTTGCTCTACTCTGGTCTAGTTTTTCTCAGTTTGCTCTACTCTGGTCTAGTTTTTCTCAGTTTGCTCTACTCTGGTCTAGTTTTTCTGTCTGCTTGACTATAGTCTAGTCCACTTCTGTCTGCCTTGTTCTTACATTTTTATTTGAGTATGAATGAATGAGCATGCATCTTTCCCATTGCAACATACACCTGTGAGACCTGGACACTTACTAAACAAGCTGAACAGTGCATAAATGCCTTTGAATACAAATATTACAGACGGGTTCTAAGAATATTTTGGGTAAAGAAAGAAGCAAATGCATCCATGTGCCAAGAGCTAAATATTAAAGAGGGTTGGCTATTAAAGATGATAAAATAAGAAAATTGAAATAATATGGTCACTTGAAATGTCATGAAAGTTTTGAGAGAACAATAATGGAGGGGTATATGTATGGGAAGAGAGGAAGAGGAACAGTGCAGGATTTACATATAAGCTACACAATCTATAGCTTGGGGCCCCCAAGAAAGTGGGGGGGGGGGGGGGGCAAAAAAATATTGTCCGAGTGAGCAATTGTCATATATGTATATATATACCTGGACTTATAAAGGGCCCCATATTTCAAATAGCTTAGGGCCTTATCAAGTTTAAATCCGGCCCTGAAGAGGAAGGCCAAAGAGAAGATGGGTGCAGGATGTGGCGGATGATCACCAAATAGGTGTATCGGACGCGGGACACCTTGCTTGTGATAGAGAAGTTTTCCAGAAGGTTATTATGGGAGTGAGATTCTGCAAAGGACATGCTACTGAATGAATGAATGAATGAAACAAGAGGAGTTGGTGAAGGATTAAAAAGAAGAAGAAGAGGAGAATAACAATTAAAAGTGTGTAATGATTAAGGTAGTCCCAGGCAAGATATTAACATTTAGGTGTAAAGTGCCCAACCTTCACATTTTCTAGATCATGGTATAATAAAGTGGGATGACTTAGCTTTCCTTCCCAGAAAACTTAAAATTATCCGGGACAAATTTCACGTAACAAGATCATCCACAAAGCTGTACTGGCTGAAAAACTGAGACCTACCACTTTTGGGGATGGACCCTTGACTACTTGTTTGATAACTAAATGCATTAACCACAACGCTGCCCAGACTCCTGTCAAAGTTTTATTGTGTTCAATACCATCAGCTTGTTTTACTATTCTACATACTATTTCGGCCTGCTGGTTGGTAACATGACTCATTGTGAGATGTTAAGTCCGATCCACTGTCGTTCAGGTCATGAAATTGGCGTACACCTGTCAGAGTAAGGTTTGTGTAGAGACTTTCCCCCTGAGCCCGTACGATGGAGACTATGTTGAAGAGCTCTCCTTGCCCTCTCCAAGCCCAGTAACCAGAGGGACATCCAATGCCAGTACAGCAGCCTCACATCTACAGTGAGGCTATTACGACCAGGCCAGGTGATGATTCAGCAGGGCACATGTGACCTGGATGGGATTAGGCCTAGCTGGCTGCAGTTTCCCCCGCTGCTTTTAGGTATACAAGGTTTGAAGGTGGCAGGATCGACTTCACTGAACTGGGTGTTATACTATATGGCTCAGTCTCTTTCCGCAGGACGATCTACCAAAAGCCTCGCACAGACAATAAACTCTAAGCTCTATCGTTTAGTTTAGTTTAGTTGACGGATCAACGTCATGGCACATGGGTATAACCCATAAGTGCTCCGTTCTACTTCTTACTCAAACCTGAGTGCGGAGAACCTCAGCTCAGTGCACGAACTCCGTAGCACTGGCGAGGATCCTGAAATACTTTGGGTAGATTTTTAACTCAAAATTTCGCCCAGGCAGCAGTTAGGTTACTCTTTTTCGATTTCCAACTGCCAAGAGATTTTTTACGTGCACAACAATATACAAGGGCGTCCGATCTCACTACCCAGAGACCAGGGAACATTTTATTACTAGAAGTCCACGTGAAAAAATCCCAGCCCTCACCGGGGCTTGAACCAGGGACCTCCAGCGCTCGAGGCGGACACCATACCTTGAGACCACTCAGCCCCCTAGAAGCTCCATCGACAACCCTCAGGTGTCTCCAAGAAAGTTGCACTCAGGAACCAAATACAGCATCTGGAATTGAACCCACAACCTTTTTAGTGCAAGGCTGGTGTCTTAACCACTTGGCCACAGAGAACCCTAGCTGTTAGGTATTTCACTGCCAACAGACTCCAACCCAAAACCCAGACAATCAGCATTTGATTATAAATATAACATAATAACATTTGTGATTTTATATTAACACAACAGGCACTGTTAAGATCATAAATGAAGTGAAAATGTGGCACTTATAAATAGGAAATCAGGTGATATACATGATATCTGTAAAAATGAGATGGCAATGTAACATGATACTTGTAAATATTAAATAAGGTGACAGCGACATGAACATGAAATGATAATATGATTACATATAATAATCATAGCTACAAAATGGAGTGATAACATATGTGGTTATATATAATAATAGCAAGATACTGTATATAATAATATGTAGAAGCAAAAGATAATTTTTTATGATGTGAGCACTGGTCGGCAAAATACAATTATTTACAGAGTTATTAATGATCTTCTACCATATGCAGTTCATTTTGATTTGTTCTCATCCAAATCTGTGTTTTTAAGGATACTGTAGACACACACGCTTGACGGGGATCTCAAAAATTACATATACAAATTCAGTAGGGAAAGATAGAAATAATTAAACACAACCAAGAAAATAACCCAATCTTCCTCTGTAAAACCCACTTCAAGAGGCGGGATCCTATATCTATTTAGATAATAATATACATGTACATAAAAATGGGAGAACTGACAGAGGTACCAACATTTTTTAAAAACCAAGGTGAAACAAGCTTTCAGAGCTTTAGGAAATTTGCAGAAGTCAAAAGAAATGAAACTTGGTACCAATCTTAGGACATTTAATTCTAGTGTTAAATCAGTACTGCTAAGAGGATAAAAACATGGAGAACAACTAAAAGTGCTAATAAACTACAAACATTCTTTGTTTGGTGAAGACACAAATAGAAAAAAAGACAAAAAGACACAATAGTGGGACTAAATGGTGTGACAAAATCACCAATGCACAACTCATGGAGAGAACTAAACAAATGCCAGTGAACCAAATGGTGAGAAAATAGACGCTGGCGCTGGATAGGAAAACCTGAAGATAGTACAAGGTAGCACAAGAAGATGGTACAACAAGACACCTTTGTCTGAAACCCACAACAGGTAGAATGAAAAAGTAGACCTAAGATCACACGGAGAACAGAATTAAAGACAGATTCATAATTATTAGGAGAATATGGACAGAGCTGTAGGAAACAGCAAAAGACAGGGCAGTTTGGCGTGGGTGGATTGGTTGAGGGCCTACGCCCTAAAGGAGGATATATGGCAAAAGAAGAAGAAATGCACATGGTCTTGTATGGTGGACAAGACAGCATTTCACCTGTATGGATCAAGTCAACCATGACATCTACATTATAAAAGACATAACTGCATGATTTAAGCTGCATAACTAAAAGAGACACACTCCCACTGAAAGAGGAACAAAGAACAAAACAGCTATTGGAGTGGAAAATGGAATACAAAAGTGGCCATAATAACTACATGTAAAGGGCAGTTCCAGCATATGGTTAACTAAAGGCAATAGGCATCCAGCCAGGTTCAACTTCTAATAGAGGAGACTGAGTCCCTAATGGAGGAGACTAAGTCCTTTATGTAGTGACATGGATTCTTCTCGTAACCATACAAGCCTTATTATCAAATCTGCCATATGCAGTGGTCTGTGCCCTGGGTCAACTTATACTAGTTACTAGTAGATGGGTTGCATATCCTCTAGGTCGGCCTCAACAAGTTCTTTGCTCAACAAGTCGGCCTAACAAAATATGTCACTTCAAAATCATAATGCAAATATTCCTGAATGGTATCTAAATGGAGCTGTTTTACTATACATATCTGGTCATCACAAGCCCTGCCTCTCTGTTCCTGTGTTCGTGACGGAACATCACACAGTTATAGTAAAATGAGACACCCTTTACACGACTTAAGGCACACTGGACAGATGGTGCTAGGCCCATATTTGGATAGATCAATCAGCACGTGGTGGGTGGTGTGGCCAGTCTCCTGTCAGTCGCCTTTACTCTCAAGACATTTACACGTAACTATTGTAGGCCTGGTCAATTTTTACAATCTGCCTGGTGTGGTTTTAAACTCATGACAACCGGGCCAGCTGGCCAGCACTCAGCTACTATGTGTTAGTGTGTCTGACCACAGCACTTATTTGTGTCAACTTCTATAGGGAGATTCCATCCAAAAGCCTATCTACATGTGGGTAGGTTTTCGTTCCTAACAATTTTGCCAGGGAAGAACCTTATGGCCTATGCCCTGCAAATTCTCACTGCCATGAGACATTTGTAATACATACAGCTTGCACATGGCAAATCCTGTCTGTGAACCTTTACCTGAGAGATCTTGATATCTACCTTACTACCCAAGACATCACAGGCATGTGTGATATCAGCAAGCAATAAAACTCTCCAGCCCTGGCAATCAAACTCTGCAACCCCGGAGCCTGAAACAGACACCATAACCTCTCAGCCTCCTCCCACTACCTCTGTTATCAGCACACCGGAAGTTTGAGAGCAAGTGTTCTTATCCACTAGGCATGCTGACTTACTTTGATTACAATACTAGACAGTTCATTTTTTGGTGAGGATATTTCTATCAATAAAACAACCTGGTGATGAATGAGCAATGTTCACTCTGCTGTTCTTTATTAACCAGCAATACCTGTGTTCTAGCCCTATGACTTCTTTAACAGATTTTGACAAGCCTGTGTCATCTTTCCACATCTTCTTCTTCTTTCTGTTATCCCTCAAAGTAGCATAGATCCTCAAATATCCCATGTTAGTCTTGCTATCCTTTGCTATCTATAGCAGTGTCTTCCCTATCTAGTCTTGCAATCCTTTGTTATCTCTTGCAGTGTCATCAATGTCTAGTCTTGCAATCCTTTGCTATCTCTTGCAGTGTCGTCAATGTCTAGTCGTGCAATCCTTTGTTATCTCTTGCAGTGTCGTCAATGTCTAGTCTTGCAATCCTTTGTTATCTCTTGCAGTGTCATCAATGTCTAGTCTTGCAATCCTTTGTTATCTCTTGCAGTGTCATCAATGTCTAGTCGTGCAATCCTTTGTTATCTCTTGCAGTGTCGTCAATGTCTAGTCTTGCAATCCTTTGTTATCTCTTGCAGTGTCGTCAATGTCTAGTCGTGCAATCCTTTGTTATCTCTTGCAGTGTCGTCAATGTCTAGTCGTGCAAATCCTTTGTTATCTCTGCAGTGTCATCAATGTCTAGTCTTGCAATCCTTTGTTTATCTCTTGCAGTGTCATCAATGTCTAGTCGTGCAATCCTTTGTTATCTCTTGCAGTGTCATCAATGTCTAGTCGTGCATCCTTTGTTATCTCTTGCAGTGTCGTCAATGTCTAGTCTTGCAAATCCTTTGTTATCTCTTGCAGTGTCGTCAATGTCTAGTCGTGCAATCCTTTGTTATCTCTTGGCAGTGTCATCAATGTCTAGTCTTGCAATCCTTTGTTATCTCTTGCAGTGTCATCAATGTCTAGTCTCTTGCAATCCTTTGTTATCTCTTGCAGTGTCATCAATGTCTAGTCTTGCAATCCTTGTTATCTCTTGCAGTGTCATCAATGTCTAGCGTGCAATCCTTTGTTATCTCTTGCAGTGTCGTCAATGTCTAGTCTTGCAATCCTTTGTTATCTCTTGCAGTGTCGTCAATGTCTAGTCGTGCAATCCTTTGTTATCTCTTGCAGTGTCATCAATGTCTAGTCTTGCAATCCTTTGTTATCTCTTGCAGTGTCGTCAATGTCTAGTCGTGCAATCCTTTGTTATCTCTTGCAGTGTCGTCAATGTCTAGTCTTGCAATCCTTTGCTATCTCTTGCAGTGTCGTCAATGTCTAGTCTTGCAATCCTTTGCTATCTCTTGCAGTGTCATCAATGTCTAGTCTTGCAATCCTTTGTTATCTCTTGCAGTGTCATCAATGTCTAGTCGTGCAATCCTTTGTTATCTCTTGCAGTGTCATCAATGTCTAGTCGTGCAATCCTTTGTTATCTCTTGCAGTGTCATCAATGTCTAGTCTTGCAATCCTTTGTTATCTCTTGCAGTGTCATCAATGTCTAGTCTTGCAATCCTTTGTTATCTCTTGCAGTGTCGTCAATGTCTAGTCTTGCAATCCTTTGTTATCTCTTGCAGTGTCATCAATGTCTAGTCGTGCAATCCTTTGTTATCTCTAGCAGTGTCATCAATGTCTAGTCGTGCAATCCTTTGTTATCTCTTGCAGTGTCATCAATGTCTAGTCTTGCAATCCTTTGCTCTCTCTTGCAGTGTCATCAATGTCTAGTCTTGCAATCCTTTGTTATCTCTTGCAGTGTCATCAATGTCTAGTCTTGCAATCCTTTGTTATCTCTTGCAGTGTCATCAATGTCTAGTCTTGCAATCCTTTGTTATCTCTTGCAGTGTCATCAATGTCTAGTCTTGCAATCCTTTGTTATCTCTTGCAGTGTCATCAATGTCTAGTCTTGCAATCCTTTGTTATCTCTTGCAGTGTCATCAATGTCTAGTCTTGCAATCCTTTGTTATCTCTTGCAGTGTCATCAATGTCTAGTCTTGCAAATCCTTTGTTATCTCTTGCAGTGTCATCAATGTCTAGTCTTGCAATCCTTTGTTATCTCTTGCAGTGTCATCAATGTCTAGTCTTGCAATCCTTTGTTATCTCTAGCAGTGTCTTCCATATCTAGTCTTGCAATCCTTTGTTATCTCTTGCAGTGTCATCAATGTCTAGTCGTGCAATCCTTTGTTATCTCTTGCAGTGTCATCAATGTCTAGTCTTGCAATCCTTTGCTATCTCTAGCAGTGTCTTCCATATCTAGTCATGCAATCCTTTGCTATCTCTTGCAGTGTCTTCAATGTCTCTGCTATATTATTCATCTGTTCCCAATTCTCCATATTTTTTTTACTTGCCTTCTTATATTTCTTTCTCCCTGTGGATTTCGGATGGAAGACCTTCTAGCTATTCTGTGATCTGGTTCTCTCATCATCAATCAATCAATCAATCATGTGCCATGCCGGAAAGCGTGGGCGGTCATGACTCGCCATTTCACTCGATCACCAGTGTCGTGGATCAGCTCAGTGTTCCTGTCTCGTCCATGCCATGTGGCCAAGCCATCCAGGTATTTTCCTCTCGGTCTTCCTCTTGGTCTGTTCCCCTCGATCTTGCCAGTTGTCACTAAGTTCTCCAACCCATTTCTTCTCATAACATGTCCAAAAAATTTTGACTGTCTACGTCTAATTTCTCTAATCAGTCTACGATGTTCATTTGTCTCCTGTAGTACTTGGTCATTGGTTTTTCTGTCTGTCCATGGTATTCTTTGCATTTTCCTCAGAAACCACATTTCTGCAGCCATCAGATGCTTTTCAGCTTGACTGCTCATTGTCCAAGTTTCACATCCATACAAAAGAACAGGCTCTATGTATCCCCTCAACACTCTTTTTCTCATTTCAATTGACATCTTTTTATTGGTCAGAATGTTTTTCATGTTGCTAAAGGCTACTTTTGCCATGGCGATTCTTGTTCTAATCTCTTCAAGGCATCTCCCATCAGATGTTATAACTGTTCCAAGATAATTGTACCGATTCACTTGTTGAAGAATATTTCCATTTACTCGTATATTACATTGTGGCACTTCTTCCTTCCTACTGACGACATCTCTCATCATACAGCATCTTTTACTCATCTTAAGTACACCAGTTTGTAAGAAAATCCATAGTGGACAAAGGGCAGACATTACAGGCGAGCTAAAACTGCTGCTCACTGCAAGATTAATTAACCTCATGACATTGAATATCCCAAGGTCAGTATGATCAAATGGATAAGAGCATCCACTTTTAAACTTCCGGTTTGCTGATGCCGAGGTAGCAGGTTCAATCTTTACATCTGTCAGTTGGACTAAAATGTTTACCTCCCATGTTCTTCTTGGGGGCGTAAATTACAAGTACCTCAGAAGTCGGAGTTGGTTTACCTGATGGTGAAGGACCTTGGTAATAAGGAAAGCTAACCCAAATGCATAAATCAGTCGTAGACATAGAAGTAGAAGCACTTGTATGAACTATGCTTGAGCTCAAAGCCAGTGAACGGAAAACAAAAATTAACCTCCAAGACCTTCAACCCAGGAAACCCCAACAACAGCCACCTCCAACAATCATCAATTCAAAAGGTCTCTGGACCAGCTACAACAAATCTACTGCTGGACAGCCAAGAGTCAGCAACTCAACAGCACAGAGATAGCAACTAAATAGCAAATCTGAAGTTAAAACACTCAAGTTTTTAACAAAAATCTATACTATTTTTTAAAATTTCAGTGTGATTTGATGCTTTTTTCATATGCAAATTACATCTCAACAAAGACAAATTGAGATGGAATAATGAAGGCAAAGACAACAAAGTGATAGGCTTGGCATTTGGCAATGTTTGAGAGACTGTAGAATCACATTGCAAAACCTTTTCGGTGTGTGCGCAATTTAAAACAGCGTATTATATCAATATTTCACAGATAAATACATGAGAATGTGCACATCACATAACATTGAAAGTCCTTATGTTGACAACATTTGCAAAAATTATTTGTTAACAGACCTGAGATAACTGCACTCTGGCTAACCCATCAGTGATCAGATATCACAAGGTATGTATGTTAACAGCACTCCATTTTGTACTTAAGCCACAAGCGGTCAGACACCCCTGACAGATATTACAGGGTAAATTTTCAATGACTGTGTGGTGTTTGAAAATATTGCCAGTCCAAGTTTTGTATTTACCTATTATGTTGCATGAACTTACAGATGGTAAATACAAAACTTGGACCGGCAATATTTTCAAACATTGCAGTCATTACAAACACACCCTTGTACAACATAGGTATGCTAACACCACTGCACTCTGGCTAACCCATCAGTGGTCAGTCACTCTTGGCAGATATCACAAGGTATGTATGTTAACAGCACTCCACTTTGCATTTAAGCCACAAGTGGTCAGTCACTCTTGGCAGATATCACAAGGTATGTATGTTAACATCACTGCATTTCGTTTTAAGCCACAAGAGGTCAGCCACCAACACCAGATATTACAACATAGGTATGCTAACACCACTGCACTCTGGCTAACCCACAAGGGGATCAGTCACAGCCGACATCAAAAGGCATGTATGCTATATATCTCTAGCACACTATCAATTCTAGGAGAAGCCCTTTGAAATAACTTCACAGATATAAATTTACACTTTGCTTGCCATGAGTGCTAATCAATACCTGAAACAGTATTTCTCATGCAAGCACACTAAATGTGTATACAAGAAACACCTATCTTTTCTTGTGTACTCTTTCTAGATAAAACCATTTCACTTTTCTTATATAGTGAAGGTCCACTTTCACATGGTTTAGGATAGTCGTTAATTTCAGTTCTAACTTCAAGGCAAAGGGTCACCCCATAATGCTCTGTTTCTGTGCCAGTGAATATCACATAAAATGCTCCTCACTGTCCTATGTGAAAAGTGGAACAGTGTCGACAAGCCAACAGCACACACAGGCATACCTGCATAAGACCACTGCAAGAATACCAACACAACAGTCCATCTCAAAAACTACAGTTCATCATCGATGGAAACGGCAGCCATTAGAAAACCAGCAGTTGCACACACATTACTGCATAATAAAAAAACCAGCTAGTTCAACAACCGGCTATTCACCACCTTCTTGAACATGCAGTTCACAATACAAACCACCGCGGACAGATGTAAAAACATTACACACAAAATCCACAGCTCACAGTGTCGCTTCATGCACTATGCCTTGAGTGTATGTCAGACACATGTGTATCGACCAATTATCATGGCAGGGTGATGTGGTCAGTTTCGTGCCAGCCGCCTTTACCTCCCGAGACATTTCCTGGTACCTATTTTAGATTGGGTTGAACTGGGAGCTCAGATCAATTCTGAATCCACCCCAATGCGGAACCAATCCCTGACCACTGGGATGGCAGGCGAGTGTTTAGCCACTATACCAATGTGCCTTCCTTTACTTATATACTTCTGTTTTATTTACAATATGCCTTCAACATTTCACAGATATTAAACTGTTCTAACTATTCTGCCAATGCACACACTATAAATATATATATATATATATATATTAAATTATTGCGTTTGTACCACTTAATTTTCCACACCAAACAAACATTCCGCTTACAAAGACCACCATATCATTAAAGGCACACTGAAATCAACATATAACAATATTCACAGATTACATAAATTTCAAGCAATTATAAGAATCAGCATACAAAAGATTCCATGCTCATTTCTTCCAAACAAAAGCTGTTTGATGTATTTTCTGGGCCATATCTGTTGTTACAAAATAACACTGCATGTAGGCACATGAACTGAAATCATTGTTTGTAAAAATATGTGAATACACACATATCTGTTAAATATAAGATAATTTGCTACATTTGTATATACTCTTTACCGAGAGACATACTCATGAATACACATACACTTTTGCTAAACTAGTTAGTGGAACTTTCCATTTACAAAAAATTTTAATTATATTTTGCCTACCTTCCCTTCCTGCCTACTTAACAGTTGCATATCCGGTGCAGAACATTGCAATAAACCCCAACCCTTATTGCAAACAGCAATGATCAATTTTATGTTCAGTAGTTTGCCATTGTTTTCTGAACAAAAAGTCAACATTAGAGTCGAAATGACAGGTGTGGGGGGTGAAGCCACTTTGCCACTGACAGCAGAGAAAGTTTCAGCATGTTAGACCTCTCAGCCATGCGAACTCTACCCGCCTACTCATTATCTATATAAACATCTACATATATATCACATCTACACAAAAATTTAGTTTTTCACTGACTGCATAAAATATCATGGCAATCTCTATAATTAAACATCTGTTTTAAACAAACAATAGAAACAACAATCATCAACAAACAAAACTGACTGTTATAACTACAACTTAAATTCTCTTTGGCGACAACAAAGTCAGTAGAATATAAGTAAACAGCAAGACTGATTAATTATTTCTTAAGTGGCAAGAAAGGATCAGATATGCTGGGGGTGACTTTTATGTGTCACGGTTTGTCTTCGTGTATGTTTGATTATTTTTAAGGCAAGAAAGGATAAGATATGCTGGGGGTGACTTTTATGTGTCACCATCTTTGTGTATGTTTGATTATTTTTGAGGCAAGAAAGGATCAGATATGCTGGGGGTGACTTGTATGTGTCACCTTCTGTCTTTGTGTATGTTTGATTATTTTTGAGGCAAGAAAGGATCAGATATGCTGGGGGTGACTTTTATGTGTCACCTTGTCTTTGTGTATGTTTGATTATTTTTGAGGCAAGAAAGGATCAGATATGCTGGGGGTGACTTTTATGTGTCGCCGTGTGTCTTTGTGTATGTTTGATTATTTTTGAGGCAAGAAAGGATCAGATATGCTGGGGATTACTTTTATGTGTCGCCGTGTGTCTTTGTGTATGTTTATTTTTAAGGCAAGAAAGGATAACATAAGCTTGAATTGACTTTTATGTCTTTGTGTGAGATTTATTATTTTTTTAAGGCAAGAAAGTATCAAATAAGCTGGAATTAACTTGTATGTTGTATGTGTCACAGTATCTCTGTGTGAGTGATTATTTTTAAGGCAAGAAAGGATCAGATAAGCTGGAGGTGACTTTTAAGTCTCCCCATGCGTCTTTGTGTGCTCGGCGAGCTGGTGATGCTGATCAAATCTCTCCCCACAAAAACAGGTCCACAGGCCATCCACGGAGGGTGTCTCCAAGGCAACATTCTGCTGCAGGGGCTCTTTTATTCGCTGCTGATCTGGATGCTGCTCCTCTTGTGCCTGCTGACAGTCCTGGGAATCTTGAGCCTGTGGCAGGTCTTCTACCCCTGCCTGGTCGGACACATCAAGGGACTGTGAGAAATCCATCGCCTGTGCACTGCTGTTTTCTGTGTCAAAATCCAAGAGTGTTGGGTTCAGCTTTTCTAACTTCTCCTCGTGGCATTTACGGATGTGTCGTTTGAGGTTGTCGGCCCTGGTAAACATTGCTCCACAGAAGCATGGATGTCTCTTTTTCCTTCCCTCGTATTCAATTATCTCCCCACCGTTACTCTCAGCAGACAGTCCAGAACCTAAAACTGATTACAAAATATTTTAAAGTTAATGCATGAAAAAATGGGCCTACAGTCATTGATCATATGCGAACTGACAGACAGATATACAGTATTTTTTGTTTGCGCTCACTCGCTTTGAACTCAAGCGTAGTCCATACACACTACTACCAGTAACGCTGGACTGAATTTGGTGTGTGGATTAGCTTTCCCTATTAACAGTTTCCCTCGCCATCAGGCCAACCCACTCCGACTTCAGAGGTACTTGTAATTTACGCCCCAAAGTCAAGGATGACAGGTCAACATTTTAGTCCAACTGTCCAGTGAAAAGGGTTGAACCCCTTACCTCAGCATCAGTACACCACATGTTCTTATCCATTCAGCCATGCTGACCTGCTGATATATAGTATGAACAAACATCATTTTAAAGGGGTTAAGTACTGGGCATGAAGACCCATAAAATATTCTGCTCTTTGCTTCAATAAGAGCATTAAACTTGCAATATATAAAAGCCACAAAATAACTGCTAAATTTTATAACTTATATTATGATCATACATACAAATAAATTACTACCCACTTTCTGCTAGTGTCGATTGTTGGGCGGCGCTCACCAAACCCGATAACCCACATTTCAGGCAGATAGCACATTTTGGAGGGTACAAGTCTTATCCTAGGGCAAGGAAATGCAAACTAAAGATTAAATTTCATGGCAGAGCAGACCAGGCCCTAAGCCTTCATCAGCAACTGATCTAGAATGGAAGCTCTGACAGGCGGACAGTTAGAACATTGCTTTGTGGATCCAGCAGTTTCTGCAGCTTGCCTTGTTCCAGATGTATTGGTGTTATCTTTCCTCTGGAGAAAACTAGACAGGCCAAGAGAGGGATCATGCTGCATGGGCAACACATGGTCTCTACAATTTAGCCCAGTCTTTGTTCTATGGAGAGATCTAACATTCACTACCCCCATGGGTTATAGATGTTGTACCTTGTGTTAGAAGCACAATATAACAAACTATCATATGTTGTGTTAGAAGCACAATATAACAAACTATCATACATTGTGTTAGAAGCACAAGGTAACAAACTATCATACGTTGTGTTAGAAGCACAATATAACAAACTATCATACGTTGTGTTAGAAGTACAATATAACAAACTATCATACATTGTGTTAGAAGCACAAGGTAACAAACTATCATACGTTGTGTTAGAAGCACAAGGTAACAAACTATCATACATTGTGTTAGAAGCACAATATAACAAACTATCATACATTGTGTTAGAAGCACAATGTAACAAACTATCATACGTTGTGTTAGAAGCACAATATAACAAACTATCATACATTGTGTTAGAAGCACAATATAACAAACTATCATACATTGTGTTAGAAGCACAATGTAACAAACTATCATACGTTGTGTTAGAAGCACAATATAACAAACTATCATACATTGTGTTAGAAGCACAAGGTAACAAACTATCATACGTTGTGTTAGAAGCACAAGGTAACAAACTATCATACATTGTGTTAGAAGCACAATATAACAAACTATCATACATTGTGTTAGAAGCACAATATAACAAACTATCATACATTGTGTTAGAAGCACAATGTAACAAACTATCATACGTTGTGTTAGAAGCACAATGTAACAAACTATCATACGTTGTGTTAGAAGCACAATATAACAAACTATCATACATTGTGTTAGAAGCACAATGTAACAAACTATCATACATTGTGTTAGAAGCACAATGTAACAAACTATCATACATTGTGTTAGAAGCACAATATAACAAACTATCATACATTGTGTTAGAAGCACAAGGTAACAAACTATCATACGTTGTGTTAGAAGCACAAGGTAACAAACTATCATACATTGTGTTAGAAGCACAATATAACTATCATACATTGTGTTAGAAGCACAAGGTAACAAACTATCATACATTGTGTTAGAAGCACAATGTAACAAACTATCATACATTGTGTTAGAAGCACAATATAACAAACTATCATACGTTGTGTTAGAAGCACAATATGACAAACTATCATACATTGTGTTAGAAGCACAATGTAACAAATTATCATATGTTGTGTTAGAAGCACAATGTAACAAACTATCATACATTGTGTTAGAAGCACAACGTAACAAACTATCATATGTTGTGTTAGAAGCACAATGTAACAAACTATCATACATTGTGTTAGAAGCACAACGTAACAAACTATCATATGTTGTGTTAGAAGCACAATGTAACAAACTATCATACGTTGTGTTAGAAGCACAACGTAACAAACTATCATATGTTGTGTTAGAAGCACAATGTAACAAACTATCATACGTTGTGTTAGAAGCACAATGTAACAAACTATCATATGTTGTGTTAGAAGCACAATGTAACAAACTATCATACATTGTGTTAGAAGCACAATGTAACAAACTATCATATGTTGTGTTAGAAGCACAATGTAACAAACTATCATACGTTGTGTTAGAAGCACAATATAACAAACTATCATATGTTGTGTTAGAAGCACAATGTAACAAACTATCATACGTTGTGTTAGAAGCACAAGGTAACAAACTATCATACGTTGTGTTAGAAGCACAAGGTAACAAACTATCATACGTTGTGTTAGAAGCACAATATAACAAACTATCATACATTGTGTTAGAAGCACAAGGTAACAAACTATCATACATTGTGTTAGAAGCACAATGTAACAAACTATCATACATTGTGTTAGAAGCACAATGTAACAAACTATCATACGTTGTGTTAGAAGCACAAGGTAACAAACTATCATACGTTGTGTTAGAAGCACAGGTAACAAACTATCATACATTGTGTTTAGAAGCACAATGTAACAAACTATCATATGTTGTGTTAGAAGCACAATATAACAAACTATCATACGTTGTGTTAGAAGCACAATATAACAAACTATCATACTTGTTTTAGAAGCACAAGTAACAAACTATCATACAGTTGTGTTAGAAGCACAAGGTAACAAACTATCATACAGTTGGTGTTAGAAGCACAAGGTAACAAACTATCATACAGTTGTGTTTAGAAGCACAATATAACAAACTATCATACAGTTGTGTTAGAAGCACAAGGTAACAACTATCATACATTGTGTTAGAAGCCACAATGTAACAAACTATCATACATTGTGTTAGAAGCACAATGTAAACAAACTATCATACGTTGTGTTAGAAGCACAAGGTAACAAACTATCCTACTATTGTGTTAGAAGCACAAGGTAACAAACTATCATACATTGTGTTAGAAGCACAATGTAACAAACTATCATACATTGTGTTAGAAGCACAATTAACAAACTATCATACGTTGTGTTAGAAGCACAATAAAAAACTATCATACATTGTGTTAGAAGCACAATTAACAAACTATCATACATTGTGTTAGAAGCACAAGGTAACAAACTATCATACATTGTGTTAGAAGCACAATATAACAAACTATCATACATTGTGTTAGAAGCACAATGTAACAAACTATCATACATTGTGTTAGAAGCACAATGTAACAAACTATACATTGTGTTAGAAGCACAATATAACAAACTATCATACATTGTGTTAGAAGCACAAGGTAACAAACTATCATACGTTGTGTTAGAAGCACAATATAACAAACTATCATACATTGTGTTAGAAGCACAATATAACAAACTATCATACATTGTGTTAGAAGCACAAGGTAACAAACTATCATACATTGTGTTAGAAGCACAAGGTAACAAACTATCATACATTGTGTTAGAAGCACAATATACAACTATCATACATTGTGTTAGAAGCACAAGGTAACAAACTATCATACATTGTGTTTAGAAGCACAATGTAACAAACTATCATACATTGTTTAGAAGCACAATATAACAAACTATCATACGTTGTGTTAGAAGCACAAGTATGACAAACTATCATACATTGTGTTAGAAGCCACAATGTAACAAACTATCATAATGTTGTGTTAGAAGCACAATGTAACAAACTATCATACATTGTGTTAGAAGCACAACGTAACAAACTATCATATGTGTGTTAGAAGCACAATGTAACAAACTATCATACATTGTGTTAGAAGCACAAGGTACAAACTATCATACGTTGTGTTAGAAGCACAAGGTAACAAACTATCATACAATGTGTTAGAAGCACAATGTAACAAACTATCATACATTGTGTTAGAAGCACAATATAACAAACTATCATACGTTGTGTTAGAAGCACAATGTAACAAACTATCATACATTGTGTTAGAAGCACAATATAACAAACTATCATACGTTGTGTTAGAAGCACAATGTAACAAACTATCATACATTGTGTTAGAGCACAATATAACAAACTATCATACGTTGTGTTAGAAGCACAATATAACAAACTATCATATGTTGTGTTTAGAAGCACAATGTAACAAACTATCATACATTGTGTTAGAAGCACAATGTAACAAACTATCATACGTTGTGTTAGAAGCACAATGTAACAAACTATCATACATTGTGTTAGAAGCACAAGGTAACAAACTATCATACGTTGTGTTAGAAGCACAAGGTAACAAACTATCATACAATGTGTTAGAAGCACAATATAACAAACTATCATACATTGTGTTAGAAGCACAAGGTAACAAACTATCATACATTGTGTTAGAAGCACAATGTAACAAACTATCATACATTGTGTTAGAAGCACAATATAACAAACTATCATACGTTGTGTTAGAAGCACAATATGACAAACTATCATACATTGTGTTAGAAGCACAATGTAACAAACTATCATATGTTGTGTTAGAAGCACAATGTAACAAACTATCATACATTGTGTTAGAAGCACAACGTAACAAACTATCATATGTTGTGTTAGAAGCACAATGTAACAAACTATCATACATTGTGTTAGAAGCACAAGGTAACAAACTATCATACGTTGTGTTAGAAGCACAAGGTAACAAACTATCATACAATGTGTTAGAAGCACAATGTAACAAACTATCATACATTGTGTTAGAAGCACAATATAACAAACTATCATACGTTGTGTTAGAAGCACAATGTAACAAACTATCATACATTGTGTTAGAAGCACAATATAACAAACTATCATACGTTGTGTTAGAAGCACAATGTAACAAACTATCATACATTGTGTTAGAAGCACAATATAACAAACTATCATACGTTGTGTTAGAAGCACAATATAACAAACTATCATATGTTGTGTTAGAAGCACAATGTAACAAACTATCATACATTGTGTTAGAAGCACAATGTAACAAACTATCATACGTTGTGTTAGAAGCACAATGTAACAAACTATCATACATTGTGTTAGAAGCACAAGGTAACAAACTATCATACGTTGTGTTAGAAGCACAAGGTAACAAACTATCATACAATGTGTTAGAAGCACAATGTAACAAACTATCATACATTGTGTTAGAAGCACAATGTAACAAACTATCATACGTTGTGTTAGAAGCACAATGTAACAAACTATCATACGTTGTGTTAGAAGCACAATGTAACAAACTATCATACGTTGTGTTAGAAGCACAATGTAACACACTATCATCTGTCAAAATGGCATGGTGCCAGTGACATATAAATGAATTTAAATCAGCTTCATCATCATCATGTGCCCTGTCAGCTGGCATAGGCGCTTATGTCACATATCTCGGTCCTTGATGCTCTGGGTCAACTCTGTCGCTGATATTCCTCCATGCCCCCGTCTCAGTCCAGCTTTCCCACTGATATTTCCAGTTGTCAATGCTTCTCTTTTCATCACATGGTCAAAGAATGCTGTTTCTCTATTTCTTATAGTTGCATATAATGTTCTGGCTTCATTAGCCTCTTTCAGGTAATCATTGTTAGTTACTCTGGCAGTCCAAGGTATTTGCAACATTTGTTTCAGGAACCACATCTCCGTTGCATCCAAGCGCTTCCTATTTTGTTCATTATCATTTCATGGTTCACAAACAGCCAGGTGCCAGTAAATATATATATATATATATATATATATATATATATATATATATATATATATATATATATATATATATATATATGTTTGTCAGGTCTTAGTCAGATATGACTGAGCTACTGTATAACAGTAGACGGTACTACCTGCTTTCTGTTAGCGCCGAAAGTTGGGCGGTGCTTACCAAACCCGACACCCCACATTGTGCAACGGCTTCAGGCGGAAGAGCGCAATTGGGAGGGTAAAAGCCTTACCCTGGTGCGAGGAAATGCAAATTAAAGACAAAATATCATGGCAGGGCAGACCAGGTCCTAAGCCTTGGTTGGTGGCTGGTCTAGGATCGAAGCTCTGACAGGCGGACAGTTAGAGCATTGCTTTGCTGATCCGGCAGCTTCTGCAGCTTGTCTTGTTCCAGATGTAGGGGTGTTACCTTTCCTCTGGAGTGAACTAGGCAGGCCGAGAGAGGGATCATGCTGCATGGGCAACACATGATCTCTATATTTTAGCCCAGGCTTTGTGCTATGGAGAGGCAATAACTCCATCCCTGGTCTTAACTGGTCTCGGAATCAAAGCGAGAGGCAACTGTTACGGGTTATAAGTCCCTGTCAATTGGCATAGACATGGGGCGCCACGCGTTGCCTCTGACGGTGGGAGACACCTACAGGTGTCACTGATCAGCTACCGCCCGCCTCAAGCTGGGCAGCCCCCGGCCAATTGGGTGCTGATCCGCCATAGCATGCCTGCTTCAATGGGTGCTTGGGGCTAGGACAAAATCTGAATCACAGGCTGTAAAACCAATGCACCAGGTACAAATAAAAAGGAAAATAGAAACCTCAAGCTACGGCTTGCAACCTGGAATGTGAGAACCATGTGTCCAGGATTTTCCACTGACTTGACCAATATTGAGGATGTGAGAAAAACGGCTGTGATTGATGCCGAACTCAATCGTCTTAACATTGATATTGCTGGCCTGCAGGAGACTCGCCTCGCTGAGGAAGGGTCACTCAGGGAAAACAATTACACCTTTTTTGGAAGGTTAGATGGCAGGCAGAAAAAAGGCAACACGGTGTGGGCTTTGCAGTGAAGAATTCGCTACTGGGAATGATTGAAATTCCAACTGGAGGTAATGAAAGACTATTATCCCTGCGCTTGGCAACCTCTTGTGGTTTTGCCACTATTATGTGAAGGATTCTTTCTATGAGGAGTTAGACTCTGTGATCAAGGCAGTTCCAAAATCCGATTACATTTATATGCTCGGTGATTTCAATGCTCGTATGGGCAAGGACTCGAGTTCATGGCCAGTGTGCCTTGGAAAATACAACAAGGGTCGCATGAATGAAAATGGGCAAAGGCTGCTGCAGCATTGCACCAGAAATGACCTATGTATTACAAAACTCCTTTTTAAAACAAAAGAGCTGCATAAGGTCACATGGAAACACCCACGATCCCGCCACTGGCATCAGCTGGACTTCATCATCACACGGAGACAATATCTGAACCACACATCATTAACTTGAAGTTACCACAGTGCTGACTGTGATCCAGATCATTCCTTTGGTTGTTGCAAGGGTTAGACTGAGACCAAAGAGAATCTACACAGCCAAACATAAATCTAGCCCCAGAATTAATATTATTAACACTCACGATTCTGAAAAGTGCTTTGAGTTTCAACAGCAACTTAAAGACGCTTTCACTGATACATCAGAAAATTGTACAGTAAGTGAAAAGTGGGGTAAACTTAAGGAAACCCTTTATAAAACTGCGGTGGGGGTTTACGGCACTGTGGATCATAAGAGGCAGGACTGGTTTGCGGCAAACAGCCAGACACTGCAGCCCTTGATTGATAAAAAGAAGATAGCTCTCTTAAGAAACAAGGAAAGAACAACGCGTAACACTCTCAGTGAGCTGAAGCAAGCTAGGAAGGATGTGCAAAAGGCTGCCAGGCAGTGTGCAAATGACTATTGGATCAAGTTATGTGAGTCCATTCAAAACGCAAGTGATAGGGGAAACATCAGAAGCATGTATGAAGGGATAAAGAAAGCCTGTGGTCCAATGATCAAAAGAAGTGCACCACTGAAAACCTTGACTGGAGAAATCATCACTGATAAGAAACAGAAGATGCAAAGATGGATAGAGCACTATTTAGAGCTTTACTCAAGTGAGACCAAACTTGCGGATAATGCCCTAAATGCCATAGAGGCCCTGCCAACTCTTGACCACCTGGACACACTTCCCACCATAACAGAAGTTAAGTGTGCTATAAATGAACTTGCATCTGGCAAGGCTCTAGGTAAAGATGGGATTCCAATAGAGGTTATCAGGAGTGGGCAAGAGACACTCATTCTACAGATCCACCAACTAATAGAGCTATGCTGGCGAGAAGGACAAGTCCCACAGGATTTCAAAGATTCAAGCATCATAACATTGTACAAGAACAAGGGCGATCGAAGCGACTGTAACAACTATAGGGGTATCTCACTTCTGTGTATTGTTGGGAAAGTATTTGCCCAGAATTATCCTGCGCAGACTTCAAGTCCTGGGAGATCAAGTCTACCCCGAATCACAGTGCGGCTTCCGACAGAACCGGTCTACCATTGATATGATATTCTCATTGCGGCAAATGCTAGAAAAATGCCAGGAACAAAATCAACCACTGTTTATTGCCTTCATCGACTTCACAAAGGCATTTTATCCGGTCAGTCGTGATGGATCTGTTCAAGGCACTGAAGAAGATTGGCTGCCCACCAACTCTTCTGTCCATTGCGGAATCATTCCACACAGACATGAAGGGTATAATCAGGTTTGATGGTGCAACTTCAGAAGAGTTTGAAATCAAGAGTGGAGTTAGGCAAGGTTGTGTACTAGCTCCCACCCTCTTTGGAAGGTACTTTTCACTTCTACTGAAATATGCCTTTCGTGATCAGGATGGTGGTATATACATTCACTCACGCTCAGATGGCAGCCTCTATAATGCTCAGAGATTGAAGGCCAAGACCAAAATTCGGAGGGTACTGATCAGAGAGTTGCTTTTTGCAGATGGTGCTGCAATTACCCCCACTCTCAGGAAGAATTACAATGTCTACTATCTGCATTCTTCAATGCTTATTCTGAATTTGGTTTAATAATTAACAAAAAGAAGACACAGATTATGTCACAAGGTGCACATGGGGTACCATCAATCTTTATTGACAATGCCGAATTGGAGATAATATACCATTTTACATATCGAGGATCAGAGGTAAATAGCAAATTATCCCTGGATCAGGAAATCAACATCAGGATTGGTAAGGCAGCAACAACAATGAACATGTTAGCAAAAAAGAGTCTGGGAGAACAGGAAGCTTACTCAATCAATCAATCAATCATGTGCCATGCCGGAGAGTGTGGGCGGTCATGACTCACCATTTCACTCGATCACCAGAGTCGTGGATCAGCTCAGTGTTAATGTCTTGACCATGCCATGTGGCCAAGCCATCCAGGTATTTACTTCTTGGTACTCCCCCTGGTCTGTTCCCTTCTATCTTGCCAGTTGTCACTAAGTTCTCCAATCCATTTCTTCTCATAACATGTCCAAAAAATTTTGACTGTCTACGTCTAATTTCTCTAATCAATTTACGATTTTCATTTGTCTCTTGTAGTACTTGGTCATTGGTTTTTCTGTCCGTCCATGGTATTCTTTGCATTTTCCTCAGAAACCACATTTCTGCAGCCATCAGGTGTTTTTCAGATTGACTGCTCATTGTCCAAGTTTCACATCCATACAAAAGAACAGGCTCTATGTAGCACCTCAACACTCTTTTTCTCGTTTCAATTGACATCTTCTTATTGGTCAGTATGTTTTTCATCTTGCTAATGTCTAGTTGGCTAATGTCTTGCTAGTGTCTAGTTGGTCGTGCGTCGAAGTACACTTGTTCCTGCAGCAAGGCGCTGTCGTCATTTGGAGGGGACAGGTTCGATCCCGGTCGCTAACTATAATTTTCAAATTTTATGTTGTCTAGTGCATCTTCTAATCTCTATTTCCTTCTTCTCCTTCTGTGAGCGCCAAATAATACTATGTGTGTTTATTTACGTAATTGTCTTAGTGATTTTAAGGCCAGCAGAGGGTGGTTGAAACATTCAAGTGGCGCACTAGCAGACAGTGTTACTTGGCACTGTGAAGGTGCGAGTTCAGACAAGTCTGGTGCCGAAAAAATAGTATTAAACAAACACTATATTTATTCTCTATAAAACGTGTTTTTTTGGTATGTATTTTGGAGAGTCTAGATCGAATTAAGTGGATTTACATTGATTCATTTGGAAATAATTGTCTCAGTTTTCGTCGGTTTCGGATTCGCCGGATTATCGATGAGAACTTAGGTTATATATATATATATATATATATATATATATATATATATATATATATATATATATATATATATATATATATATAAACCATATATTATAGCATATTAAAAGGGCTATCTATTTTACAATTTTGCTAACCGTAACACAGATCTAAAAATAGATCATGAACACGTTTGATACTCTAACACAGATCTAAAATATAGAGACGATGAACATATCTGCTAACCGTAACACAGATCTAAAAATAGACAGACAACGAACACAGATATAAACCTTTCAGTCTGGATTTTTTGATACTTTTAGTTGAGCGTTTTATGCCTTTGATTTTCTGTGGTGTTTCTAATATTCCCAGCAGAGCGCCTTCCACTTCTATTTTAACATCAGAAATAGGATCGACCTTCACATCCACACCTAAGATGTGATTGTCTTCATGTGGTGATGTGGACAGAGTATTGGAAAACTGCACCAAAGAAGGACTGTATGGCCTGCTGCTGGGTTGCTGGTTCTGGCTCAACAGTGGCAGAGGTGTTGTTTCAGCATGTGGCGATTCTCCTTCAGGCGTTAACTCCATTTTCATACTCAAAGCCGTATCACGAATGCTACCAGGAAAAACCGGCTGGCTATCATACTGTTTTAACACGAGTGACTGGCTGTAGTAATCCTGATTTTCAGCCAAAAAGTTCACCTCCTCCGGAATGATAGGTTGTTCTGTTTTTATCTTCTTTCTGTGTCCGTTTATAGCTGATGATTGATTATGTCCTCTGTCAGACTTTTTGTGAACTGTCGGTAGTGGCAGTTGTGAAATGGCTGCGTTATTCTGGTAGTGAAATGCTTGTTGGACACGAGATGCTGCCTTCTTGTTGTGGTTCAAGTCCCTACGCATGAATCCTAGGTCTTGTGGTGATGGGAAGTTATCTCGCTCAGAGGGTGAGGCCGTGCTGAAAAAAAAAAAAAGCTTTTAATTACCAAAATAATACCATTAATACTACATGTATATAAGATTCACGATTGGTGAATCAGCCATTTGCACATGTGGATTGGTGTTACAGACAGCAGATTGCATACTCCAAGACAGCCCAAAATACAACATATCTAGGCAAACCTCTGGTCTGGGAAACAACAGTGGAAGATAAACTATATACATCACTGAGTGAACTCTAAAAAGACAAGAAGTTCACACAAGTGACAACATTGCAGATGTAGACAAATTTCAAGCGAACAAAAGAGGGTGAAGAAATAAGGAGGTGTGGCAGCATAATGAATTTGCCTGATGGCCCAGTGGACCTAGGTTCATACTCCTATCGAGACAAGATTAATTCATGACCTATTCATCAGGGTCAATTTAGCCTTATCAGATAGTTAGTTAGTTGCATATCCTTTACAAGATGTTTGCAGTCAACACCAACATTTTTTGCTGTTGTTGATGTCTTGGAAAGTTTATGTTCAGTAGTTTGCCATTGCTTTCTGAACGACCGGCACCCATACCATTTCATAAAAAACCAGCGCAACGGGGTCTGCTGCCAAATCGCGTGCAGCTGTGTTTCAAATGCAGGGTGCGCCTCAACACGGAGATTACCCTTATCAGATAAGTACCAGAAAATTGTATAAGATATGATTCAGCCAGTCTGAAACTGTCCACATTATCCAGTGCTGTTTGATTAAGAGAATATCAGCCCGGAACAGTAGTATTCCCCACAAGGCAATGGGTTGTTGGCAATGAAATACTTCACATCTGTGGATGAAACACGACCAACCTAGGTCTAATTCCAACCAGTCCACATGTACTGACTCACAGTCCACATGTACTGACTCACAGTCCACATGTCCTGAATCACAGAGTACACATACTGAATCACAGTCCACATGTCCTGAATCACAGAGTACACATACTGAATCACAGTCCACATGTCCTGAATCACAGAGTACATATACCGACTCACAGTCCACATGTACTGAATCACAGTGCATATATACTCGTGTACTGAATCATGAATCATCCCAATATGCCCCTCCACTGATGTGGATGTTCCAGGACTGGTCTTGCACTCCCAGCTGCCCACTGACCTTCGTCAGGAGAAGGAAGAGAACTCTGAAACACATTGCTAGTGAAGATGGTACCTTGGTATCGGGTCAGGGACAAGCTTCTATATTAACCGTACTTCAATAGGAGCAAGCCTTTATCCAGGCTCAGGTAAATTTGACGTCACTGCATTGGACCTAGGTGCTTGGTCTTTCAGAGGATTTACGTCCAACAAACCCCGGTATCTCCAATATGTAATGATGCCATGGGAATGAGATCCTTTACCTTTAAAACCATTAATGTGATCACCCTCGCCATCATCATGAGGCATCTGATAAGCGTGGGCAGTTATGGTTCGCATCTCACTCGATCACCAGAGTTTTGGACCAGATCTAAGCATCTGTCCCGATTATGGCATGTGGCCAAGCTATTCATGTATTTACCGCTTCACCTTCCCCCTTTCCTATCAACCTTGGTAGTTGTCACAAGGTTCTCAAATTTATTTCTCCTCATATTGTAATTTTGGTTTTTTTTTTTCTTGTTTTTTTTTTTTTTTTTTTTTTTTTTTTTTTTTTTTTTTTTTTTTTTTTTTTTTTTTAAATTATATTCAATTCACTGAATCACAAGGCAATAATCACATAAGTCTAAAATAAGTAAGAAAACCAGAAGACTTGAGAAAAGAACATCTGGTGAAGCTGTCCAAGAAAGGAGATCTACGGGAGATGTGAAAATTGCGGAATAATGCTATTGTCAATTCCAGGGAAAATATTAAACAGGATCATTTCGAGAGATTAAGAGGTGCCGATGACAAACAAAAAAGGGATTTAAAGGAAAACTTCCAACAGACCAGATCTGGCCCCGACTAGATTACCATATTATTCATAATAATATAGTAGAGCTTTGAACTGAACATACATAACCCGGGAAGGTTAACCCGGTCAACAAATGCCCGCAGAAGTCGGATGTGTCGGCCTAACGGCGCAAGAACGCAGCTCTGCTGTAAACAGGCACAACGCAATCACATCCGAAAAAAAACTCCGGATGAACGAAGAAGAAGAACTGAACATACCATTATATAAATGGATGTGCGGACTATGATAAGGACTTTGACTGCATTGGTAAGGGACGCAAAGGTGTTTCCAAGGCACCAGGGCCAGGTTTTATACTGGCCAAGACCTACTAACACGTCCTAGTCATGCATCCTGGGCAACAGGTCCCTTTCGGGGTCCTGGCTAATTTAGTAGGATCGCTGATTCTTCTGAAGTCGGAGAGTATCTGCTTACACGGCGAGGAACCACCATTTTGCACACCAATAAACCAGACATGGGACAACGGATACTCACGCAAACCTCAGTCCGGTATGACATCACATTGATGTTGGACAACAGGATGTCTTCATCCGACATACAGGACTTCACGCTGGAGTTCTTCTTCTTCTGCGTTCATCCGGAGTTTTCTTTTTTTCGGATGTGATTGCGTTGTGCCTGTTTACAGCAGAGCTGCGTTCTTGCGCCGTTAGACCACACATCCGACTTCTGCGGCATTTGTTGACCAGGTTAACCTTCCCGGGGGTTTCTTAGGACGTTTGACTCTCACTGTTGTGGTGTTATCTCCCATCCTAGCTGGCCCATATAGAACAGCCAAAGGCATCCTGGTCAGCCCTCAAGGGAAGGCAGGGGCAGACCATGGGCATTCCCCGCCATCCAAGGAGGCTTCCATAATTGCAGAGCCAACACACAGCGCTCTGGTACGGGGCTCACCCAAGGAATCGTCACGTCCTGCACATGGCTGCTTAGCCTCACTTCCGAATATTGGGCCTTCCGTTCACCATAGGCTGTTCTTCCGGAAACCAGAAGAATGCAGTGTGCAGATGACATCCACACAGTGAGCTTTCGATTCGGACTTTCCGCGTAATGGATTTGCTATCCAAGCAATATTCCATTTCGTGCCACAGGGACACTTTTTCCACCTTTTATGAAGCTCACACAGTGAGCTTTTGATTCAGACTTTCCACGTAATGGATTTGCTATCCAAGCAATATTCCATTTCATGCCTCTGGGAGGCTTTTGTAACCGACATACCTGTGGTATGAAGTGTGGCAGTCTTAATACTTCTTCATGCACCTTTAAATGTTAACCTGTATGTAGTTAAAGTAAGCTGCGGTCAACTTGAGCTTGTTGATATCTCCATAGAGCTTGTCCTCAAAAGAAGCAGGTGTGGGCCAAAATATCTTTCTCTGTTCTGCATATATTGGGCAATCCTGCAGCAAATGTTTTGCTGTCATTTTTCCAGTTCGACAATTACATTCATCAGTATCTCCTATCTTTAGTTTATTGAACAAGTGGTATTTCAGCCTGTTATGTCCTGTGCGGAGTCTGAAGATTGCTACTTGTTCTCTTCGGTCGAGTTTGTAATATGCATCATCCTTCTGGTGGCAGGGATGCTCTGATTCCCATTTGGTTCTATAGGTGCTTTTTATCAACCTCTTTGCCTCATTATAGGTTATGTCTATGTCAGGCTGTGGTAGTCGTCTGCCCTCTTTTGCTAGTCTGTCAGCCTCTTCATTTCCAGGTATACTTCTTCTTCTTCTTCGTTCATCTGGAGTAATTTTTTCGGATGTGACTGCGTTGTGCCTGTTTACAGCAGAGCTGCGTTATTGCGCCGTTAGGCCTACACATCCGACTTCTGCGGGCATTTGTTGACCGGGTTAACCTTCCCAGGGATTTCCAGGTATACTGCAATGTGATGGGATCCACTGTATTACAACTTTTTTTGGATTTCTGGCATAGACCATGGAGTGCTGCTCTTAGGTCAGCTATTTCTGTGCTGTTATTGCTCTTCAGTATTGAGACAGCTGACTTTGCATCTGTGAAGATAGCTATTTGCTTCTCTTTATTTTCCTCCATCAACAGCATTTCTGCTGCAGTTCTCAAAGCCTCTACCTCCGCTTTGAAGTTACTTGAACTTTCCAGTTGCCACTGAATGTGTTTTTTTCACTCCATTTTTTAAATTTAGGAGAATTCCTCTTCCTCTATTCTCTCTTGAATTTTTGGCTGATCCATCTGTATATGCGTGGGTCCAATTGCTGCTTGGGTAATGTTCTTTTATGTAGTTTAGGGTTATTTCTCATCTTTCGGTTTCATGCTGAGTATTCTATTTCTCAATACCAGGAATGTTTTCTATCATCTCAGGCAGTTGCTGCTGTCTCCAAGCTGGGAACTTGTGTGCATTGTAAATGGGTTTGACTGTTGATATGTTAAGTATAGGATCTGCCCTAATCTTTCGTTTTGCAGTTTCTACAAAGTTGCTAAGCTTCAGTCTTCCCTTTCCAAAACCACTAAACCTTTTATACATAGGGTGGTCTGTCAATCTTCTAAATTTTTCTGCTTGTTGCTGGGCTCTGCTATCTCTTCTATCCTGCATTGGTTGTAAACAAGTGATCTTTTCTAGTTCATTAATAGGCGTTGTCTTCAGGCTTCCAGTTATGATTCGCATTCCTTGATTTTGGACTTATTTTGTTAAAAGTTTGACTTAGCTGCTGTTGCCCAAGCTGCAATGCCATATTCCAGTACTGGTCTCACCCGTCCAGTATATAACTTCTTGAGAACTTTCTCATCTGCTCCCCACGTTGGTACCAGCAAGCTTTTTCATGATTGCCACTCTTTGCCTTGCTCTTGTTCGATTTTTCTCAACCTGTTTTCCAAGTCAGGCGACGATCAAAGGTGACTCCTAGATAGTTTGGATTTTCTTCATGGCACAATATTTTTCCATTCAATACCAACTTAGGTTGCTGAGTTTTATTTGAGAGGGAGAACACTGTGCATGTTGTTTTCTCCTCACTTATCTTCACTAGCCATGATTTTGACCAGTCCTCTAGCGCTATTAGGGCTTGCTGTATTCTGCTGTTAGCTGAACTAATATATTCTTCAGATGTCCATATGGCTAGGTCATCTGCAAAGGATGATGTGTGTACTCTGGCCGGAAAATTTTCCGTGATGTCGTTTATTTATGCTAGGAATAATGTTGGTGAAAGAACTCCTCCTTGGGGGACACCTTGCTCCAACAGCATCATTTTGCTGGTTTGTCCTTGTACTTTTGTCCTGGCAGTTCTGTTCTCAAGGTAGTGGCTGATCAATTTGTACATTTTCCCACAAACATGCATTTTTTGCAGTTTTACTTTCAGTCCTTCCTTCCATACTTTATCAATTGCTTTTTCTAAATCTATCCAGACCGCTAGTGTGTGCTTTTTCTCTTGGAAGGCATCCTCTATTTCCTGAGCTATATAGGTTATTTGATCTTCAGTGGATCTGTACTTTCTGAATCCTGCTTGGTGTGGTGTTAAGAGTTTGTTTTCTTCCAGATGCCATGTTAGCCTGCCATTGATAATGCGTTCCATTAATTTTCCTACACAGCTAAGTAGACTGATAGGTCGATAGCCATTTGGTTCTTCCAGGTCTTTTCCTTTCTTTGGGACTGGTATTAGTATAGCTTCCTTCCATGCCTGTGGGACTAGTCTCCTCTTCCAGCTGTAATTTAGGACTGCTAGTAGTTTCTTTTTTGCCTTAGTGCCTAGTCCTATTAGCATTTCTTTTGTGATTCCATCCTTTCCTGGTGATTTCTTCTTTTTTAGGGTATTCATTGAATGTTCCATTACTTCCATTGTTAGATTTGCCATCATATATTCTGCTGCTGTCTCTGTATTACTATGATGTATCTTTTTATCTTTGATTGCTTTCTTCAACATACTCCATATTCATTACAAGCTTGATTGGTCTGTGGTCACTACCTGCCAATTGGTCAAGTACATGGCGATCGATTTTGTGGAGGATGTCTCCTGTGCAGAAAGCTAAGTCTGGAGTAGAAGTGGTAATCCATCTTCTGGAGTAGAAGCTCGGTGTGTCATCCGCTTTGTTGAGTAGATGGAGATTTAAGTCTATTTCCCAGTCCTCCACTTCATCTCCTCTTTTGTCAGTATCTGGGTATCCCCATCTTTCTGAACGGCTATTAAAGTCTCCGACAACAATGCAATTTGTGTCAGTTATTTTCATGTTTGAGAGTGTAAGATCCTTATCTGCCGGGCTATACAGATTGTAGATTCTTATTTTCACGTCCTTTATCATTATATCAACACCTATAATTTCTGTTTGGTTGTCAGAGATCACAGATACTTCGCTGCAAGGTATTGTATTTCGTGTAAGTATTAGAACTCCTCCTTTGCGTCCTTCGTGGTCGAAATGTGTGGCCTGATATACCTTGACTGAAAATTTGCGATTGGTGATGAGGTGTGTCTCTTGAATGCATGCCACATCTATTCTATCTTTATGAAGACGCTGTGTTAGGGAGACTTGCTTGTTATATACTCCTTCGGCATTCCACTGTAGTATGTTGAGTGTCCGGGGTGTTTGGTCAATAGCTCTTAACCTACTCCTCTGTGCCTTGACTCCACAGCACAGGGGAAGGTGACCACCAGTAGTCATGGGTGGACCCCCTCGAGGCAGGGGGCCCGGCACTATCACCGCCTGATGGGACTTCACGGGATTAGCACCATAACGATTAATTTTAATTTGTGACATCACGAATTAAGTTACGTTGCACTGCTTTGTCAAGCCTGTGGCTCAGTACATCCGATTTTGACAAGCATTTGTTCGGGGTGCTTTCCCTAGCCTTTGACTGTCCCCAGTCTACCTACAAGGCAGCAGGTTTGTGTGTCACTTGGTCTGGTCCCTCTCCCTTGACCTGTCCGACATGGGTGACCCTACCAGTAGCTGTGCTACCGTCGGCATAGCTCTTGGGGTCATTGGAACACACAAGCCCCTCTACCTCGACAAGGTGGACACATGGCAGAGGGGACGCTGGAGTTCACAGCCAGGGAAAGCAAGCATTGCATTGATAAGAAATTCTGTGGAAACTGATGAGACACTATGGTATCCCAGAGAAACTGATTAACTTAATAAGGGCAACCAACAGAGACAGGAATTGCTGAGTTCTTCATTAACTGATTCAGCATCGAAGGATAATATATCGACAGAAGAGCGATATATCGCCATACTAGGGTCACTGTATTATTTATTTTGTTTCACAGTATCTTCCACAATTTCAATGCTCAGTGGATGGAAATTAACATTATAATACTTGTTTCTTTGATTGTGCACCCTGTTTGGTTCACACCTACTTTCATGTTTGGCACTAAATGAGTTCAGAAAAACCAACATAAATCTGAAATAAGAACATGAGTGTGACAGCAATGCCTTTTGTCACCTGTATTATTCTGACTATAGAATGGATTATGAAGACAACAATTATTACTGCACAAAAATGGGATTCTTCTTCTTCTTCTACTGCGTTCATCCGGAGAGTTTTTTCGGAGGTGATCGAGTTGTGCCTGTTGACGGCAGAGCTGCGTTTTTGCGTTAGGCTGACACATCCAACTAGTGCTGGCATTCGTTGACCGGGTTAACCTTCCTGGGTAAAATGGGATTCAATGGACCCTGACAGTGCATGTTGGGGATCTGGACTTCACTGATGACACTGCTCTCCTGTCCCACACGCACGATCAAATGCAAGATAACCTAATTTCACTTAATGCAGGATTTTGTCAAGGGCGGTAAATATTTTTTAAAAAATTAAATAATAGTATTGTTAGATATCTAGATAGAGTAACTATGATTGAAAGACGAGACATAAAAAGTTAAAGACAGTTACACAACAGTTCAACTGAAAACAGACTATAGCGAGACATAAATACGTGACATGCCTACATAGCCAGTCAGGCGGCTTATCATTGCAGGCAGGCCAGGCTGTTTTTTTCCCCTTTACATAACCTCTGGCAGATAAAAATATTTCCCCTACTCCATGCTGGAACATGTGCCTGATAGCAAAATTACCGCCAACAGAAAAAATGTACGAAACATAAAAAACTAAAGTGGCACCTGTTGTAGAGAGAAAACAAATATTCAAGTAAATTGTTTGCATCCAAGCAGGTGTCGTTCATTGTTGTCTCAAATCTATGAAAGATGTCCTTCCGGACAAGGATGGCACCTAGTAGCTGCTCTGGGTTGGAAGGCATGGTGTTAGCCTGAAACAGACAACAGACAAAACAAATGGACACAAATTATAAAGCAACTCATGTCATTAAAGCACATGAAATGGTAAAGTAGACGTAAAAGACTCCTTTTCATGTCAAGGTGTATTGGGCACTCGTTGGCAGCTAGCCGTCTTGACAGACAATAGATTGCTACATTGTATTTCCAAAAAAAAGGCATAATAAATACAACCCATGGCAGTAAGACCAGGGATGGAGTTATACCTCTCCATAGCACAAAGCCTGGACTGAATTGAAGAGACCATGTGCTGCCCATGCAGCATGATCCCTCTCTCGGCCTGCCTAGTTTACTCCCGAGGCAAGGCAACATCAATACATCTGGAATATGTTGTATTTTGTAAATATTTGTGTTCATGTGTGGATTACTGACAACGTTGAATTATTTATTTCACATGTGAGTAAAATAATAAATCTGCATTAAGTTTCCCTCATTTTGTTTTTTATTTCACAAAAATCTGTTCACTAACATCTTAGATTTGATGTTTTTACTAGCGTAACTCTAAATCTTATTGAAAACCTGACAAATCTTGCCTGGTCAGAGTTACAAAAAAAGTAAAAATATGTGCCTTGTAAAGGGTTAACCAGGTTAGTCTTTCTTCTTCTTCTTCTTCTTCTTTTTCTTCTTCTGCGTTCATCCGGAGTTTCTTTTTTCGGACGTGACTGCGTTGTGCCTGTTTACAGCAGAGCTGCGTTCTTGTGCCATTAGGCCGACACATCCGACTTCTGCTGGCATTTGTTGACCGGGTTAACCTTCCCGGGTCTTTCTGAGTTTAGGCAAATTTCAGAATGCCATGCATGGACAGAAAAATTATTGAGACAGTCCTTCAAGAAACAAATGAAAACCACAAACTGGTAGAAGAAATTAGATGTAGACAGCCAAGATTTGTTGGGCATGTTTAGAGGAAAAATAATCTTGAAAACATCATGACAACTGACAAACTTGATGGGGAAAGGAAAAGGGGAAGACAAAGAGATAAACACCTGGATGTCTTGTCCACATGGCATAATCAGGACAAGAACACCGACCTGATTCAAGACTGGCCATCATGCGAGATGGCATCTAAATAAAACACAAAAATCATGACTAGGAATCTCTGCGTAATTAAAAACACACACAGAGACAGAAGCGAATGTTTCAAACAAAGTCTTCATCAATGGACACGATAAACAAAACAAGAAGACAAAAATAAGAATGCGTAACTAAGAATATGAAGGTTATCTGATAAAAATTTGGGAATTATTGGCAACTGATCCGATTTTGTGTTGATTGGATTTATAAAAACATATATTGGAAACAACAAGCTGCCATAAGGATTGATAATGAAGTGGGACAATATCAACCTATTAAGAGATGTTTTAGGCAGGGATGTGTAATGTCTCCAGATCTTTTTTTCCTTTACAGTGAAAATATTTTCAGAAATGTAGAAGATATAAATGGAATCAGCACTGAAGGACGAAACATCAATAACATTAGATATGCAGATGATACAGTATTGATTGCAGACAATCCACAAGATCTACAACAATTAGTAGTCGCGGTTGTTGTACACAGTGAGCAGCTGGGGTTAGAATTAAATTGTTAAGAAGACACAGGTTATGGTCGTCACTAAGAAGAACGAAGTACCACAATGTAATATACAAGTAAATGGGAATATTCTTCAACAAGTGAATCGGTACAATTATCTCGGAACAGTCATAACATCTGATGAGAGATGCCTTGAAAAGATTAGAACAAGAATCGCCATGGCGAAAGTAGCCTTTAGCAAGATGAAAAACATTCTAACCAATAAAAAGATGTCAATTGAAATGAGAAAAAGAGTATTGAGGGGATACATAGAGCCTATTCTTTTGTATGGCTGTGATACTTGGACAATGTGCAGTCAAGCTGAAAAACATCTGATGGCTGTATAAATGTGGTTTCTGAGGAAAATGCAAAGAATACCATGGACAGACAGAAAAACCAATGACCAAGTACTACAGGAGACAAATGAAAAACGTAAATTGATTAGAGAAATTAGACAAAGACAGTCAAAAATTTTTGGACATGTTATAAGAAGAAATGGATTGGAGAACTTAGTGACAACTGGCAAGATCGAAGGGAACAGACCAAGAGGAAGACCGAGAGGAAAATACCTGGATGGCTTGGCCACATGGCATGGACGAGACAGGAACACTGAGCTGATCCATGACTGCTGGTGATCGAGTGAAATGGCGAAGTCATGACCGCCCACGCTTTCTGGCATGGCACATGACTGATTGATTGGATTACCATCTTAAGATCTCAAGTTACCGGGAAGGTAACCCGGTCAACAAATGCCTGAAGAAGTCAGATGTGTCGGCCAAAAGGTGCAAATATTGCGGCTCAGTTGCAAACAGGCACAACACAATTATGTCTAAAACAACATTCCGAACGAACGCAGAAGAAGAAGATACCCAGTTAAGTATTCTTATGTTTTGCCTTTCTTGTTCACTGTTAAAGACTTTAGCCTATACATTGAAAAACCAATGAACAAGTCCTTCAAGAAACAAATGAAGATCATAAACTGATTACAGACATTAGACTTAGACAGTCAAAATTGTTTGGGCATGTTATGAGAAATTAATTGGAGAACTTGCTGACAACTGGCAAGATCGAAGGGATAGACCAAAAGGAAGACCGAGAGGTAAATACCTGGATGGCTTGGCCACGTGACATGGTCGAGACAGAAACATGCAGTGGATCCACGACTCTGGTGATTGAGTGAGATGGTAAAACATGACTGCCCACGCTTATCGGCATGGCACATGATGGATAGATGGATTCAATTGTATGTGTGTGTGTTTTTCCTTATGTCGAGCTTGCTAGTCATACTTTGTCTTTATTTCAACTCCATTATTAGCATGGTAGAAGTCAACCCCTTTTAGCGAACGAAAGAAGAAGAAGCAGTCAAACTCCTTTTCTGATGCCGTCATTGGCGTGGACATTGTGACAACCACCTAGTAAATGTGAATTCTCAATATTTCTCACTGCCACAACAGTAACTACTAAGGAGTCAAGTTTGCTGCTAACTACTGAGTATTATAATATAGGAGACTACTGGCATTCTTTTATAAATAACGTCATATGGTCTTACCAGTTTCTTCATGCTTTGTACAGCAGCTGGTGTCCAACACAGGCCTAACATTGTATGGCCACAGCAGAAGCAAATGTTCTGGGTTCAAATCCACTGTGAAATAATTCCCACTACAGTGTTGGCAGCTTGCTCTGTACACTAGTTTCCTGCCTATAATCACACAAGTTATAATAATGTACTACAAGCTATCACAACATGAAATGACAAATTAATACTCCATAATAAGCTGCCTCAACTCTTTCTGTCTCAATTAACATTTTCAACTAAAAAAGTCTTTAAAAGTCACGAGAATCGACTTCATTGCACTGGATTTATCCCATAAGGCTCGGTCTCTTTCCACAGGGCGGCCTGTCGAACGCATCACACAAAGCACAAACTCTGTAGCTCCAGCGACGACCCTCCCCAGGAGTCTCCGAGAAAAATGCACTCATGAACTGGAAGATGTAGCCCAGAATCAAACCCACAACCTTCACAGAGTGCGAGGCAGACAGTTTGACCACTTCGCCACGAAGAGGAGCCCAAACTAATAACATCCTGGTTAAGGGAGCCATTATAGTCAAGGGAAAACTATCACATTAATCTCTCAAGTCTTTATGAATCAAAGCAGATCAGAGCAGAGAATGATGTTAATGTCAATAGAACTGATCCAGAACCCTACAGAGATCTGAGAAGCGACATGAATGCCTATGCCACTCTGCAAGGCACATAACAATGATGATTTTTTTGGGAAATGATGATCTCTGGACATTACGATCCTCTATCGATATATCCCAGTGTGTAATGCCGACAGACAAATTATGCCAAGATTTCATGCATTTTCAACTACAGCAGTTAGTATAATAAGTCAACGACATATCTGATAACTAGCAGCTTTACTATCTGCTAGTGCTGGATAGAACACACACTGAGAAAACCTGAGGACAATATTATAACTAGACAATTCTTGTCTGGAATCCACAAGGCAAATGAAATAGCAGGCGATCTAAAACCACTTGGAGAAGAGAATTACAGATAGCAATGGATAATGCTGGGAGGACATGGAGGGAGATAGCAAAAGACAAAAGGTTGGGCAGGGTTTGGTTGAGAGGCCTATGCCCCTATGGGAATAATGGGCAGAAAACAAAGAAACAGAATGTACCTAAGTGGAAGGGATTGTGGTGGCAAGTGTTGCAAATTTCTTTTCCCTCTGCATTGAGATGTCTGCCAATGACAAACTGAAACTGGTATTTACTCTTAGGTGTGTAATATGACTTTAAAAAACAAGGGTAAAGACAGGCCTGTAGAAGACAATGCCATAGCATGTGTTAGGCTTTCATACATTCTAAACCAAGCCAGGAGATGAGTGACCCGTTCCCTTCTACACCACACTTCTTCCAAGACAATTCCTAGAAAATTCTTAAAATATATCAGGTACCCATTTTATGGAGGACAGCTGGCCAAGTGACTAGAATGCTGGAACCTCCTTCAGGAGACCCTGGTTTGAATCCTCTGTAAGGTGTGGATTTTTTTCTGTCAGGGGCAGAAAGAAAACCCTAACTTGCACAGTTCACGGCGACTGCACTAGCCAGGTAGCCTTAATTCCTTAGGCTCAACCCCCCCCCCCACCACCACAAGGTAGTATCACCACCATCCCTGAACTATACTGTTCAAAACAAGAAGCGCAACATTTTCGGTGTTACTTTTATAAAAGATATTCACTGATTGGACATTAGACAACCTATCGACTGTGTCCATCTGGTCATTAACTTCTCGTGGTTACTGCACTAGCCAGGTAGCCTTAATTCCTTAGGCTCAACCCCCCCCCCCCCCCCCCCCACCGCCACCACAAGGTAGTATCACCACCATCCCTGAACTATACTGTTCAAAACAAGAAGCGCAACATTTTCGGTGTTACTTTTATAAAAGATATTCACTGATTGGACATTAGACAACCTATCGACTGTGTCCATCTGGTCATTAACTTCTCGTGGTTACCTGAATTGTACTCACCTCATGATTCGTAAGTGCATGAAAGAGGTCAAGGTCAAAACAACATTTCTGACAACAACTCATGACAGGTTCATGATAATCCCATGAAACTTACTGAACACAAATCTCTCTGACCATATTATTGAAGGCCTATAAAAGATTTATGCTCCTTGAATAAATTCAGTTAAAAATTCAATGCGCAAGTATGGCTCATCTCACTACAGAACGACTCTTCATCATTGGATGTTTACAGGCTGGACAGTCACAAAGTGCAGTAGCCAGAGAATTTAATGTGGTTAGAAGCACCATTAGTCGCCTTTGGAGGCGATTTCAAGAAACTGGCTCAGTGGCAGACTGGCCACACAGTGGAAGACTCAGAATCACAATTGCTGCCAAAGACCGTTTCATATGGCTGCATCACTTTAGGAATCGATTTGCATCAGCGTCCTCCAGTCCAGTCAATGCCAGGAGCTCGTCGAATTTCAGATCGAACGGTCAGGAATCGGCTGCACAACTCTGGTCTTTGGGCTAGAAGACCCTACAGATGTCCTGTTCTTACAGACCAGCATTGCCAGAACCGACTGCAGTGGGCGAATCAGCATCGTCAATTAAATGTTAGTACAAGTTTTCAATTGAAACTGAAATAATGTTGCGTCTCTGTTTTTGAACAGTGTATATTATTTCTTTAAATTAAGGATTCTATTCCGTGTAAGTCCTGTCGCCACTTGTCTACCACTGTGACCCTCAAGCTGTGGCAAATGCTAGAACAGTTTACCTTACCAGTGTTGCATAATTTAGTTATAAGTCACATCTTTAACTCTAGCTGGCCCTGGTAAATCAGAATGGTGTTAAATTGACCTGTTGTCTGTTTTGTTTGTTTGTTTGTTTTTTAAATCAAAATATTAAACTGGCCTGTTTTTTGTTTTATCAGAATATTATTAATTAAACTGACATGTTGTTTATTTTTTGTATCATAATAATTAATATTATTATTTTTTTTAATTGGAATATTATTAAACTGACTTGTTGTTGGTTGTTTGTTTTTTGTTTGGTTTACATCAGTATATTATTAAACTGACTTGCTTTGTTTTAATCAGAATATTATTTATTTTATTATGAAACTAATCTTCTGTCAGTGTTTCTTCTTTCATATCCATTATGTTCATGTCAAAATACATTTTCAGGAAACAAGTTAGTTCGGTGAATGGATAATTCACCACGCCAAAAATACATATTACTAATTAAATTAGTAATATTGTAGTAATAATAAATAATAATAAACAGTGTTGTAACAAATAAATAACTCTCATCTTAAAATTAGTTTCTATCTAATATATCAACGAGGGATAAAAGGGGTGAGAATGTGTCAGCTCTATTCAACAATGTTTGTCTCATTTATTCTTACAAAACTGCGATTTGGAAAAAAAAAGATTTACCAAATTAGGTGCTAATGCTATAGCTATCTAAGTAAGTACCTTACCACAACATCCCCCCTCCCCCATTCAACGGTAAAATTGTCTTATCCGGTTCTATTAATTCCTTGATACACAATTTTCTTTCATATTCTAACAGCGATATTGTTCATTCAAATACTACAGCAACAGAACTACACGAGTCATAAAACTGTGCCTACCATTCCCTAAAAACTTGTTCACTTCTTGTTTTCTATCTCAGAACACAAACTGCTAACAGTTTTCCCCAAGACGGAAGACACTCTTCAATGGCAGAAAGCAGGAAAACCTGTGGTTATTCATAATGTAACGGAATGTCCTCAAATCCTTTTCATCCTCCTCTGCTTCCTATACACACTTCTCCTCCTCCCTCTCCTTAAGGAGGAGTGGCAGTTATAAAAGACACTGAGTTGTGAATAGGACGTCTAGCATTTTCTTATAATGGGGGGGGGGGGGGGAACTAGGAGCAAATCACAGTACAGTGCAGGCTTTCCAATAAATCCTGCACTGATCAGACGTTTGAAGTAAGGACGGGCGTATGACAGGGATACCGTTTGTCACCTTTAATAAAGCATTATTATTAAACACAGTATTATTCTTACTGATTAAAGACCGGATTACAAAGATAACAATAACTACCACCAGAACTTTAAACTTGTGAATTATACCAAAAGCACGATAATATTACACATTATTTACTGAAATATAGGAACATTGTTGAAAACGTTAGTTGCATATCCTTTACAGGACGTCTCGGTCAACCCCAGCATTTTTTTTTGGCTGTTTGTGATTTCTTCGTAAGTTTACGTTCAGTAGTTTGTCATTGCTTTCTGAACGACCAGCACCCATACCATTGCATTTTTTTTTGGGGGGGGGGGGGGTTCTCGCTCGCTTTGAACTTAAGCGTTGTTCATACACATTATTTCTTGTAGTACTGGGCTGAATTGTGCGTGTGTATTAGCTTTCATTTTTATCAATGTCCCTCATCATCAGGCGAACCCACTCCGACTTTACAGGTACTTGTAATTTACGTCCCCAAGTCAAGAGCTAGAAGACAACATTTTAGATTTAAGACGGCTTATCCATTCGGCCATGCTGGCCTCCATACCATTGTACGAAATCAACGCAAAGCGGCCTGCTGCTAAATCGTCCGCAGCTGTATTTTGCGGGATTACGAATTGCGTCCGTAAATATCAAGAACACACAATGGTTATATAAAAGAAAGAGGTGATACCAAATACGAGATAACAATAGAAGGGACATGCTTAACCAGGTGGCAAAATTCAAATACTAAGGGGCAATGATAACATCATATCAGAGATGCACAACAGATATTAAGAACAGAATATGGCAAGCAAAAGCTGCATTTCAGAAAATGTGAAGATCTTATGCATTACGTTACTATCATTGAATGTAAGATAGAGAGTGCTGAAATGCTATATAGAACCTGTTTTGCTGTATGGCAGCGAATCTTGGAGTGTAAATGAACAAACTAGGAGGAGCTTAGAAGCAAAATAGATGTGGTTCCTGCGACGAATGTTACGAATTGCCTGAACTGCCAGTGTAACTAACAAAGATTGCATGAAAGAGGCACGCGAAATTATACCATTATGTTACAATAAGAGAGAGGGACATTTTGTCTCTCTTGGTTATGTGATTAGAAAAAGAGGCGTTGAAGAATATCTCAATATCGTGACAACTAGAAAGATCAATGGGGGAAAGATGCAGAGGCAGACAAAGAGAAATGATGCTGGATGGACTAAGGCGGCGACGTGGATGAATATAACTATCACCAACAGAGTTTATCCAAACAAAAAATGGGTAAATGACACCGAAAGTAAAGTAAAATCTAGAAAGTATTTAAACTATCCAACTCCAAATGAAAAGTATCTAGAATTGCATCCAGCATCCAAACGGCAGAAAACGGTATCCAGATGTCGGCAAAAACCTCTCCATCCATCCATCATGTGCCATGCCGGTAAGCGTGGGCGGTCATGTTCTGCCATCTCACTCGATCACCAGAATCGTGAATCAGCTCCGTGTTTCTGTCTCCACAAGGCCAAGCCATCCAGGTACTTGCAGACCTAGAGTCTTCCCCTTGGTCTGTTCCCCTCGATCTTACCAGTTGTCACCACGTTCTCCCATTCATTTCTTCTCATAACATGCCCAAAAAATTGTGACTGTCTACGTCTAATATCTCTAATCAGTTTACGATCTTCATTTATTTCTTGAAGGACTTGTTCATTGGTCTTTCTGGCTGTCCATAGTATATTGGTATTCTTTACATTTTCCTCAGAAACCTCTAGATCTGGATATAAAATATCTAGAATGGCAACCCTGAGCCCATCCACTTCTATACCGTGGCTCCAACTTCCGCTGTACGTCTTCTAATTACTGCTTACGATTTCATACCGGAAGTTGTTTTCAGTATCGCTGTGTGTTTACAGGGCGTAATCGATACCAGTGTGGTATTGACATCTCTGACCACTGACCCTTCTATGCCTTTCTGGACATTTTATTATAGTCCATGTCGTGCTTTGTTTATCATGTGTGACCGCAGCCTCCCGTCTCGTGTACTACTAATCTTATGGTCTATGCCGTGTGGCGTTATTGATTATGTCTGTCCACATCCTTCTGTCACGTGTACTGCTAATCTTATAGCCCATGCCGTGTGGCGTTAAAGATCATATCTGTCCGCAGCCTCCTGTCTCGTGTACTGCTGATCTTTGAACCCAAGCGTAGTCCATACACACTACATAAAGAAGCACTGGACTGAATTGTGCGTGTGGATTAGCTTCCCCCATTACCAATGCCCTTCGCCACCAGGCGAACCCACTCCGACTTCAGAGGTACTCGTAATCTACGTCATCAATTTAAGGACGAGAAGTCAACATTTCAGTCCAACTATCCAGGTGTAAGGGTTCAACCCTTTACCTCAGTATCAGCACACCGGATGTTTAAGGACACGCGTTCTTATCCATTCAGTCATGCTGACCCCCCTGCCTATCGTACTGTCCGTGACGTGTAACGTTAGTGAAGATGTGTGTCCGCAGCCTCCTGTCTCGGATACTGCCACTCATTCGGAGTGCTTCCACATTGACGTGGATAGGCCTTAGGTTCATACCAGAATGCGATCAGCGTTGCCAGTGGTGGGTTGTGCTCAATATTTCAATCTCAAATCCCGAAACACCCAAATAAATCACTCATTCGGATATTAATGTTCTTACATGTCATGCTGTTAAACTGTCCAGCGTCTTCTCTCTCTCTCTCTCTCTCTCTCTCTCTCTCTCTCTCTCTCTCTCTCTCTCTCTCTCTCTCTCTCTCTCTCTCTCTCTCTCTCTCTCTCTCTCTCTCTGCTCCCCTACCCCTTATTTTCCTCACCTCCCCTCCAAGTTCAAAGCGAGCGAGCGAGCGAATTTTTTTAAAAACCAATTGATTATTGGTTAACAGAAACGACGTCACTGCAATTGTGACATGCCTATATATAAAACTCTTCCTGTAGCGTAACGGAGCTGC